>VZRL01005859.1:158018-354493 GCA_013397895.1 Origma solitaria
TTTTTTTTTTTATTACTGATTGTTTATCTCATTATAGATACTAGTAAAAAACTCTTATTCCTTTTCCCATACCTTTGCCTGAGAGCCCTTGATTCTAAAGTTATAATAATTCAGAGGGAAGGGGGTTCACATTCTCTGTTCTAAGGAAGGTTCCCACCTTCCTTAGCAGACACCTATCTATCAAACGAAAACACATGGTAAGCAGTTGTTGGGCAGAGATGCTGGAGAAATGGAATAATAGAATCATGGCACTACTCATAGCTGGCCACCAACTGGATTTAACTCCACTCACCACCACTCACCATCTGCCAGGTTTTACCCATAAGAAACAGAGTCATTGGTTTGTTTTCTTATTTTCTAAAACAATGGAGAAAGGGAAGTCATATCACCAGACAGATTACCAATTAATTCTGATTAGATAAATGCTCCAACTGAGAAGATAAAGAGTAGAACCATGAAAGGTTAAAAGACCATTTAAGTGTTTTTCCTTATTTGGATATTGAGCGACAGCCCAAGAAATCACACACAATGGCACAGGTAATTGTCACTGTTTTTTTGATAGCAGAGATCAACTTGGGAAGGAATTTTGGCACGTGGACTGGTGTCTGAGAGTGAATGCATGAGATGGTTGACTTGGTTTTCACATCTTACCTGTCCCAGAGAAAGATTTTTTTGTTTTCTTTTATTCCCACTTATATTCCCATTTCCCCATACATGTTGTGACACTATCCCTTTTGACTTTTCGAGCTTTGAGAAATACTTTCTTTACTGAAGTTATTAAACTTAGTAACCTGGTAGGTAACTATTCCATGTTGGGGTGTGGGAGGGCGACCACCAAGTCCCGCCCTGGCCTGGACAAATCCAGAGACGGACAGTTTAGAGGGGCAAGACACCAGAGTGTGAGGCCACCCCCGGGGCAGGTCCCCAGGGAGTGGTTTCACCCTGGCCCCACCTTTCCTTCCAGTGCCTTCCCTGCCAATCTACCTCAGAGGCGGTGCTGGGGCATGTCGTTCCCCTTCTCCCCACCCTTGGTTCCAGAAGGTTCGGTTCTATCTGTTACTGTATTGATTAAGAGTATTGTCGATTATCTTTGGTTCTACCTCTGTATATCAGTGATGGGTTGATTGGTTTTGTTAACACCCCCTAACCCTCTTCCCATTGGCCCGTGGTTCCCCCTTAAAACCTCTGCCCTAGCCTTTGTTCGAGGCTCTTGCTGCCTCCCCCCGCCTCGTTCGGACCTACCCCGCTCCGTGGAAATAAACCGTCCTGCAGCAGAGTCGGCTCTCTCGTTCTTCCTTCTCTGGGACTTGGGCAACAACAGACAGGCTGTGAATCCCTGGGATCGCAGCAGCCCCAAGCTAGCCGTGGAAAGGGCCGCGTCTGGGAGTGGTCAACCACCCCGAATACTACATTGGGGTGGCTTAGTTTTCTTCTGGGATACCATTGAAAAACTGTACAATGAATGCCAGAGAGCGACTGAGGCTGAGAAAAGGGCAGAGATGAAGAGTGGGATTTCCTCTTTTTCTTCTCAAATGGATTTTTAGATTTGCCTTATTTCATCTCACAAAATTACAAACTGTTTCAGAGTCTCCAGTGTCTGTTCCTAGCAGGTGATAGCTCATACATCATTCCTTGTCCGTGATTTAGGGCAAAGAATAGCTCTAGGTATTAATAGCTACACGGAGATACTAATATCTATGTATATTAATATATTATAATATTAATAGCTATAGATAGGTAGCTTTGCACTTGATGCCAATGCATTGCCAAGGCTAAACTGCAAGCCAAAATTCTGTTCAGGGTGTTCTGACCAACCTCCAAACTTTGAGCAGGTGTTTGGTGACTTGAGAGGGCAGATAGTGACTGGAGGAACAGCCCTCTGGGGCACCTACACTCCTAGAAAGACACTGACTGCATTTGCTTCTCTGATATTGTTTATATCAGAAACATTAGTAAAGGAAAATTGGTAGATTAAGCAGCATTTCCGCAGTCTTTGGAAATGCTAATTGACAAAGAACTGTCACCTGATGTAAACAACCCTCAAAATAATTGCATGGATTGAATTTGTAAGAAGATCTAATTGTGACAAATCAGTAGCAGATATTAAGTGTGTCTCAAGAATTTCAGGGGTGATTCTCCTTGAATACAGAGAGAGAAATATAGCTTGTTGCTTTGGTAATTTCTTACATGAAGTCTGCAAACAATTTAGGACTGAACACTTGTCATGTGAAAGCAAAGTTCAAAGAAAGGAAGTTTAACATTAGAGAAGGAGATCATGTGTCTGAGTAACACAGCATGTTTAGAATAGGAGCAGACTTTAACAAGTAAAATACTGAAGTTCTCAACAGAAAGAATCAAATCTCATGATCTGAGACTTCATCTAAGACAATATATCTCAGACTGCAATGTTGGGGATTATATCACTATCACTAATGTGCTCTTTAGAGTGAAATGACCACCTTTAAAAAAAAAAAAACCAAAGAGAAATGGGATTATTTTTTAGTTTTAAAGTCAAATTTTTTCCATCAGAGAGAGAAAAATCTGCTGTGGTTTTCCAGTCTCTTCTCTCAGTATCTTCAAACATTTGTTTTTCCCTTCATAGTAGGATAAAATAGTAGCACTAAGCAGAAGGTGTGTTGTTGTCTTCTCGAAATCTAAATTAACTGAGCAGTTTGGGCACTTTTTCCATGCTTAATTTCTTAATGCTACTCTCTACTTTCCTACGCATAGCTTATTTTTATCTTACTATGGAAGAAGCTACACTGCCAGACACACGACAATGTTCTCCTTTCTTTTGCCAACTTAGCAAGGATTGTGCACAGCAAGTCTCACTCTTCATTTCCCTCTATCCAGACACTCTGAGATGTACCATGATGATTTGTGAAGGTCCTTGTTCTGACAAGCTGTCAGAGAAGGCACCACAATTCATCTTCAGGCATCTAGATTTGGAAAGCTACAAAATATGTGTCGAAAATTTCCTTTCTCTGAAGTACGGATGCTATCCGGTTGCCCATACAGGAATCTTGGTGTTTGATATACTCTTGGGAATCCTTTTTACCTTTTATTCCCTGGGCTAGAAGGGCTCTGGTGATCCATAGGTCCTGTGTCACACCCTCTGGGGAACAGATATTAGTGGCGCATGACCTATGGAAGATCTACAGCCTTCTGGGTTGGGATCCTGGAGCAAAGCAGGACACTGCAGGACATGGAATCATCCATAGAAGACTGTAGGTTGGAAAACAGCCTTACGATCACAGAGTCCAACTGTTACTCCAGCACTGCCAAGCCCACCACTAACCTATGTCCAGAGGTGCCACACCTACAGGGTTTTTAAATCCCTCCAGGGATGGGGATTGGTGATTCCCCAACTGCCCTGGCATCCTGTGACAGTGTTTAAAAACCCTTTCAGGGAAAGATTTTTCCTAACATCCAATGTAAATCTTGTCTGGAGCAAATTGAGGCCATTTCCTTTTGTCCTGTTCCCTGTTCCCTGGGAGCAGAGCCCCATCCCCCCTTGGCTGTGCCCTCCTTTCAAGAGTTGTGCACAGCCACAAGGTCCCCCCTGAGCCTCCTTTTCTCCAGGCTGAGCCTTTTCCCAGCTCCCTCGGTTGCTTCTCGTCAGACTTGGGCCCCAGACCCTTCTCCATTTCCATTCCTTCTCTGGACAGCCTCCAGAGCATCTCAAATGGCTGTCACAAACTGTGATAAAAGAAATGAGCAAAGAGCTGAATCTCCACTCCAAAATCTCCCTGAATCCCACATAGATACATGATTCATGTGCAGACATTATAATTTCGATGTCTAAATGTGAGCCTTAGTCTAACAAAGTAGTCATAATCTCTACTCTTTTTGATATAGATAAATCAAAATTCTTTATAACAAAAGTGACTGTTAAACTCTTAATAATGCAGACAGCATCAACAGATAGCAAAATGAAAAATAATAATAAAATGTAGGTCTGAGAATATGGTTCGAATACATACACTAATATTCTTATATATTCTTTATTTCTTGTTTTGAACAATGATGAATATGGAATAATATGGAATATATGGAATAAAAACACAGGCAATTTTGCTGCATCTGCATAATCAGTCTGAATACCCTTGGGAGACAGACTTTGGAGACAAATTGATCATTTTATATTAATTGTTTATCCCATCTCAGATAAGGCTAATAAATATATGGCGAATGATGAATGAAAGAAAAACAGAAAAAGAAAACCATTTTCAGACTCAAATCCATTTGTGGCTTGCTCAGCCCAATCCTTCTTTTTATTTTATATATAAAGAAGGGAATGAGAATTAATTTAGGGATGGTCGACACATTCTTTCACGCTTTATATAAGAGCAGAAATGTTCTGGAAACATTTTGTACCTTAAATATAAATGTGAATAGTACTTCTGTGGTAAGATACCTCTCCCCAGATCTAGCAGATGTGCCCCACCTTTGTCTTCTCTCATTTTTAATGTGTTTGTATTTCCCTTGCTTTATACTTCTCATTATTGTGCCTTCAAAACAGATATAATATTCTTTATATGACAGGCATTTTTTCATATGCATTATATAAACCTAGAATATTTCCAGCTGCATTTTGTTGGGGTTTTTTTTCTGAAATTCACCCACAGACTTCCAACATCTTATTAAAGATGAGTAAATGCATTTTATTTGATGCATTGGTGAATGCACCACTTCGTTAGGAAACCTCATGGAAATTCATGTGCTTAATGCTAGAGTGCTTTCCGTCCCACACCCATTTCAATTAGAGTTTGACATTGACACAGCCTTAATGCCCTTAACTGCTCATTTGACACAATCTCATGCAGTGATATCTCACGAAAACAGGAAGCTGCTCTCGAATCTCGTTTGCATTATGTATTCATTTTAAGATTAGTCACATGGTTAATGAGCATCTTGGAGCCTGTCCAGTTTGCTGCTCTATCTCGTGCTTCCTTTCCTGACACTCCACTTGCATTAACTCTCTGTGATGTTGCCAAAGACTGTGCAGACTGCAAATTGCTCTTAGCCATTTGTTCCAGAAAATTATTACGTCCACTGCCATTTGGAATTTATGCCCACTGTTGACTACAATTAAATATTAAATGAGCACTAAAATAATTTCATTTTCACAAAGTGCTAAGCTTTGATTTTTTCTACATACAGTCTAATGCCAATTTTACCCTTCTCCTCCCTCCTTACTTACAAAAATAATGTGTTTCTGTCTCAAAATTTTGAACTGCAATTCTTGTAACAAGCCTAAAATATGGCCATTGTACCCACTTGATCTTGAAGTGGCATTAAACTCAAAGTGACAGCACTAAAATCAGCAATTCAGGTAGCATTTAACTTTTTAATCAATGTTTATATTTTAAATGAAAACTGACACATTTATTTCTGTGTATGAACATTTATTTGTCTCTATATATAAGGACTGCTGTTTGAGTTTCTCAGGACTTTATCAGCCTTTCCAAACTAAGACAGTCAGCTGAAACAACAGAAAGTTTCCTATATCTGAAGGGAACATTTATTGTGCAAATTTGTTTTGACACCTTACGTCTGTTCCACTGGGTACAGAGGATTTATTCCAATAAACTCTTTTTGAAATAAAAAATGGTCTACGTAATTGGAAAACCAAATCAAACCAAAAAACCAGCAAACAAATAACACATCAACAGAGGAAGACAAAATTAAAAAAAAAAAAAAATTAAAAAAGCAACTTCTTCAAATAAATTCACAGTAATCTTCTTTAAGAAAGTCTTGTACTTTTGTGACATCACAACATCCATTAAATTCTTTAAAAGTGTAGTTATTCCTTTATAAATCATAAATACTAAGAGAAAAAACATGTAAATAACTCTAAATCTATTTGCATAGCCCTTTCAGGATCAAAATTATCACATTTGAAGTATATGTATGTATGTCATAGAAATCTATAAGCATATGTGTCCCGTAATGTAGAAACTGAAATATCCATTTAGCAAAAATTCTGAAACACCTTACAGCAGCAGCAGCTTTCTGTGATCAAGATGCCCTGTAATATTTGAGAAACATCAATGAATAACAGAAAAAAAAAAGGTTACAAGTACAAAACACCATTATATTCTTATTGCATATTTCTACTGAATTGCTAGAGATATGAGTGACTGAAGAAGGAGGAAAACTCTGATGCATTGGTAACAGAATGGTGAAACACATTGAAAAGGAATGATAGAAAAAATCCATGTCCTGGGGACTCTCACAAAAAAGGTGAAAAATAACACCCTACCTCTTCAAAGCTACACAATTATTACTGCACAGTATTTAGGATAAATCCCTAACTGTAGGCTTACAGTGGAGCAGAATCAGGAAGGGAAACACATCTGACAACATATTAAAGGGACCATTCTCTGGTCAGTAACAGCAGTTTTCACCATAATCTCATACAGTATTAAATTTAAAAAAAACCAAACAAAACTAAAAACAACAAAACTAATCAGTTTATAGATTAAGTATAAATTGCAAACAAAATAAAGAGAAAAAGAAAAACCTTCTAAAAACCTTCAGAAGTCAGTTGCTCATGTGTATCCTTCTGTAAAGTAATGTGCAGGCCAGAACATAAAACGTGTTCGTTACACAAAAAAGAAATTCAGAATAATTCTTAGTATCGAAAGGAATTGAGCTTTCATGAAATAAGATATGAAACCCAATTAGCAGCCATTTACTTTTAAGTCAAAGCAAAAAACTACTGTAGATTGCTTGTATCAGGGTTTTTATGTGTTCCTAGTTGACCATACAAGATGTTTTTGTGGATCTTTTGCATTTTGTGACTGAATGCACTTTTGCTCTGCTTTTCAACTAGGACAGCAACAAGATTATATAAGTGACAAACTATTTCACAGGAATCTACAGAAATGAAAAACGTTTGAAATCATTTTTCCACTTCCTTGCCAATCCTTAGAGTGTATAATGAAAAGTTAAAATTGAGAGAGTGATCACCAATATTTTGGTAGCCCAAGGTCATCAACAACTTGCCCATAAAACAGAAAGTTGATATGCTTCTTGGATTTCAGGGACAATGACGCTGTTTAGAAAGGCCCCTCTATTTCATTATCCCCTGCCCATCTATTTGTTTTAGGAGAGCTGTTTAGAAAAGCCCCATCAAGTGCATGGAGGCACAACATTAATTCTTTCACCGCTACGTATTTAAAATCTTCATTAAATGTGTGCACTTAAGTATCGTGTTCACTGTCACCACAATCTCATACTACAGAAAACACAGAGAATGGAATAGGTATTTCAAGAACATCAGAAAAAAAAATAGATAGGCATTTATAAGATTCTTATATAAAACAAATTAAACAGGACACTTTTTCTTAAAGCTTAGGTGAAGAACTATAGGTTCAGCAGGTTGGTTAACACTGGAAAACTGTGATTGTCATTTAGACACAGTACAGAAATTTCTTGGTTTTTTCCAGACAACATCACCCATTCAGTGACCTCTACAGAAATCTTTGTCCCTTTAAATTGCCTGGAGACAAATGAAACCAGAGGTACGCAGAACTAGCTACTTCCAAAGAAGTACACAGAAGTGCGATGCCAGTGGGCCTGGAAAAGTTCAGGACAGCTCATGAGTTCCATGAACAAGATAAAAATTGTTGAGGAATGAAAGTGGCCTAAAATGTATGGCACAAGGGGAAGGTAATAAACTGATATCCAGAGAGATCAGGGATCTCAGACAGAGAAGAAGAACTCTGTTTAATTCTCTGCTTTGTCACTCAGCCAGCTTGAATGTAGATTTTGTGTGTGGCCTGTTTTTCAATTTCTGCATTATCTGCTGCTGGGTTACAATGAGAAACAAAACTCTGACTAGACAGGTCACTATTTTTGTCTAAGATGATAACTTCGGCATGACACAAAACATCTGTGCCCAGCTCCTCATGACTTTTGAGGAATAACCTTTTCTCTGGTATATTCTGACATCAGCATAATCTTGGACCTGGGCATGTTCATTTTGGATCACCTTATTTTTCTTAAGCTGATGGTCTAAATAGTAAAAAAATCTCTACCAGTGGATGTGTAAATAAACATGAGATTAATTGTGTGCATTGAGACCAGTAGTGCAAGAGTAGTAATAAAATCTCAATGGTAAAAATGTTTTCAGTGGACTGACATTTCAAAAATATTTTTTGTTATTATACACATGACAGCAAGTAATTCTTTCTGTTTGTTTTTTTGGTTTTATGTCCAATTTTAAGGGGTCATACCACAAATTTACCCAAGAGGAAACATACATACTCAGCCCAAGATTATTCTCTTCTGTGTAGTACACGTTTTAGAGCCCAGAAGGTAATAAGACTTTTTTTTTTTAGGAAGTCCTCAGCATGTTCTGAGAAACAGAAGTGCTGAAGACAAAAACTTGTACTTCCAGTTCTGTGTCTAGCCAGCTGAGTGAGATAGAATTCAATATTTCCCTGCTCCCTTTTCCCTTCTTTAGTGCTGCTTTTACTGAGTAGAAGCTCTTTCTCACTCAAGGAGACCTTCATCTTGATTAGGTCCTATAGGCATTCCTGCCGTATGTACTTAGAATGCATCATAAGCTTTCCTTCTCTTTATGATTATCTATTATTCATATTGTGGTGGTGTCAAGAGACCAATAAGTTAAGATTATGATGAGATACAATACAGGGATAAATACTGACAGCAGGTAGATGGCTAATAATAAAGATGAATGTATGTACATAACTTAATGATGTCAATAACTAATAATGTTTCTCTTTTCCAATTAGATTTAATGATTTCATCTTTTTTTCTGAGTGCAGCAAATGAATTTGCAGGAATTCCACGGTAGTTTTGCATTCTTTAGAGCTGACGCATCCCATTGATATTTTGCAATTTTTGTAACAGTTATAGAATTACTAATGACATGAAGAGTTTATACATTTGTTCATTATTAAAATTATGACAATTTACCAAGAGTTAGCATCCAGAAAATGTGGAATACTATAGAAATAACAAATAGAAAGAAAAACTGTCATTACCTCCTCCATTTAACAATGCAGTTATTTTATTGAAGTTAGAGGTGAGTCTGAAATATTTGAAAATTTCAAAGGAAAAAAAAAACTTTTTTGGCTGAGTGGGGGTGGGTTTTTTCCCCCAAAGCAATCTTTTTTACATGTTGGTAGTTTTAGTGCCTTCTTCACTTATTGGGCCCAGATTCTGCCATCTTCGCCTTGTTATAATTAGTCTGTATAAATGCAAGTAAAACTAAGTAATAAAGGCACTCTTAAATGACAGATCAGCATTTAAAGTTTATTTCAGATAAAACAGTGTATTGTAATAAAGTGTATTGCAGATATGTGTGAATTTCTGGTTTTAGACAAGTCTATAATTTTGGTAAATCCAATGAAGTTAGCAGAATATGTAAATCCCAGAGCAAATTCCGTCAAATTGAGTAGTCACTTGATGTTTCTAGAGAAGGTCAGCTAAGACTTTAATAATGGAAAATAGTACTAAAATAATAGAACTTAAAAAACAAATAAACAAACCAACCCCACCCCACACTGAATTTTTTAATTTTAAATTTTACTAATTGATTTAGTAATTTTGTTTCATATTCTGTGGTTACAATAGCATGACATTAATAGTTTCAATGCATGAATCCAGAACCCCCTTTTCGAAAGAGATTTCTGTACAAATCATTTCAGGGAGAAGTGTCTGTGGTAAGACCATGACACAATTTAATCGTCATCACAAATTTAAGGTGTAACCTAAAGTTTGCAAATCTTGCTCCTGTCTAAGTGCCTTTTAGAAGCAACGTCTCACTGTTTCATAATCTCACATAGGCAGTGAGATTGAAAGAGATGAAGGAGAGAATAATTTCTACTCACCTATAGTTGGATCATGGTAGTCAGGGAATCGATGACTAATGAATTGCATTGTCATTGCTGGAGAGGAGAAACAGAGAGGGAAGAAAGAAATAATTATATCACCATTATTAAAGAGGAACAGGAAGAATACACTGATAATTTATTCAAGTATCAGCTCAGAATGTGAGTCCAAAGTTTGTTTTATGTCTAATTCTGCAACAATGCATTGCCAGTACATTGATAACTCAGAACTGATAAATGAAGACAAACGTGAAATAAACCTCTTGTCTTAATTTCTTAATTTTCAAATTTCATTATATCAGTTCTTTTATTAAAATCTTACATGGTTTTAACATTTAGTAGATACTGTTAGTATGATATTGCCCACAGATGAAAATAGTGACAAAACTATAAAACATTATTTACAAGACTGATTCATAAAAGATTTCATGGTGCTACAAAATGCCACTAACTGGAGCGCCTAGTTTGATTTCTGGTGTACTTAGGAGTACCTAGCTCATTAAACTTGATGCAACAGACGAAGGACCCTCTTAACCACCTAGAACACCTTTCTTCTGAAGAGACTGATTTATGACTGAACATTACTTGTTTTCAGAAATTTTAGGAAAGTTACATGAGGCGTCAGAAAAACTGCATTCTGTCATTTAGAACAGGTGACAAACTGAAACTGAAATTACAATTTATGTAGAAAGACAAAAACTTTCACATCCTGTCAGCCATATCCTGTCCAACATGACATCTGAAGTTCATTGCCATTGAATAATCACGAAAATAAACTTGAGTTTCAGTGATCACAACAATATCATCAGCAATCAGAAGAACATGGGAAGTTACATTATTTTTGTTGTTTTTCCTCAGAAGTTTGAATTTCAAGTAATTTGAAAGGTAAATGTATCTACCAAAAAACGAAAGTTGTGAATAAAAGCCTTTTAAAAGTGAAATGTGTAAATTCTAATTAAATAAAAGCAGCGAGGACAAAAGAAGGGTCAAACAGAATTGTTAAAATACTGCTTAATTTTTAGCTGTTTTTTTTTTTCCTGGCATTAAAATTCATCTATAGCTACTACATGATATTTGTTTAAAAAATACCCCACCTAAAACACAATTATTAGTCACATTACATGAAGTCCAACATAAGATTTGGCCTTATGTCTTGAATGTCTTAATTATTTTCATCCACATCCACAACAGAGTCTGTGAACAAGACTGGAGACATTTTAAAAAATCTGCATATAAACCACCATTTTTCTAACAGCATTGTTTTACTTTAATGTTTGTCCTTCTCATATTTTTGAGAGACAGAGTCAAGGCAGATAGTTCTTTAAAATGATACAGAAAAGAAGTATTAAACATTTATTACCATGTTAATAAATTATTGCATCTTTAGTGTAGACAAATATAAATGCTAAGAAGCAGCATTATAAATTCATAGATACCAAGAGAGGGTAACTGAGTAAGAAAAAGCTCATTCAGTCTATATATATTATAGGGCAATAAATCTACATGCAGTCACCCTCATGTCTTCTGTATTGTCTGTTTTCAGATGCATTACTTTTAAGTACTATGCACGTCTGGACACTTTTATTTCCAGGACACCTGGGGGGGATTTTTTGTTTGTTTTTTTTTTTTTTTTAATTGTGACAGATTTTCAGTCACCTCCATCTGATTACCATTAGTGGTTTGTGAAGAATAAATTGATGCCTGATGTGATCTGCCTAGTTTGCTCAGAGAAGCTGAGGCAGGTAGCAGAGATGTTGTTCATATGGTTTATGCCTACACATTTCCAGCTTTCTGAGGTCCTGTACCACAAATTAATTTTCCTTCACTACCTGCTGCTTTCTCTTGCCAAACATTTTTTTGCTTTTAAAAGCACCCCAAACTAATCTGTATGTGATCTCATTCAGTTTCCTTTTGGAGCTATGCCTGTGTCACAAAATCTGTAGTTGGAATTGAAACAAAAATCCTCAGAGGACAGGCAGAACTCGTAGAAAACATTTTTCCTCTCACCTGAGGCAGACACTAGTCAATACATCATTTATGTCCTCATCAAATCCGCAGGATCCAAGAGGACTGAGATAATTTGAAAGCACCATATTGTATTAAACATCAAGTTTTCTACTGTAACATGTAAAAATGGAAGTGCTCAAAAGGAATGTGTATGTGGGAATGGTTTAGTGGAGGCCTTTGCAGTGTTGGATTAATGGCTGGACTTGATGATCTTAGATAACTTTTCTAATCTGGATGGTTCTATGTTTCTATGATTATGTATAAAATGAATCTGGAGAGGTACAGAATTTGAGAAAGGTGTGAAGAGAGGACCCAAACTAATGAAATGAGAACAACTTACAGTCATCTGGTTGGGAAAATGGTGAATAAAAGCTTCCTTCTACACCCATTTTGTCCCACAATTACTTTCCTGACAGCCCTTTGCCACAGGCTCCTCCTAATCTCCAGGGGTAGGAAATTCTTTGTCCTCTTTAGTCTTTGTCACCTCTCTCAGGAACAGGCTACGGAAGAAATTAAGGTGCACTGATCTTTTTAATCACTGAATTGCAATGCAAGATAAGGAAACTGGTGTATAAACAGTGGGAATTGCAACCCATCTTCCTCTGTGTTTTCCTTAAAAAAAGAATTTGCATTTTCTGTTATACCCAACTGTATATGAATGGAGAATGTATTTTCAGAGCAGGCACAGCTGGTCACTTGCCCTAAGGGAAAGAAACAACTCCTTTGTGGCTATGAAATAAAAGTTCTTTTTTCCACGAGGATGAAAGACACAGAAGTTTCAAAACATCTGATGTGCAACAAAGGGTTTTTGTCCAGTTTTACCAGGTATTCCACAGACTTGGCTGCTGGACGTGCAGAAATTGGTTCTGAATGAGGGTTGAAAGTAGGTGGAATACTTCCCAGAGGTAAAGGACATTCAATCACCACTGGCATGAAACCACATGGCTCAGCTGGAGCCTTGGGAATTAGACCTGCTTATAACCAACCCTATCTGGGCTCCCCAGCAGGAGAGCTACCTCAGCTGGAATACGCTGGTTTCTTCATTGCTACTAACATCAGCTCCAAAGTCATTTTCCAGAGCAAATTAATTTTGAAAACTAACACAGAAATGGTACTGGTGTTTTATGCTGTGTGTTGAAAATATTCTCCTTGGTCCCATGGTTTTACTCATCCACTACTTTTTTTTTTTTTTTTTTTTTAATATAAATTAACACTGACACTTAACAAATGCAAACTGTCATTGGATATATTTGTGACATTTTTTCTTTTGGAAATCCAAATTATACTACACCAAATTTATAAAGATCTATAAATTAGGTGGACATAATAGCATAAACTCTAATATATGCTACACACAAAGCACAAAATGCTGCTTTAAAGCAGGTGTGAAAATAGAATAAATTGGTAAGACTGATATTTGAATAAATATATATACATGTGAAAGCTGTGTCAGTTAAGAAATGGTTAAAAAAACCAAATCATACCAAACAAAACCCTTTTAATCCATAGCAGATATTGTGAAACATTCTGAATTGTAAGTTGACTGAAAATTTTTAATGAATATTTTATGACACTCTGAAGATCATTTCATTTAAATGGGACATGTACATCACACAGCAACTATGATAAGTAAAAGGATCATTGTTTCAGATGAAAAGCATCTTCTTTATATCCATCTGTGGCTAAGCAAATGCAGGTTGCCCCAGCTGAGCAAATGTAAGCCTGATATGCATGAGTAACTATGCAAATTTAAAGTTCTCCTGTTTTTTAAAACAAGAAAGGGGTTCAGATCCTGCATTTAATTTTTCTTTGTTTCCAAACATATTTATCCAATGTTCATTAACTATCTAGGAAGGTGGACATGTTACCTACGCTGGCATTGAAACATATATGTTTTCTTTGAATTATAAACTTAGTCCTGCCTTCTACTTTCAATATAATTCTTAAATCCCTCCTAACAATATTTTATTAACCACCAAATAGGAAATGCCATGCTTAAAAAAAGCCTGAGGTCATATATTTTTATGAAACATCCCTTTGACCAGTACAGCAATACTAAATTTCATCTAAAGAAAACAACAATTTTAAAAATATATATTTGTGAGTGGACTCACAAGAAAATAGAGAAAATGTTTAGATACTCCTGCAGTTGTGAGAGGAGATAGAATAGGACCCCACTGTCCTTCTACTTTGTTCTAAATTTTATTTATACTGAAAACTTTGAAAGTAGCCCTCTACCTGTTTTTCAAGGTTGGAGAGTACATTGCAAGCTTACACAATATTTGTTATGCTAATAGTATCCCTGATGTGAATATCTCATCCTGAGCTTCCTATCTCTCTTTATTCACCCAAGAGCTTCCACATATTCATACTCTCCTGGGCGCTGGTATAATAAATCTGTTTCCAGTAGAATCTTCACCCTCATCACACAATCCTACACTTTAAACACTCCAAAAAAATTACCACGGTAGTTGCAGCTCAGAGATCAGTGATTCCATATGGTTGATTAACAGAATTTTAATTGAGATCCATCGTTCCAATGGATCCTTAAGTCACATTTCTTATAAACATTGAGGTTTCAATGAGACATATGAAGATGGACATTAAAAAATGTAATATGGTAAAGTCAGTGGATGTGAAGATTACTTCATGAAGTTCAAGAGAAAAGAAGAAAGCATATAGATATTGTTAACATAGAGAAGGTGACAAAGAAAGTACAGAGTCTAAAAGTAAAAAGTGAGCCATAGGAGGGCACATTGTCATGGAAAAGAAGAGGTAAATATGTTTTATTTAAAAATTTAACAGGCAACCTTGCATCTATTTACAAAATTAAATAACTTTCCAAAATATGGCCAGGGCATGTTGAACATCCCTAGTTTTGCTTTTTTTTTAATAATGCATTTTCATATTAATAAATATATACAAATGATACTGTCTCAAAATCAGACTATTTCAGTAACTAGACAAACATTATATTTCCACTAATTTATTTCTGAAATACTAAAGAGTTTGAACAATTCTGGACTTTCTGGTGGTTTTGCACTCACAAGACCTTAAGAATAATCTTCTAAAATATATTGTCTTTTCAAAAGTTCATGCCTGAAGACTGGAATGCTGACTTTTATTTCATTAGCTTGGAAAAATGACAAAGATCCTTATAACTAGTGATGAACCTTTAGATTGGTACATCAGATAAATAATCATTTGCCATTATTCTTCTGTCCATTGAATCTTAACCAACAGACACCAACCCTGTGAAGTTCAATGAGGCAAAGTGCCAGATTATGCACCTGGGGTGGGCAACCCTGGATGTACAGACAGACTGGGGAATGGGAGGCTGGAAAGCAGTGCCGGCGAAAGGAACCTGGGGCCCTGGTCAGTGGCAAGTTGGACATGAGGCAGCAGTGCCCTGGAGCCAGGAGGGACATCCCTGTCCTGGGGCATCAGGCACAGCATGGCCAGCCGGGCAAGGGAGGGATTGTGCTGCTCTGCTCTGGGCTGGGGCAGCCTCACCTTGAGTGCTGGGGGCAGCTTTGGGTGCCACAAAATAGGAAAGACATTAAGCCATTAGAGAGTGTCCAAAGGAAGGACACGAGGATGGTGAAGGGTCTGGAGGTGAAGCTGTGTGAGGAGAGGCTGAGGGCACTTGNGTTTAGATTGCATATCATGAAAAAGTTCTTCCCCCAGAGGGTGTTTGGGCACTGGAACAGCTCCCCAGGGAATGGTCACAGCACTGAGACTGACAGAGTTCCAGAAGCATTTGGACAAAGCTTTCATGTACAAGGCGGGGTTGTTGGGGATGATCCTGTGCAGGACCAGGAGCTGGACTCAAATATCCTTGTGGGCTCCTTCCAACTCAGAATATTTTGTCATTCTGTTATTCTGTGCATAGTAGGAGGCAAGGACAGAGAGGTTTTTTTAAATTCAAAAATCTAATGAGCTCTTTGAACGATGCTTTAACACTCACAGCAACTTTGAATTGCTGGAGACACTAATAATTATGGGGTATATTAGGAGGAGAAAAGATCTTAGAAAGTCTCTAAATGCAGTCTGAGAAAAATTTCATCTGTGCTCAGTTTCTGCAAGTTTAATGACTCAAGGTCAGAAAGAATGAGAAAATGAAAAGATATTAAAATTAAATAAAAAAATTTCTGTGAAAAGGATGAGAGATGTTAGCTATGAACTAATTTAGGCTATGAACTACAAAATATTTTTAGACATCATATGAGGGATCTTCTGGAACAAGATTCAAACATGGAAAATGTAAAAAAACCTCTTTGATTTTAAACCGTGTTTTTAGTGGAAGTATTGAATCAATGAAATGGAAGGTTCTTTTGGAGACTTTTCCACTGTATTCTTAATTTCAGGTAGGGAAAATACTGATTTAATGTATGACATTTTTATTATGGTAACATCTGTAATCAGATACTCGATTAATCTTAGCTCTGGAAATTAAGATTTAGTTTCCCAAAGTACTACATTCTTTAGTTCTCAAAGACTTTATAAAGCCTTTTGCTTTCCAGGGAGAAGCTTCCATATGGAAAGCATAGTTTCATACAAAACAAGGAGAATTTAAATGACCTTATGTTTATGATCTACTTGGGGTGAGAGGGTTAGGGGGAGAATCTGAGGGAGATTCATATACAATTCATGAATTCACAGCCAGCCCACCTGTAGCCTTTATGGCTTTGAATGAAACATGTTGCATTTCTGAATGTGTTTTCCTACAATTTACTAAGAAAACTTTTTCGATCAGATAGGTGACAGTTTTCCAGGTCACAAAGGATTACAGTATGCAAGATATTTCCTTTGTTTTGTTTGTCTTTATTTTATCTACACGTGCTGCATATAGATCATGGTATGTTCCAGAACAAATAAGTGCCAGGTTTAGTCACCTGAACCAAACAAAGGGAGTCAGAATGATGAAAAGAGATTTGTTACCTTTAAACGCTTCACATTGGTGTGAACCAAAATATCCAAACAACTAAAATGTCAAAGGTAAGAGAGGTGGTTTGATGTTGGTAGAGAGAAGATCTAAACTAGCAGTGATCCACGATGACAAAAGAATGGCTGGAGAGGGTTAGGCTGGGTATCAGGAAAAGGCTCTTCCCCCAGAGGGTGATAGGCACTGAACAGACTCCCAGGGAATGGGCACGGCCCAGAGCTCTGGGAGCATTTGTCCAAATGCTCTCAGGCATAGGGTGGGATTGTCGGGGTGTCTGTGGCAGGGATAGGAGTTGGACTTTATCATCCCTGTGGGTGCCTTCCAAATCAGGATATTTTGTCATTCTGTGACGTGTAGCTAACTTGATGAGATGGAGACCAAAACCCTTCTCTGGAGGAGCGTGTGAGTGACCTGCCTCACATTGACCTCAGAGGGATTTGCCCTTTCCCATTGCTGACGTGTGTGTTGTGTTAGATCTGAGCGATGAATACCCATAGGGGCAGAAGGTTATATCTACAGAAGATACAAGACAAGTGTCTGAGGAGCATTTATTTCAGTCAAAAAGGAGTATGAGAAGAAGGGTGATGTCTAACGCAGGATATTTTTATGTAATTCATGAAATTTAAAGAGTAGAGGGAAGGTACCTAGAGATACAAGACAAATTTTCTAACAATAAGGTGTTTTTGCACATTGATTATAGTTATTTTTATTATTGCCCCATGACACGGTAAATGGCAAAATATATAGTTAGATTAAAAACTTTGATTTTTTAAAACTGGTTGCAGTAAACTCAAAGATCTTGCCACACAAAAATGTACTCTTATCTTTATACCGCCAGAGGATGTGAAGGTTTCTCAGCAGAAGTTTTAAAGTCTTTTATTTTGCTCTTCCCCAAACAAACATTACAGACTAGATGCTTTGACAGGACATCAGCCTAAAGACACCTTTGTTGTGGCCCAATGCAGCCGTTTTCACATTGTCATACCCTTTAAGGAATTGGGCAAAAGCTTTACCACTTGTTTCAGGACAGAATGCTGCAAAATCTGTGAGCTGCAATTATTAATTTTTTAGGTGTTACAATGCATTATTTATTGAGCATTGGCTCTGAAATGACGCAAGCTAAATTTTATTTCTGGGTTAAACACATTCTGGTGTACTAGAAAAATACAGAATCTCCTGCATAGATTGGGATGCTGGTATGGCATTGTTTTCTGTACTGTCTTTTTTTGCTAAAATGGTGGGTGTTTTGTTCACCTATGGAAGCTGAATTCCACAGCAAAGAATAACAGGCATCAGAAAGGAAGAGCCTTAAAATTGGAAGTCTTTTAAATTAAATCCGTATTATTAGTATGAAAACTAAACACACAAAAGCACAGTCCATGTAAATTTTGACCAGCCAAAAATGATCAAGATATTAGGGCAGCTGGAGCAGAAACAGTGAACTCTTCCTTATTCACTGTAACCCTTACCACTGTTAGGTAAGAGCAGAGAGTAATCAAAATATGTGAGGTGGAGTTAATGGCAACAGAGCAAGGCAGATGCTTTTTTTGGAGAATATTCAGTTTTATAATTCTTCCTCTTGCATCAGAATGAGACAAAGACTTGATGCAGAAATCTATATAATGAGGCAATACGTTCCCTAAGAGTAAAAATAAAGAATTGAGAAGTAGATGAATGGAATCAGTCCCTCAGAAAGAAAAGGTAGAAAAAAAATCTTTTATTTTGGGACTGATCTTGAACGAATAAATAAAAAAACACTAACTGCAGAGCGGTTTTCACTCTGCTTTTTCCTATAAACATTAGATGTAAAGATATGAGTTCTCACTATTTTCCTTCAAGGTGTCATTAATGGAACAAAGACAAATACTAGGCACTGGTTTCAGCTTTCCAGCATGGACTGCAGGATGAACAGAGAAATTGTGCAAAAAATTCATCCTAGACATGAGAAACTTGAAGGAAAATGTCAATTAGCAAATGTGCTCTCACTGCAGAAAAGTTCAATGCCTTCTGAATCAGCAGGTTCTAGTGAAAAATGGCTGTACTGAAAACATCTGACTACCATTAATATCTACATCCAGACTCAGTTCCTGGTGCAATGTCAGACGGCAGAACACACTGCACTGTAAAATTCATGTTAAAATTCCATTTAATGTTTAAGGGAACAGGGAAGTAGATGAGAGTTGCATTTATTGCCCATACAAGAGACATCACTATAATGTGATACAAATTAACAACAATAATAAGGTATATTGCTGCCACTTATGAACCATTTCCTCTATAGTGTATCTCTGATCCCTTCCCGAAAATTCTCCCACAAAAGTACTGAACATTCCCTACCCAGCTTAGCTTATGTGACTTGACAAGATGGCTTAATAAACAGAAATTACTGCCAGTAAATGCTACCATTAATGCATTTTCCCACTGTGTTTCTTCCATCAAGTTAAAACCAGAGAGAAAACTTAATGTGTCTTCTACTGTTCTTCGGTTAGAAAATCCAATGGCAGCTTAAGGCTTCCATTAGTGAGCAATCCGAAATATAATGACATAAATGGGTTTTAAAGCAGGCTCCAGGATAATGTGATTTTTAAAACAGAATACATTAAATAAAGCTAGAAAGACTCAATTTTCACATATTATTTCAGAGAAGAATAGAGCTGATTTTGAACCATTGCAGATAGATACGTTTCAATTAAAGTCAATGGATAAATCTCATTTTTACAAAGGGAGTACAGCAAACGAGAGAAATATAGGGTAGTTGTTCATACAAGTGGGCCCTGGCCTGCAGCTCCCAGCCTCAAGTATCATTACTTCACTGAGAAAAAAACTTTCAAAAAGGGATAAAGTAATTTCATTCAATGGGAGAAAAAACCTCTCAGCAACCACATTTATTTCTCTCCCATTCTTTTTTTAACTGCTGACATGTTTCCCTGTAATGATAACTTGAGATGCTCAGGCTAGGTTTGCTGCTGTTTCAGGTAGTGGTAAATTGAGGTTGTTTGCAGGTTTCCTAACATAAACTAGTGGTTTGCTCCTGTGGTACCTTCCACACAAAATTACACACCATACATCAAGCAGTGAGGAACTGGCAGTGACAGAAGCTGTATTTTCTTGTGAGTGGGAGAGAGTTGCTGCTGTTCTGTAATGTGGCACCAACTTTTCTGTACATCAAACCTATGGTCTGGAAAATTGATGACACGCCAAAGATGAAGATGTGACTCTTCCATTTAAATCCTCACAGAAATCTTATTCAGGGTTAAAACAGAGCCAAGGATTTTGTTCATTTTTTCCTTACCAGTTGGAAAACCTTAGGTTGGCTCAATATAACAGTTATAGTGAATAGAGGATAACATCCACATTCACAGATACTCTTGGCAACCAATTCCCTCTGACTAAACAAGATTTAGGTGCTTATCTGTCCTTGATGATCTGAACTATAACCTTTTGTGTCTCTGCCAGACATTCAGATGTCTTTTTGAGAGTTTATAGAATCACACAATGGTTTAGATTGGAAAGGACCTCCAAAGCAATTGAGTGCAACCATTCCTCCAGCACTTCCAAGGCCACCACTACCCATGTCCCCAGGTGCCACATCCACATGGCTTTTAAATCCCTCTAGGGATGAGCACTCCACCACTGCCCTCACCAGCCTGTGAAAATAATTTACAACCATTTCAGTAAATAAATTTTTCCTAATGTCCCATCTAAGCCTTCTCTGGCACAACTTCGGGCCGTATCTTCTCGTCCTGCAACTTCTTACCTGGGAGAAGATACTGACCCCCACTGGGTCACAATCTCTTTTCCGGTAGTTGTAGAGATTGATGAGTGTTGTTGATGATTAAAGTCATGCTCTTGTTTCCTGCTGCTGATATAACTTCCATTGACATTAAAGTACTTCACTGATAGAAAATTGGTTTGGCTGAAATTCAAGACAGGAAATTCAACCAAATAAAGGCAAATTTGATTTGGATTGATGGATTCAAAATTTTTCAAAGTATGAAATTGATTTACCAACACTATAGTTAAATATTTTGCAGTATGTTACATATATTTACATTTTTATAAATCATTACATGATTTATAGATAATTTTTCATCATTTTCATGATTTTTTAAACTTCTATTTATTAAGGTAGCCTAATATGTTGGTTTTCCTGTTAAAAAAAAAAAACTCAGAAATTCTATCATGTTTTCTTTTAACATCTGACAAATTTATTTTCATTAATAAAAATGGTGCTCAAATAATATTTAAAGGAAGTAGGCTAATAAAGAAGGCAACATTTCTGAAGATACACCTAAAGCCAGAAAACTGACGCCAGAACATTTTTAAATATTCCCAAAACATTTGATTATTCCCAGAATGCTGTCCTCTACAATTTATTTCCTATTCATATATTTAAATTAATGTTCATCTTAGTGAAATTATTTATCTCAGTGGAGCTAAATACCACATCATTTGTATTATGAGTGCAAAAGTGTTCTTCACTATTGAGGTGACTTTGCACTCAACATATTTTCCTTGTCATATCTCAGATGTTTTCTCTCTCAGTTAATTAGGCAACACTTCACAGCAAAGTCAAACCTGTCACATTTTCACTTACACTAACATGAATTCTTAATGCCTGTTTCTGTACTGGAAGCACTTCTGTAAGATTAGGGAAGGGTGAGGTTCCTCAGCTGGGGAGGCTCTTCAGTTTTTACTCCCCCTGCATCCACACATGAACACACCCAAGTCTAAACGCTTGGTAAGTATGAACTGTTCTCCAAAAATCAAATCAAACCATTGAGAAAGCCTGGAAATTAGGAAAACACGGCCTTCTGGGTGGAGAAGTGTTGCTACCAGCCTCACTTAGAACCCAGCTATGCAGGGAAAATGAAAATCACAAAGGTAACAATATTCATAGAATCAGAGAAGGGTTTGGGTTCAAAGACCAATTCCCTGCCATGGGCAGGGACACCTCCCTCTAGACCAGGCTGCTCAAATTTCCATCCAACCTGGCCCTGAACTTTTAGAAGCATCCTACAATTCTAAATAATAGCTTAAACATTTTAGGACACGGACAGGAATATAATACCTTTTCATCTAAATACTTCAGAGTCTGAAGTTAATGGGTAATAAGAGAGTTTCTAGATCTAGAAAACAAAAGGTAATTTGAAGATGAACCTATGGGAAATAATGAGGTACCTCAGAGGACAGTACTGACCCTATGCTTTCTGCTATTTTCACTTTATGGAGTAATTACTGGAAAACTCCTGAAGAAGGTTTACAGGATTGTGTGAATCTGGGGAGAGGTGGTGTGAGCTTTTGATGCTGGTACCAGGTCTCTATCCTCTGATTATCACTAACACCTTTTCTGCCTCAGTTTCCAAACCTGCAAGGAAACCAAGACAACACCAATATGGACAGAGAGCTCTCAGATTTACAGGATTGCTGCATAAGGTTTCTTAACTGTTCATCTAAAATCAAGTTAGTAAAACCACAAAAGTTTTAAGAACAGGCTTAACCAATCCCTTCAACATGAAATTATGTGGACGAAAGGGGGTAGGAGGCATGAGATCAAGCATCTTGCACAAGACATTCGAGTTACTGATAGGGATGAAAAGACTAAAAAGTACAAGGACAAAAAAGTGAAAGCAGCAGGTAAGGAAAAAAAGAGGCCTCTCATCCTCTTCCTTCTCTCTCAGTACAAACTTGACTGGAAGTTGACATCTGCCAAAAGCACATTCATATTGCTTGACACATGTACGTGCTGCATTATGGTGATATATTGACAGCACAGTTGCCAGACATGTTTTGGGGTGAAAGGTAGCACTTCAGGCACTAAAAGAGGTGATTTATTACAGCATTAGTGTGCCACTGAAAAGGTCAGAGAGCTGCAAAATACATACAAAGTTCTAGAGGGCTGATTGTATTTTCACAGAGAAAACCTACATTAGCCTATTCAGGCTTGCACCCTCAGCTTGAATAGGAAATGTTAAAGCTCTCAGTACCAGCGACGTGGAAAGACCTGAAAAAGGTTTTTTTCCTACAGCTGGAAGGAGATGAGTCATGACCAAGGAACACTTAGGCCCCTAGAATTCAGTCTTTCATTCTTCTGGGATAAACTTGCTTTCATTATTTCATAATGCACTCTCTGCCCTTCATATACTTGTCATTTATTCTGGTGTAAACCAGCTGTCTCAGGGGTTTATGGTGCCATGCATCGCCTTCCCTTGATGGCTGACAGAAGCACTGTTGGGTGATCCTAGGCCTTTCTACGAAAAACATGCAGCAGGAAAAAAAACCTCAACCAGTGAACCAAACCAAACCAAACCAAACCAAACCAAGCCAAACCAACCCTCCAAAACTTCCCACTCTGCCCCAAACAAGCACAGTGTACTTACACAAGTCTTGAAATCTTCCCTGAGTCAAAGTTCTCCTCAGGATTTCTGAAGTTTAATTGGCAACACAATATACCGGGGTGAGATAGATGAATAAAAGTGGTTTCGAATTTTGAAAAAAATCCTTAGAATCAACATGAATTTTTTATTCATAAAAGGCCATAAAAGACATGGACCTATGTAGCCATTTCTGTATTTTCCTAATTACAGCGGAAACTTGCTCTGTAATCAGATCTCCTTAACTAAAAATAATTTTGCCCCATGGTTGGGAGATTTACTTCAACTGCTCCATCATAGGACTGGCATTTATGTTTTCCCAATCCCTACAGTAATTATAATACTGAAATTTTGTCTAGGTGGTGCATTGGCATCATAACTCAGCTCCCTAGAAATCATGATTTGGCAGCTGAAGACCATAGAGAATCTTTTTTACGACCCTGATAAGATTATGACTACCTTAAACACAAAACCCCCATGCATCTTTAGGTTCTAACAACTGGAAATGTTCCCTCATGTAATATTAAAAAAAAGGACTTTTAGGGGTTCAGTGAGTAAGATGATATTGAAGTACTCTGCATGCTAACAGTGTGATGACATTGTGCTGTGCTGATTCAGAAATGACTCAGCTCAGTTACCAGAAAAGGGGAGAATCAGGTCTTTTTTGAAGGTGCAGTGATATAGATGTGACAGAATGACTCATCTGTCATCAGTGTTTTAGTCAGCAAAGTCTTTGGCTGAATGGCAAGTATTTATAACCAGAAAATAAAGTCACTCAATCGAAAGGAAGTAAGCAAAAAAGATCTGGCTATTAAGCCTGGTTTCTAACATCCAAATATGAGGTCATTGCATTCCATTACCTGAGCACCATTTTAGTGCCAGTATCTGTCCAAGTTCAATCCACCGAATAATGTGTTTTTTGCATCTCTGTCTTTCTCTGATTCAGAGAGTATATATTCTGCAGCACTCACCTAAGAAGAGAGTGAAAAATCTCTGTCCATTTTCTTGTGAAAATATGTTTTTTTTCAGCAGTATGTCTTTCACTACGGGTTTTATTCAGTTTTACATGGCGTACATGATGGGGCTTGGAACCTCTTCTTTTGAGAGATCCTTGCATAAAACTTTTGAAGGACATGAACAAAGATACACAGAAATCATGGTGAGCTTTTCCATTGATATTAGCTGGCATTTCATGTAAGTTTTCAATTGTACAATGTTCTTTCCACAATATCCTTCAGTAGGAGTATTTAAATACATTCCAAAAGACATCATAATGAGTGAAATTGTGACTCCTTTGAAATGAGCAAACCTTTCTATTTAGGTTGAAATGTCTCATATCTCTGTGTGACTGTGGTTATTTGCCTTTACATTGTGCCCATGAATACAATATTACTGATAACTTTACTTTGGTGCACATATAACTTCATGCCTCAAAATTTCGTGATTTTCTAAAGAGGAAAAAAAAGAAATATTAAACACAACTTTCTGTTGTGTTTTTTGTTTTTTGATTGCTTTCTGTTTCCTTTTGTTGCTGGTTTTGGTTGTTTTTGTTTTGTCTTTTTTTTGGGGGGGGGGTTTGTTTGTGTGATTTTTGTTGTTATTTTTTGTGGGGAAAAAAATTAGTGGGCTCCGGATTATTTTTTCAAATGAAAAATATCTTTTCTTGGAAAGAAAGAAAATTTTGTAATCACTCATATTTGAACTCATCTAACTCATTTAGCCAAAACATTAAAAAGAGTTACAATTTTACAGGATCTTCAAATCTGTGCAAAGGTGAAACCCAGACAAATACAGAGTATATAGGGCATGTTCTAATTATTTGCTGTCATCTCTAAATTGGCTGATTTCACATAATGACCAAAACAGAGCAAGGGCTATCAATGGTATTAGGGAGGCCTTTTTTCTTGGCTAGGTTATTTCATTCATTAGAGTTTCTTTTTTCTCAGAAGTCTTCTAACAATGAGGGAATAGATACAATTAGATATAGATGGATATAGACAGAGATAGAGAGATAGAGAGATAGATGGATAGATAGACAGATAGATAGATAGATAGATTAGATAGATGTGCCAATGTTTTCTGGGGGAAAGAGAAAAGATACCTACAGAATGGTTTCCTGTTCCAGTTTCTCATCAGAGTGATCTAATTTGTCGGATGCCTCAAGCCCTGTAGGAGCTGAGGAGACTGCTGGTCACAGCACCAGTGGTTGTGCATGTGAGTTTGCCATATTTTCTATCTGATAAACTTACCTTTTCAGAAACATTCAGTAAAAGTTTCCTTTGATAAAACATTTGAAAAATAACTTCATTTAAGATGTTTAAATGCATTTAAGGTTGTCAAAGATGTCTGTAAAACAGACACAAAATGTCAAGAAAGCAGAAATAATGCAAAAAGAGCAAATAGTAGAAGTGAATTAAACAAAGCTCTAGTAATCATCAGTATAATTTCATAAGGCATGTTCATTGCTACCTCTAATCATATATGCTTTTGAAGTTGAAACTGGAGCACTTGCTTTACTTTAAAGGCAATGAGGCTATTTGTATGTTTAAAGACAAAATTATGCTCATGTGAATTGCCAAAATTGGGTATAATCTGCTAATTTGCAAAATTTAGCAATCCTCAGTGAGTTCTTTTACTGTAACTTTGAATTAGCAGAAAGGTACATGTTTGAAAATCAAATCAAACTAAACTAGAATCTATTCTGAAAAGATTCAGATATATAGATATTTAAAGACACTGTTATAAAAACTATTTTTTTTAAAAAATAGTAAAATCTGTGCAATACACTTGTAATTTTTAAAATATTTGTATATGAAAGAAATAAATATTTTGAGAAACAAACTTTTGAAGAAACAAAATATGTTACAAGTTTTGTATGTCATCTTGATAAATAGTTAATATTTTGGCACAACTGAAACTCTGTTTTTACACTTTTTGATTGGAGCTGAAACAGTGTAGATAAAACACATAATGAAATAAACTAGAATTTTGTAAAATCCCCGGACAAGAGGAGAACTCACAGCTCAGGAAGACTGCTGTGTGATGGTCTCTGAACTGGTTCATGGAGACCAGTGGTCGCTCAGGGCGTTTTTTGAAGAGATAAATCAGTACGATAGCAGGAAAAGATAAATTTACCTCCTGCCTATATGTTTCCTTTACACCTAGGTCAAAAACGAGTGCTTATGCAGCTGTACAGAGGATAGTTTTGCCTTCTTGGCAGTTTCAACACTGAGCTAAACATCATCTTGTTTTCTAACCATAGCAGAGGTCAGACAAACAGAAGGTCTGACTAACCAAGGAGATAAATAACCCAGGGAGTGGGATGAGGAGGGAAGCTTTATTATTACTTTAAAGACTTCTGGCGCTCAGGTTGTAGGGAAGCCAAGTAACAGGTAGCAAAAAATGTGAAATGTTTATGCATGTCTGTGGAATCCAGCTATTCCTCTCTGTCTTTCTGCCTTCTCCTAATTTATTGTTCTAATCAACAAGCCTATTTTCTGCCCCCTTGGATACTACCATCCCCTTACGGGGCTGGCATAAATAACAAACAGCTCTAGCCCTTGGTGTCACCAATATGAAACACTAGATACAAAATGAGTTACTGTAAATAAGGCAGGGACTGGTGTCGTAAAGCTGTCACCTTTACCTCCAAGATTTTGCTTCCTAATAGACCTCCACACTTTCCTGTTATCATCCACAGTAATTTTTTTTCTAAAATGCTGAGGCTGCTATTAGTTAGATAGAAAATCATTTAGCGGCAGCAAGCAAAGGCATGTTTTCTTGGTAAACAGCAGGGTCAACAATAACCATTAGGAATTTTTAAATTATTTCATTGAAAGGGAGGTTCTGATTCTGCGCTCCTTGGCATTGATGATAAAACTCCTGAATTTTGGGAAGCTGGGAAGGATCTGACTAAAACCTTCAGTAAACTATTTTAGGTCGCTGAAATGCTGAAATAATGATATTCCAAGCTACAGCTGGGGATTTATTTATTTTAGGTGGGTGTATCTCTGCTGCCACCCTACCTGTTTTTTAAATTACAGCTTGAGTCTAATTTACCAGCTGTAAATAACAGCAAAATTAACCAAGCTACGTATGCAGCATAGTCAAATATGTACTGCATAGCAGTTTGCAGTTGACATTTGGCTTAGCAAGGGGGAAATCACAGAACATTTTTGAGGTCTGGTTGTGTAAAATAGTCAAAAGTTCATAGACATTGTGATGCAGTATGATATTATGAATCTATTGCAAGCAAATGCAAATGTTTCAGTGGGTGAGTTGGTTCAGCTTCATGAGTTTTTTATGGTCCTTTTTTCCTTTTTTTTCATAATATTTATGGTCACACTGAAATTCATGTTTATACTAGGGAGAGGCTGTGCAGTTCTAGCCTTTGCCTACAGATAGACGTCTGTGTTCAGTCCTAGAGCTGGATGACTTTCAGCTTTGTTTTCTGTCTTCTGGTCTCCTTCTGATGTTCACTGAGGCCAATTTAAAGTGCTCATTGGGTCGGTCATACCCACAGCTCTTAAATGAACATTCATTTCAGCAGCTTGGGGGCAGATATTTGGTAAGACAGATGTTTGTGCCAAAGTTAAGCAGAATTAACATCCCAAATGTCACAATTGCCTGCAACTGACAGGTTTTGGCTGGAGGATCTGCAGAAGGTAACTTCACTTTTATAGAACAGGTGCAGGAGTGTCCACCCCATGTTTAGAATTTAGTTGCATGAGCCATCTGAGCACAACAAACATTACTGCAACACCCTGAAGCTCAGAACACTGCCAAAAGCTGAGAATCACCACCTGGCCCAGCACTAATGGCTGGGCCATTTCTGGGAAGAAACAATTTACAGATTGAGCTCAGCTAATAAACTTCATGTCTCTCATTATAATAGACTTATGCTGAGAGTGCACTGACTCAGGGGTTAGAAAAACATTAAACTACTAATCCTGCACAGATCCTCACCTGCGCCCGACCTAATTGCTCAAAATTCTGTTCAAGCTTCTTCTGCAGGTAAAACTTAATTCAGAATTTTGTAGCTCATTTTATTCAATGATCTCATCACAGTTCCCTTTCAATTCAACAGCATCCTCTTGTGTGAGCATTACTTACGACTTCTATAATGCCTTGAAGAAATCATAATTGAACTGCATCCTAGACACCAGCAGGGAGCTGAATTTCAACTGCTTACCTAAGAATTAACACTGTCTCATGATTCTTCAGAAGAGCTATTTTCCCCCCAGTTTTACCAATGTAATGATCAAGGCACATAAAATACCTGTCTAGACACAAGAGGAGGACTTCTATCAGAAGACAACTCTGACTTCTTACCCCTTCCTACAATTCTGTACTTCTTAGAAGGTGTCATGGAACTTTGGTCAACAAGAGCTTGAGTTTCTGCCAGCATCAAATGAAAAAATATCACTTTTTTAAACTACTTTCAAAATAATTGCTACTGAAATAACCATGTGAGTGGAACATTGCATATAAGTAATGCAAAGAGAAGAAGGGCTGTTTATCTTTTGTCTATATTTTTTTTTATACATTTGAGAAATGTGGACAAAACTAAGCATTTAATCTGTTATCTAAAGTTTTTCTTTAGCATTAATCTGTGGTTGAATTTGCACTGCGTGCAATGATGAATATGGAATGAACAGCTTGTGGCATCATCCAACAATAAATCATGGTTTTACCTGCCCAATTTTTCATTTTATGCAGAAATGTTAACCACAGGGTGAAAAATTATGCTCATTTACACAATCATGCACATAATTGTTCATAGAGACACATATGAACATATAAACATACACACACACATGCGTACATTTATGCTCCAAAGGTAGAGAGCATTTTTTTCTGCACTGCCGTAATGCCTTATTTTAACCACTATCTTGTAACGTCATGTAATGTGTGGTATTCAGGTTAGATCAAAGAGACAAAATGAAAATCTATTAACACACAACTTAGAAAACACAAACTTGTCATTCTTAAGTGCCAGTGCTACTACAAAAATCTATATTGTGTGCCTAAAAGAAATATTAAAATACGCTTTTTGAGGCACGGCAAGTAAACAAACACATCTTCCTTTAAGATTCTGCAGAACATATACAAATTGTGCGCTCAGAGTAACAAGTCCATTACAATTTATGTAACACAACATTTTCTGTTAAGAAGGCAACATGTATCTCATATGCAATCAGTTGAATTTACTTATTACATTTCCTGATAAAGAAAGACAGAGTTTGAGAAAAAAATATTAGGAAAAAGTCAAAGATTATGAAGTTACATTTCAAGTTACATTTAAGTAGAAATGTGTTACTTTTTTTCTGATCAACTGGGAAAGTGTAAAATTAACATTTTTGCTTCTGGCAGTATTTATGTAGGAAATATGTTGATTACTGTGAAGTATAATATGTAACCTTAAAATATGGTGAATTGGATCAATTCAAAGATTCTTGTATTAGGGGTATTTAGATTTTTTTTGGTGAATATATGGATTAAACCCAAAACTTCATACAATACACAGGGATGCAAATCTGGAGTTCAAATATCTTGTGACATGAAACATCCTCTGCATAGGCTACAAACTGACATGTGTTCATACAAGAGATGCTCTGAAGTCTTGATGAGTCCTTTGTGGAACTAATTTAAAAGATTCAAGACAACTATTTGTTTCATTTTTAAAGTACACATATTTTTAGTACTTACAGGCCTTGAAAAAGCAATGTTCCACTTTTGTTTCAGCCCAGGCACAATGCAGGTGAGTTATCTGTAACTCTGCTTTGTTTTAATGACCATTATGGTGACACCAATATACCAGTACATGTCAGCAACCAAAGAATAAGGGACATTTTTGAAACCTGGTGTTACAGGACTTGCCAGAGTGGCTTGTTACTAGTTAAAAACGCAGGCCTCTAAGTCAGTATGATTTATTTTGACTGATGTTTCACAGCAGTAATTGCCATAAGCAATGATAGTGTGATTTCACAGCTTGTGCATCATTAAGCTTCAAAGACTTCTAGCATCATGGAATGGTTTGAGTTGGAAGGTACCTTAGAGCACAACAAATTCCACTCCCTGCCATGGGCAGGGACACCTTCCCCTATCCCAGGTTGCTCCAAGCCCTGTCCAGCCTGGCCTTGGACACTTAAGGGATGGGGCAGCCACAGCTGCTCTGGGCAGCTTGTGCCAGGACCTCAGCATCATCATCATAAAAACAATTATTTGAAAGAACTAATCTGAATCAACTCTTTCACTTGTAAACTGTTAGTCCTCATCCTATTGTACAGACTCAGTCAAAATTCTCTCCCCATCTTTCCTATAAATCCCCTTCAAGTACTGAAAGGCCTCAAAAAGTGTTCCCCAAGCCCCTCTACTCCTGAGGCTGGAGAACCCCAGGTCTCAGCCTCTCTCCATAGCAGAGGTGCTGCAACACTTTGGTTTATTCACCAACAACTAGGAAGCATTCTGGAAATTTCTGATGAGTTTATAATACAAGACAGATGGGCAGAAAAGATTTTCTCAGACTTGGAGGATACTACTGTTGCAGTGACATATATAAAAATATATTAAAAATAATTGACAAAAATATTTATATTTGTCACAAAATAAAAGATGGCATAGTTACATTATTCCAAAATTGCTGAATCACATCCTGGAATTTGTATCCTTTCCACTGGGTGTAAAGGCCTTTAGATTAGACTAGCTGTAAACAGCTATGTTTTACATGTTTAAAGTTAAGTGAATTTTCCATAGGTAAAATCTTGTGCAAAAAGCCATATACCCTGTTTCTTTCAATTCTTAACATTTAAATAGTCCCATAATGTCAGCCCCAGAAAGTCTCTGAGTGCAACAGATGAACAGCTGCTGGAATATCACCACTGTTTATTATGCTTAGCCTTAAATTCTCTGTTTTGACTTTTTCGTCCTTCATCTGCTTGTTGCACCTTCTCTTCTATTTAGGCTATTTAGGAAGACTTGTCCTAGCTACAATTTGCTATAAGTATCCTTTGGATATTTATCTTTAGAGAAGTTTTCTCTTGTCAGTGGAAAATGGAAAAGGAGACACAAAAAAACCTCAAACCCCCAAAGAAACCATCGAAGGAAGTGTATATATATATGTATTATATATAAGCAACCACCAGTATGAATTTAAAAGATTTATCAGTCCTACACTATGATGGAAGCTATAGAGTTAGTAGAAGTGAAATGAGACAGTGTTTTAACTTTATCAGATTATTTTCTGCGCAGACATACAGTTGTTGCCAGCACTAATGGATGTGTTTAAGATGAAGAGGACAAAAACTGTTAAAACTGAAGAGAACCTTAAAGGAAAAATAAGTTAAAAGCTGTCAACACAAAATGGAAACTTTGGGGGAAAAATACATTTTAGGTATTTGTCTGTCTCATTTTTTCTGAAATAATGAAATGATTTATCCTCTAGTCATCAGACCTTAGAAACTTTGGCATAAATCTGTGGTGGAAAATTAAAACTGACTGCATTTTGGACCAATTCTGGATGTTGGCAAGACCTAATCCTACTAAGAATGTTTGGTATAGAGATTATTCAGCAAAACTGATAAACAATTTATTTATGAAAGTGTTCAAGCATATATTTAAGAATTTTTTTCTATAGGATTCAAACATACAGTTATAGTTGACTGTGTTTATGTGTTTTGGACTGTCTGCTCTGAGTTGTGAAGAATTCATCTCACAAGAAAATTTACAAAACTGCTTGTAATCACTGAGACTGCTGGAACCACTGATAAAAGATCATAAAAATTTTTTTATTTTAAGGTCATAATTTTCAAGTATTAAATACTGGACTGGAGAAGATATGAAGATATGTATGGTGAAGATGATAATCCAGCCTTTTTGGGTGAATTTGGTGTTTAAAATGTTGGTTTTTTTTTTCTGATAAACATTCTCTTTCTCCACTGCTGCAACATTTTGAGGCAATGAGCACTTATTTTGCAGATAAATCTTTTCTTAGCTCCCATTACTAAATGATGCCATTTCATTCAGCGTGACATATGAATTAAATAACAAGATATAATTTCAAAAAGAATTCTTGGCATCATCAGATCTGATAGCGCTGTGCTTCTTGAAGCATTTATAGAAGATGAATGCGTGATCCTGAGAGTGATTGCTTTTCCTACTTCAGTTTATTCATGGTCTCTTCAACACAAACACATTTCAAAATAAAGAACTCACTGAATTAAGAAATTATATCTCTGCATGTTATTTTGTTTTTATTTCTAACATAATCATAATGTGGATATTTATAAGACTAATATTTTGCATGTGTATAATAATTTTCATAGTAAAACATCTTGAGAAATGCTAGATACCCTGACATACAAATTCACAGGTAAAGAAGAATACAGACACATTTTCAGTTTATTGACCACTTGATCAGGCAGTGAACTTGGAGGGGTGGCTTAATATTAATAAGAAATACACTCCAGGGTACACAGATCTCTGCAAATGCTGTGATTTACCTGCTCAATACCTTCCAGAACTTTATCATTACAACTGAATGGTTGGAATAGCATTTTCTGACAATTCAAGGAACATATGGGAATCATTAAATGCTGTGAGGCAGATGAATCAGGTCATGTGCAGAACTTACATGGGATTGTGTTCATCCAGACACCAGGAATAGCTTTCCAGTGGGCTTCATGAACAGTATAGTGAAATAAATATTTTTCACTGCCTGTTAATTTCATGATTGTGTCTATGTGAAAATGTGCATGTTCTTCATATGATCCTTCTTTACTAAAAATATTTGCTGTCCAGGAAAGGAATTAGATTACTCTAAACCTGTCAGATGACTGCTTTTATATAGAGTTTTAAAAATGAGGAACAATAAGCCTGCATTTTCCTTCGACTACTACTCCAAAATAGGATTACATAGAGAGAATTGTAAGAAATAAGTTAAATTCCATGTGGAAACAATGCAGAAATAACACATTTTTAATTCCAACAATATCATATAATACATCAGAAATCCAGGGTATCACTTGGTTTTATGTATTGGAGATAATGCAAGACTTTGCGGCCATAAGCCTCATTGTGAAAATTATGTTCCAGTTTCAAATTTGCCTTTAAGATCATGAGTGATAAATAAATGACAAAATATGTGACAACATGGCATGTCTTTTGATGAGTATCCTCAATATTTAGAATAGCAACATGAGATGACATATGTCACTGACAATTTATTTCACCCTCCATCATTACTCTCTCATGATGTAGCACATCAGTCAATAGAAAATAAAAAAAAATATATAGAACCATTTCACATTGATCCAATTGATTGGAATATATAGAAACATTGACCACACTGTGTTTGATGGGTCAGCAATTGTTTGGCTGTCAGTTTTATTGTGTGTGCTATCAATGTGATTGGACCCCAGGGCCATCTGAATTACAGTGAACATGGTGTGCTACACTGGGAGGAGAAGACCAAGCTGGAAAATAAAGCAATTCACAAACAAACTAAGGAAATGTTTTCCCTGTGTATTAGCAGCTCATCATATGCAAAGATAGGTGGCTTGTGTCTTGGATAAGTGCCCAAGCTGAAAATATGCCACTCTGGGGTTCTCACAGCATAAACAGTGACATGCAAGAAGTAAATGAAGAAATAAGAGTTATGGAGTCCAAATGTACACCAGCACATAGAATGGCAGCTGTTCCTAATGAACTGTTTGGGAAAGGTTACAAGAAAATGCTGTTGGCTGCAAGATCAGGTGAGCAGGATCTGGGTTTAGAAATATCCACCCTTTTCAGTGTGCTGCACACAGTTATGATTCCTTTCCTCCCTCTTCCTCAAGGATGCATGGATTTCTCCTTCCTGAGTGAACAAATTAGACACATTCCTACTGTATTCAGAAAAGAATGCTACTCTCTGTAAGCTGATTTACTCTACATTTTCTGCCCAGGTATTCCTCACTGTGTAATTATAGTCTGTCCTCATCTCAGCACATTATTAGTCTGGTTGAGTGATGATACTTCAGAATATCTCAGAAAGACAAAAAATACTGTGAAAGATTCATGAGACTGTAAAGCAACAATTTTACAAAATTATTCCTGTCTGCTCCTTCTAGGTTTGGATCTGATTGTTGTTAAGTGCAATGTTATTGGAAACTACATGACCATCCACTGTGGAAGGCAAGCTACGCAACATCAAAGATGGAAAATCTTCAGTCCCACTGAGCTACACAAGCTGAGGATAATTGCAGAGTTTTAGTGGCCAAGACTTGAAAATCCTAGCAGATGCCTCCATACACATCATAAGATAGCTAAAACCATCATAACGTTCTTAAAAATGGTCAGTTTCTGGAATATAAAGAAATTGCTGGTTGTGAGGGTGACAGGTTAAATGACTGAAAACCAGGATATTTTGACTCATCTGCAATATCATACAATTTTAACCATCTATATGTGTTTCAAAAACGAGTCTTCAAAGAAAATTTATATATGTTTCATTTTAAATATATATATATATGTTATTTAGTGCATATATTATATTTATAAGATAATTTAAAGACTATTGTAAGAATCTTCTCAGTTCTTTCCTAAAAGTCTACTATGAAGATAAACAGCACATTTCTCTTGAGAGCTGTAAAACCAACAGACAAATTTTCATATATTCATTTTGATTTCTCTCCCACGAGTGAGTAGCACTTTTTTTTTTATTTGTTAATGTATGTTTAGAGTCTTCACTCTAAGTATATCCAAAGAGAGTGCCCTGATCTAGTGGAAGGTGTCCCCACTGTGGCAGAGGGGTTGGATCTAGATGATCTTTAAGATTTCTTTCAACCCAGGTCATTCTGTGGTTCTATGATTCTGTGACTTTATGATCATCTGGGAGCAAACATATTGGCTAAGACAAACTCAATTCCTGAAGTTTAATTGTCAGTTTTTGGACATGACATATCAGATATGTATCTCTGTATTTCCTATACAGGAAATATTTAGAATTATTAATTCATATCATTATTCTGTTTGGAAAATGTCTCAGTAAAAGTCAAGCTCAGAATACTGCTCGAAACAGTGGCATTTTAAAATTATACTCATTTTATGAACAACTGATTACAAATCATGCAGTCTAGTTCCCCAGTATTGCTCTTTAGTCTTACAGATGTGTCCCTTTAACAATTATTGTGATAGTTCCTGTTACAACTGATCTGCAGTTACACAGGGCATAGTTGAAAACAAAGTTGAAGAAGTTATGACTCTGGGAAACTTAAAATAGCATTTAAATGCTGCCAGTTAAAGATACTTGTGTAAATATACATCCTAATATATAAAGATAGGACACTTCAAAATAAAAGTTTAATTAAAAAAACACATTAATAATTTAGGCACCTGAAGACAACAGATACAGCTCAGGCAGTGTTTCAACAGATCTGAAAGCTCATCACTGAAGTCTTCAGCAGCTGAGAAAACGATCTGCAGAGCTGCTCTCAGGCACCAGGAGCTCACAGCTGTCCACAGTTATGGTCTGGGCCAAGAGGTCCCAGACACCAGGCAGTGGGTTAATGAGCTCTGTGCCAGCTACTCGTGCCAAAAAATAATGCATTCCTGTCAGCAGGCTAAATTATCAATGAGAAGATAAAATAACAAGTGGAAAGTGCAATATTGCCCTCTTTACTCCTAAAAAACAAAGTAAAAAATGTTTTCAAGTCCCTAATGGAAAATCTGAGTTTTACTATTAAAATAAAAAGACAATGCATTGTGGAAAGGTAATTAGGAAATCCTTGATTTTTACCAGAGTAATTTACATCTCTGATAAACCTGAACCAAAGGACAAGAATGCGACCATGGCATATTTGACTAGGAAGAAAAGCTTGAGTAAATCATAAGAAAGGAAATTACTGGATTTCTTATGTTTCAGGGGTTGCTCACTGTCAATTAATGTAGTTTCAGTTTAGCGATAGGTTTTTTTGTTAATTAAAGCCTTTTCTTCTGCAAAGTCTCTGTGGAGTGCTAAAGGGGCTCTCTCTGCAACAGAGGCTTGAAATCAGCTGAAAATAATGATTGCTCCTGGCTCACAAAGAGCAGATTCATTTTTAAGAAAGACAGGCTGGTCCTTAGAGCACAGTAATAGCTATCACTGACCATTTCATTGTAAAAATATTGTTCGATTTTTTAAAGTAACTATTTTTTAAATATAGATTTGATTAGCTAGAGCATCCCTTACCTTGCAACATAAAGACAAAGTATTCATGTCAAAGTCAGCTGTCAAATACTCCTCCACAGAATATTCTGTAAAAGAGGTTATCATCCAGCAAAGCTAAAGTTTATCTTTCTTGATTTTATTTCCATTTATTGTGTCGAGAAGCTTACGGGAATACCTTTTTGCTTTCTGTCACATGTACTTGCATAACTATTATTCTATTTAAACACAAAGCTCCATTTTTTCTCAGTCTAGATACTCAGCTGATCTAACAAAGAAGGTTTCACCAATCCCATCATTTCAAATTATGGCTTCCCTGTTTGAAGCCCTTCACTAACTTAGGATCTCCTCCATATTTATTAAAGTCTATGGAATCACCTCAATTTATTGTACTGAGCATCAGATCAAAAGTGCTATAAATTATTTATTATTTCAGTTGGCTTTTTTGAGTTCTTGGTCTGATTATTAATTCTCAGTATATGTACATGCTGTGCTGGAACATGTTTTCCTATGGAGTGAATGGTTCGAAAAGAACATGAAGTATCATACATTTTTTCTCCATAAAGATTCTTTGAGTATAAACTAAAGAAGGAGTCATCACCTTTATTTTCAGAGAATTTAGGCCTGAACGTCACTTTTGTTGTGCCCCAAGTTATAACTTACCAAACCCTATCTAACTTCCCTGGAGAAACACCCACTCCCAGAATCTGAAGACTTCTCCATTCAGTTTCTCTTGTAATGTATCTGGTCAAATATCTGTTTCTGGACCATCTCTAAAATAACTGGATCTGAAATTTACTCTTGTCTAAGTCCTTTGGTGATTCAGAAACTCAGGCTACCTCAGCAAAGGAGCTGTTCAGGAAGGGTTTTAGAAGTCATACTTTGTCAGCTCTGAAAATGCTTAAGAAGAATGAAACAGTGCTGTAGTGCCCTTTTAAACAATCATAAACTCCCTTAAAAATAAAGGAATTTTTTGTCTGATTTCAAGTGCTTTGATTCAGACTTCTCAAGTGGAGTATTCAACAGTTGGTACTGTTTCTGCCCAAGAAAAATATCTCTTGAGATTCTTCATTTTTGTGCATCTCCATTACTTCAAAATGTGTCAGAGGCATGATTTACTCTCTGTGTACACTGAAGAACCCCTCAAGGAATATTCAGGGAATCAAATGCACAAAATTTACTCGACTTAAACCTTTTCATTCATGGCAGTCTTAATATTCCCCAATAACTCAGAGCAAATTCTTCAGGTGCTGTCATTTTAACTTTGTACATTTTTTCGGTCAGAATCAAGTCACTTGAAACTGTCTTCCAAATAACAGTTCTGTGCAGAGAGGAATAGATTAGGACTTAGGAGAACTATGAGAAGTGTAGGGGTCAACAGCTAAATATTGCAAATACATGCACATAAGATGTACTTTGAACAGAAATGGGAATGAGCCTACTATGTACTATTCCTTACTGCTGACATTTGGTTTGGTCTTTCCTCCCTCTGACTCTCTTTTTTTTAATGTGAGTTGTTAGAAGTGTATGTTCATATAAAAGAAGACCAGAGCTTTTAGAAAAATGGTCTGTTTGGTTTCCTCTAAATAATCTAGTCATTTTATTCTTTTAAATACTCACTGCAATTTAACTTTTTATTACTGTGTAATAAATAGTCAAATGCCAAAATCAGAATTAAATAGATGGTATCAGATATGATCTGCTCTCTTTATATGCTGCTAGAGACATTTTCCCAGCATTTGGTAAATAGCCCTATTCTCCAGTAAATAAATCTGCAAATTAAGATGAAGAAGAAATAATATTTAATATTAAATAACCTCTCAGTGCAGGAGGTCATTAAAATACTTTGTAGCTGAGCTCTTTAGTTGCTCTTTTGGACACATGAGACTTGTTAGTCTATAGAAAGGTTGAAAAAAGCTCATATTAGAATTTTATTCAATTTATCCATTGACATATTTTTTAAATCCCTATTTAATTTTTTCTTTTCTCCATGGTATTGCTGGCTTTGGTTGTGTTAAGAACAGAGATGGCTTTCCAGGGCTTTTTTTCTGATAAAAGAACAACCATTGGTTTAGGTATCGGATATGTATCATCTCTTTCTCCCAAGACAGTAACAGCACATCTACACTCTTAAGTGCTTCATTCAAGTGAACTGCATACTTTTGTACCTAAACCCCAAAATAAGGTCTTGGATGCATGGCAGGAATTGTTCTGTTCTCCTTACCCTCTAAATATTATAAGTGAGAAGTTTGTTTGATGTGTGAATAATAAGGTAGAGATCAGTCCTTTTCTCAGCAGAAAAAACTTCTGTATCTGAACCTAAACTTTTTGAAAATATTAAGTGGGCTTCCATCATGTAACACCTCAAAATTAGTTCTGAGTAACTGAATTGGCATTTTGCTGTGTCTCTGTACTCTTAAACTGCACACATTTTAGTCTTACTGCTTCCTAGTACTTATACCAACCTGAGATCCTTCAACATTTTTGTACAACCATAAAGAAAGGAGAAAGGAGTATTTTGTAGAACACTGTATTTCATATAAAACTGAAACTCAATTCCTATCTGATATCAGTGTAGAAAGGATGGTAGCAAAATCCTGCAATATTTCTGCTGTGCATTTATCACTCTGTGGGAAAAGTTCTTGAGAACTGGGGGAAGATTAAAGGTAGTTATGTATATAAATATGCAGTAAAACTTCTGGGGCAGTTAAATACAGAGAAGGTGAGCGTTACATCTCTGTTCACACCACAGTGAAGTTAGCATAAATCTTGTCACTATCTTCAGCTGGCTCTGGAGGACCATGTAACCACAAGCTTATGTAACAGAAAGGAAAATCAACCAAACATTCAGACTGATCCAGCCACTCATAGAATAACCAGAACAGAGTCACCTTTTCCATTTATTTTTTAACATGGAGTGTTATACTGCTCATTCCTTAGATTATTGCTGAACAAAATTACCCCCAGAATTTGTTTCTTTTTGCCTTCCTTTGAAAAGCTATTATTCTCAAGTGGATAATGAGAAGGCAGGTGCACAGTGTGTTTTTACACATTTTGCAATTACTCAATTGATTTTTACAAAGAGCTGGCTTTGCATCAACTGCGCATCAGTTTTGAAATGTACAATACTTAACAGAAATTGGGTTTTAGCTTATTTTTATACATTTCAAGAGGCCTGACAGTAGTAATCTCTGTCATAAAGTGACCTCCTTCACTGTAATCTTCTCCACAAGTTTTGTAGCCGTATCAATGTGCTATTAAATGGGATTTGGGACAGGCTTCATCTGCTTTGAATCTGTCAAAAGCTAAGCGGTTTGCATTTTTCTTCTTTGGAGCCTTTTGAAATCCCCATATATTGAAGCTGTTGAACACGTGATCTCATTCCAGCTATGTTTTTGCTAAGTAGCTTTATTTGGTGACAAGGGTCAAAAAAAGATGCTAATGTTTTTCCCAATGATGTTTCCTCTCTAGAAGGCCTCAGCTTTCCCTTGTTTGTTCACGAGGTCTGGCTATGCACTGAGTGGTCTGATAAAGTTGGTCAGAAATAGCTATTAAAAAAAGGCAGGTAAATCCCTGTGGTTTGTCCAATACCTGATGCAGAGCAAGATATTCAGCAAATTGCTACTCAAATTCATTTAAGTTTTTATGATTTGTTTTGAAGATGGGTTCTAGAGGAGCAATAGAAACAGAATTTTTGACACAGTAAGAAGACCCCTCCTGGTTGACATTCTCAAGGGTTGAGAGTCCTTGCAGAGGGATCTGCATAGACTGGAGCATTGTGCAAACATCACTACCATGGAATTCAACAAGAGCAAATGCCAGATTCTGCATCTGGGGCAGAGAATTGCCAGACACAAGCATAAACTGGGGGAGAAGTGGCTCAGAGCAGCCCTAGAGAATGGGAACTTGGGGTGCTGGTGGAGTCCAGCAGTGAGCCCTGGCAGCCAGGAGGACAAACCATGTTCTGGGGCACACAAAACAGTCTGAAATTAATAGACAAAACCAAACAGTGATCTGACAGAGACAGAATTCAGAGAAAGAGTATCTTCAGACACGGGCAGACTTCCCAATGTAGGTAATCTGATAGAAACCTCAATCTATATGACACATTTTAATGGTATGGTTAAGGTTACTCCTTTTATGGAGGCTACCGTATATAAGAGAGTGACAGGCATGACGTGGTATCATTCTGCTTTTGGAAATCTAGTCACCTGAAGAATTATCCAGTTACATCTAAACATGCGCTCTGGTACAAAGTCTTTTGAAATTTTAATGGAATACAGCTCATTACAACCACAGCACTGATCAAGGTGACAGGAGTTGACTGTAGTGGTCACTAAAGGAGCTGCTGCAACCCTGAATGCACACAAAGCAAATGTAAAGATTGTTTTCCAATAAATTACTCTCATCAGACTCATGTCAGTTCTCAGGAAGTATTAGGGATGTAGTATGAGGCAAAAGGACATAAGAAGAGATTCCCTATATTGCAGTGACACAAGCATTGTAATATGAAAAAAACATTTGAAATGTAAAAGAAATGTAGAGAAAATCCCTATTTTTAATTTAATTTTTAATTTAATGCAATTTTTAATTTTTATTTTAATTCCATTTTACAAAATGGAAAAAACAAATTGACTAGATGTATCTGTTTAATCTGAATGTATTAAGACATGGAGAAGCACAAGCAAAGGAGTGAGGCAATCGGAGCCTGGGCACAAGCAAGTGCATTATTTGGGCCCCCTCAGTTCAGTTATGCACCCCACACCCAGCCCCAGCACAAGTGCACAAGCTATTTACACATATTGCACTAGGCGACTCCACTGCTTGTGGAGGAAAGTAATTTGTTCAACTCAATTACTGTAGTCAGCCACTAGATAGTTTAAATTACATATCATCTGTCTCTTATGCAAAGTTCTCACTTCATTTGTCTCTTTGATTGTTTCAGATGCCACTTTGTCTTACAGGAAATAAAATAAAAGGCATCAGACAGCATTTATCAAATATCACATTTTCTAGGTCTGATGATGTGCAAATTTGACTCCCATTCTAAGAGAGGAAAGGTAATCTCGGGGATTAGACTTTGTTCTGAGGCTTGAGAGCTCTATATTCATCTCTTGAACCTAATAATTGCTGATTTCATAGTTTTAATTTCAAATTTTCCATAGTATCTGGAGTCAGAACACTATCCCAGTTCTTTTAGCTGGAAACTGGTGAAAAAGCTGATGTCAACTTGCACATTTAGAGAGAAGTACACCTTACAGAGAGAAGTACACCTTACAGGTCTATTATGCTTGTAGGTGATCACATTTAACATAGGTAAGTAGCCATTAAAATAAAAAAAGGTACTGCAACACCAAGACATGTTGGGATTTATTTATCTAAGTAAGATAAGTAGTTTAAAAAGGGAACTCTCTTTACAAAGAAAATTGTTGCTGATATAGATCTATACAAGTTTCTGGAAATTTAGTACATAGTATTAAGTAGCACTTAGCATCAAGGCAGAAAAAAATTCCTTTTGCACACCCACTCAGATGAATTACTTTGTGATCATTTAGATAATTCATCTTTGTAACACATTATCTTTATCCTTGTTGTGAGAGAATGGAGACACACAATTGCGCTCACTCTCACCGCAGAAACGCCAGAATTGTTATTATCCGTAAGTTTTCTGCTCTCTGGAGGAATTAATTGTCTTGAAACCCAAGGGAAAGAAATATCATAAGCTACAAAGTATTTGTTGTCTCGGGATGAATTTTTCATGCCCGTGGATCGCTGACCGTGATGAATCAAGCGGTGCAGAACAAGAGATCAATCACGAACAAGTGCCAGTGAAAGTGAGAAGCACAGCAGACAAAGTGATATCGATGTCAGAAGACGTCTGCTCCACAAAGCACTGACTCATCGTTCACCAAACTCTCTAAATGTGGTGATACCATTTTGAAACTGTTGCCTTAACTTGCTTCAGTGAAACTATGAATATCAAGTGACTATCCAGTAAGAATTGTATGCCTGAATGCAAGCAAAGCACAGTCTTGCAGTCTGTCAGCTGTCTTCAAACCCTCATCTCTGGAAAACCTAGCTGCTCTAAGATTCAAAATATTCCTTGCAGAGGTGCACTCTGTGATGATGCTTCTTTCTTAAGAGATCCTTAAAGCTATTTGCAGTAACATACATTTTGTAAAATATCTACAAAAGTCTAAGGTACCTTCAGCAAACAAAATTAAGACTGTCCAAATAACTGATTCCCAGTTTTGTCATGAGTAGAAGCTAAATTCTTTCTGTTGCAAAACGGATGAAAAGAAGATTGCAGTAGAACAGCCAGTGCTTACTGTTTGCCTTGCTGAAAATAAAAAATTCATAAATCTGACTTGCTTTAATTAAAATGGAATGTAACTGGAATCTTTGCCTCTGGGCATGTTGAAGGCTACTGTATTAGGGAACTCCAAAGTTAAATTAATCAGTCTGCAGGAGCTAAAAGAAGGAGCTCGTTAGGTTAAGGTCTGAAAAAGTCTCAGATATGGATTGGATTAAGGTCTGAGGAAGACACACACCGCACTGATGAGTTCACTATACATTTTCAATTTAAACAGGGCCATTATTTCTACCACAGTTATGGATGGTTTTAATAGAGGAAAGGTATATTCAAAACAAATTTTACTTATTCCGTCATATACATCTTTTATAAATAAGAGGAAACTGTTAAATTTTGCAATAATAGGAACTGCTACAGAATACTACAATTTATTATTTTCAAAAAGTCTTGGCATCAATGATATCCATCACCCTTGCCCACAGCTGAATTATGGCTATTCCCACCTACCCTTTGAGAATTTTACATCCCAATTTCTTACTCATCCAGGTTTCTCTCAAGCAATGCAGAGCATTAAGTGTCTAATACTCAGTCCATGAGGCTCTCTGTTTAGGGAGACTACACATCTCGAGTCAGAATGTTACCTGCATTAGTTAGCATTAGTATCCAGATTTCTCCCCATGGAATTTCCTGAATGCTTCTTTCTGGCAAATCTCAGATCTGCCTTGGATGTGTCACATTTAAGTCCATCAAGGTTTGAAATAAACTATTATTTTTCTCCTGGAGTTTCTGTTTGAAAGCACCTCTCAAGGAAGAGGAATTGTCCTGGGCCTTGCCCAAAACATGGAAAAGAAGAACCTGATTGTGCCTCCACACTGCTCAGTAATCCACTAGTTGTAGCAAGTATTATAGAATCATAGAATAATTTGGGTTGGAAGGGACCTTAAAATTCCAGCTCCCCTGAGATAGGCAGGGACAACTTCCACTCTCCCAGGTTGCTCAGACCCCCATCCAACCTGTCATTGGACACTTTCAGGGATGGGGCAGCCACAGCTTCTGTGAGCACTCTGTGCCAGGGCTTCACCACCCTCACAGCCAAGAATTTCCTCCTAAAACGTAATTTAAACCTGTATTCAAAGTTCTGTTGGAAGAAACACACACTGATTTCACTGATTGTTTAATTTACCAGAATGCATTGTATATTCTCTTACTTGAGCCATCAAGCCCGGTTGTATCATCTTTACAGAATTTATTTTAGTGTTTATCACATTTATCTTAATTTGATTACTGAGATGGCATTGTTGGAAAGAGGTCGAAGAACTTGTCACCTGGTACCAGTTACAGAACTATGCTGCACATGATGACAGATTGTGGCTGAAGCACCTGCTAAGAGTTATCAGTCAACAGCTTTAAAAAGGTATTTTGCATTTGAATTCAGAAAGCTTATTACATACAAAGGAAGGCAAATATCTCTGGTCCCATTTTACTGATGGGAAACAGAAGCAGAGGGATGGGGTGTACTCTAGGCTGCAAAATAGGACAAAATATGTAAATCCCAGAAAAAGTTGGGATTCTGTCTTCCAATGCAAGTTTCACCATCAGATAATCAGTGCAATGTGACCTCATGTTACAGTGTCAGGGGATTGGTAAGCTTAGACCAGAAAGATATTTACATTTACTCATGAATTATGTTTGCAATATCTTTCTCAATTCAACCAGCATGTGCATCAGCTGTCTCAGTACCAGTGATTTGATTGCTACACATGATGTAGCTTAAATTTCTTTTTATTTATAAGTAAATAATGAGATTATTAACCAGGCAAATTTATGACTTGGAAAACTGAAAATTAAAATCCAGGCAAAGATTCATGGCTGTCTAGGGACTATTAGACAGGGCTTCACTTGAGTTTTCTGTGTCTTTTCAAAAAGACACAGTGCCCAAAAAAAGCAACCAATAGGTATGTATTTTTCAAAAATAAGTATGGACCAAGATGGTGACAGGAAAAAAAAAGAAATACTGTCAAGTTACAGTCTTAAACATTACATAAGATCAGATGAAATACAGAACAAAATAATTTTACTTTTTTTATTTATAGAGATAGATGATATAGATAGATAGATAGATAGATAGATAGATAGATAGATAGATAGATAGATAGATAGATGAGATAGATAGACAGATAGATAGATAGATAGACAGACAGATAGTGGCATTTATGTCTATTGAATTATTTTAACTGAAAGAAAGATGGACAGAACCTCATCTGCCTTTAATAGCTGTCAGTCTTGTGCACTGTTTTCCTCAGTACTGACTACTGGAGTTCTGAATCACCATTCCCTGCCACTGAGCACATCCAAGAAGTTGCCAAAACCCTGACAAGGCCAAGAAATGACCAGGCCTTTAAAAAAACCCAACTGGACAATGAGTCCAGTCCATCCAAAGATGCAACAGCACTGCTCCTGTGGTATCTATCCCACATGGCACCAACACTGCCGGTGGGAATGCTGCTGACCCTTTCCACTGCCCCAGCTGCTTTGTGTCTGGTCCCTGCATATGGTTGAGGCTGGCTCAGACTTCCTCAGCCGTAATAGAACAGCTGAATTGAACAGACCTGGGCTTCAAAAGCAGTTTGGCTTCCCAGACTGACCTAGAAATACTGTGCTGTACAGAGAAACATGAAACTGAAACTAAAGACGCAGTGTGGAGGATGACTGCAATACTGCTGCTATGGACTTGGAGAAATTCCTTCCAGAAAAAGAATCTAAGCAATTTATGTCTCCTTGGAACTATAGGTACTTTAAAAATGGCAAAAAATGTTGGTGATTCTGATCCACTATTTGCTAAGGACGATTTAATCATGCTATAAATGTGCTGCCCTCATTTCAGCTGCAGGAAAAGTAGAGTGCCATAGACTTCCTCCTGTGTGAAAAAAAATTCAAGCACTGTGTAAGTACCTTAGCACCTGACCATAAGACTCAGCTGAAATCCTGAAATCAGTGGTGGTCTCCAGAAACACAGGTGGACAGAAAATATTTCAGATGCCCTTCAGGAAAACTGTACGTGTGTAAGGTGTACAGCACAAATACCTCCATGCCAATAGTAGTTAGATTCAAACTGTCATGTTTCTACCAAAAAAAAAAAAAAAAAAAAAAAAACCATGAGAGGCATCCCAAAAGGGGTACAAGTAANAAACAAATAAAAACGGGTAGAATGGGTAGATCTTTCAGCAGTCAAGTTATAAACAAGGAGGGAAGAGAAGGAAAATAATGCTGGTTCCCACAGGATTTGTGGCCTCCAAAAACAATTAAACAAAACAGAACATGTCAGTACTAATGGGTAGTTAATAGGATGATGTTATAGATACAAACTACAAAAAAGGCCGACATCTCCTTCACTGTTTTTCATACTATAACTCACTGCACTGGAGATGGCTGTGATGGAGCTAATTTTCTTCACAGCAGCCCATATGGTGGCAGGTTTTGGTTCTGTGACTTAACCAGTGTTTGATAAGGCACCAATGTTTTGGCCATTGATGAAATGTTCTGGACCAGCTCAAGGCTTTTTCCCACTCTGCCTCCAGCAGGAGTAGTCAAGAACCTGTGGGGAGACACATCTGAGGCAGCTGATCTGAACTGATCAGAGAGATATTCATATAGTATGATATCATTTGCAGGAATAAATCTCAAGGAAATGAGGAGGAAGCAGGATCATTCACGGGTATGGCATTTGTATTCCTGAGCAGCCATTATGAGTGCTGAGGCCCTGCTTTTCAGGAATTGGCTAAAAATATGCCTGCCAGTGTGAATTAGTAAATAAAATCTTAATTTTACTTTGCTTGTACTCACAGTCTTTGCTTCAGCTGTTAAACTGTTATCTCAAGCCTCACTTCTTTTTTTCTTTTTCTTTCTTTCTTTTCTTTTTCTTTCTTTCTTTCTTTTTCTTTCTTTCTTTCTTCTTTCTTTCTTTCTTTCTTTCTTCTTTCTTTCTTTCTTCTTTCTTTCTTCCTTTCTTTCTTTTTCTTTCTTTCTTTCTTCCTTCCTTCCTTCCTTCCTGCCTTGCCTTGCCTTCCCTTCCCGAACCTTCCCTTCCCAAACCTTCCCGAACCTTCCCGAACCTTCCCTTCCCGCACCTTCCCTTCCTGAACCTTCCCTTCCCTTCCCTGAACTTCCCTGAACTTCCCTGAACTTCCCTTCTCTGAACTTCCCTTACCTGAACTTCCCTTCCCTGAACTTCCCTGAACTTCCTTGTAGGACTGCGGAGTGAGGAAGTGGCTGGATCAATCCACCATAATTGCTGTTGGATGTTGGCTGTGATCAATCCACTGTAATTTCTTAACCAAAGGCTTAGATTTCAAACTGTAGAAACTCCCCTGTAGCCCAGAAGTATTAATCCTGTTAGCTGTTCTCTTCCATAATTTAGCAAACATGAAATACTCTCAAGTTTAAGCCTTTGGAATTCTCTTAGAAACTGTGTTATAATACTCGATGGATACAATCCTCTCTGATGCTTTTCTCCAAATCTACAGAAATTACAGGAGGAATTCCTGCATCTTTCCCTCTCTCTGCTCCATCCCACTTAACCACGCATTGCTTTAACTATTTTAATTCAGATATTGCAGTGGGTAGAGCAGAACATAGGAGTCAAGGCATTCTACGGTTATTTCAAAGAGAGTTAGGAGCAAATACAGAATTTTTTTCTTCAACTGCACAGTATTTTTGGTTTCACTCCCCTCCCTACCTACTCTGGAGTGAACGACTTCCCCATTAAGATGCATTCATCTGGCTGGAACTCTCAGTGTACAAAAAAAAAAGAACTGTATTCTTTCTGCTCTACTGCTAAGGTCAAGCTGCCAGTTTTCTTTGTGATGTGTGAGGCAGCACAGAACACAAATTGCATTTCCACTCTCTTCAGGTCTTCTTTCAAATGCCACAATACTGACAGTAATCACTGAGCTGAGCAGATATGACACAGAAGACACTGACAGAACAAATAAGGACCATCCTGTCTCGGTTTTCCACTAAGTAAACAAATATGTATTTGGTTGTCAGTTTAGCTGGAGAGGGTTCTGAAGATAGGTAACTTTTTAACACTGTGCCATTGTGAGAAATTCGTCATATGTAAAGCATCCTGAGATTAATATGAATGTAGAAATAAATTACACCTATAAATAAAATAAAATGGGAACAGAAAAACTCTTTCACAATAGATTGCCAATCTAAGGCCTTTGACATTGTCATATTCCAGATAAAGCATTTTATTAGCAAGAAATACACTTAGACTAAGTTTATGGGAAAAATAAAAAGAATTTTGAAAGATAGCATGGGCTCCACACTGTTTACTAACATAAACAGGTGGTATTTTACATTTCCCACATCTCTCATAAATTCTACCATATACTTAAAGGGAGAGCCTGCAAGAAAAAAAAAAAAAAAAAAAGAGAGAAAAAAGTGAGTGGAAGGAATTACTACTCAGAGGCAAGTAATTCTACCACCAACCTCTTAATGATTTTTAGCAGCTTCTTTAAACCTGAAAAGAATTATTCATGGTATTTGTCTTTGCCATTGAACTTTGACTGTGAGCCAGGGAAACATTTGATTCCCTCAGAAACTTTCATCACAGTGCAAGCTGGTATTCTGTCTTACATAGGTCATTTCCTGAGCAATTATGTCTACTACAACATCTCTCATCTGTTCCCAATCCACATTCTGCTTTTTGCTGTGACTAAATTAACATCAGTGGTGCTAAAGATATTCCCAAACGTTTCAACCCCACACACTACTCACTGCCTAAGATTTTTAGCAACTTCATTTGTGACACTCCGAGACAGAAAGGGAAGAGTTAACATTTTCTTGAAACGAAAATTTTAATTTTTGCATTTTTCCTACCTATAGCCAATCAGAAACGCATCTTATTCACAAGCTTGAAAACGTGTTTGAATTACATGACCCTAAAGTATCCCAACACACAAAACTGGCTTAAATATTATTTAAAACTTAATGTACTAATACTCGTCCAGTATGTACAGTGATGTTTTAGAAACACAAAATGCAGCTTCACAAACCGTTTTGATCCATAGTTCTTTTTAGGTAAATGAAATTGAAGAATAAAAGTTTTAAATCACCAAATAATCCTATTCTTTAAATATTCTGTCACTGCCGATCAACACAAGTGGTTATCTCACTGGGTTTTGCACAGCTTTCTATAAATTCATTGAATAACACATTGAATAACAACTATTTTCCTTAAGGAGTGAAAATATATGTTACTTTACACTTAAATAAACCTTACATGAGCATGTTTCAGGGATATGTGTATGTAAATCTGTTTATAGTCACTGGCATTTTGTTTTGATTTTTCCTCCTACTGCCACTTGTTCAAAACTGATTATACTGAAGTAAGGGTCTGTTTATATTGTTATGAGCAGTAAAAACTGGGGAGTGAGAGCGAAGGTAAGAGCTGGGTCACAAAGAATAAGAGAAAATATATAGAAATATGCATACATTTGTTCTGCATCTTGCCATTTTTTCCCAGACTGGGGGAAAACAGAGTTTTATTTCCTGGTACCAAAGGAGATAACCCTCTAGCAACACTGTGATTCATTATTCCACTGAAAATTTTTGCGTGTGGAGGAATCTAGTTCTTCAAAGAACACAGAAGTGTCTGACAAATGCTGGGCCTCCCACTGATTTCACAGGGTGTCACGCGTTGCTAAGGCTGGGGCCCACAGACTCTTCTCCGTTCTGGATGGTTGTCAGAAAACCACACACGAGAAGCACCGCTTTGCCTGGCACCCCATAAATTTATAACAACGTTAGATTTACGCAGCCTTGTCCACGGCTGAGGAGAGCAAAAAAGGGCTGTACTGAGAAGATTTAGAATCACTGAATCATAGAAAAATGAAGATTTGTAAAGACTCTCTGAGATCATCAAGCTCAGCCATTAAGTCAGCGCTGGCAAGATCAGCACCATGTCCCTAAGCTCCACATGCACAAGTTCTAATACTTCCAGAGATGGTGCACCCACTGCTGTCCTGGATGGCCTCTTGCAATGCCTGGGCATCCCTTCACTGAAGAAATATTTCCTAATTTCAAATCTAAATGTCCCCTGACACAACCTGAGGCCGTTTTCTCTTGTCCTCTGTCTTCTTACCTGGCAGAAGATATCGACCCATGCGAGTCTACAGCTGTGATGATGTCTCTCCGGCTTCCTGCTCCAGAGAGCCCAGGAGTGATAAACATGGGATAAGAAGTCACAGAGGCAGGCAAATGATTCCCTAACATGACCTCTGTGTACTTTTTGGCCACCAGTACCTGCACCAGATGTTGGGATATGACCGTGGACTATTAGTACCTGGTAGGATAAATGCAGTGGAAAGATAGCATCTGAAACCAGTGCTCTGTACAGAATTTTCCTTCTATCCCTTTGCTCTCTTATCATTGCTTTACTCATCTCTTTGTAGTTTGATGTTTTCTCAGTCTTTCTCAGTGTCTCTCTTCTTTCTATTTTCTTTTTCTCTATCCTTAGTTTTCGATGTCTGTTAACACTTTCCAGCTGCTTGGATTGTTTCTTTTATATCTTCTCTTTTGACTTTTTCCTAACCCCTTCCTCTCCATCAAATGTCACAGCCAATTGTCATTTTGAGCATGTTACCTGGGGAAAAACAAAAAAGAAGAGGAAGCTTGTGTGATGCATTCCTTGTTATGTCAGGCATTTAATAACTTCTAAGTATCTTGGGAAAGATTTGAAAAAAGGGTCTTTTGACTTCCACTTTTCTAAGAACAGACTAGTCAACAGAGTGTGCACTGAGAGAGAGACTAGGTTGCAAATTCTCTTCTAGTTTTTTACTCTGGGAAATCCACTGAAATTGCTGTAAGTGAAAGAAAGGCACAAGAACCCTGTTTCTGGTGCTCGTGGGGGGGCTATTGATTACTGTAATAGATTGCTCTTTCTTCTTCTCTAATCCCAGGAGAGAAATGATGTGTTTCTAGTACATATATACAAACATGAGGAGCCCTCAGGAGGCCCAGGAACACATTCTTGGGCTGTACCCAGTGTCGGACACTGAGCTCTGGCATACTGTGTGATGAGTGATGAAATGGCAGGCAACCCAAGAAAGATTATTCACTGTGAGGAAAATGTCTAATGATTGCTCTTTAATCAAATTGAGAAATGAACATAATTTCTACATGAGAAAGTCCAGAAAAATTTTAGAGAAGGGAGAATTTTAAAGCCTGCCAGGCATTCTGGATGACTTAAGAAGCTGCTGGTTTTAAAACAACGGAGAATTTGACAATGCTTGGGTTTGATTTTGAGGATTCTGAATAAAAATCTAAAACAACAGCACATATTTTGCAAGCTGTTAAAAAGACATTTCTGTAAAGACACTACAGATCCTGTTCATCAGGGAAAAGTTCAGTGTAATATAACAAGCATAATGCAGGTGGTAGGCTAGTAAAGATACTGAGGGAATCACAGAGTCTGACAGAACAATCAAGTTAGCAGAGGAATCACAGGACCTGACAGAGAATATGAATTTCAGCTAGGAGTCCTCTATGTTTTGCATGTGAAAATGGACAACAAATACAGAATTGCATTAGCACGTTAAGGAGATTGGAAGGAAAGAAATTATACAACAACTCCTCTCATAACTTTTAGTCAGTGCAAGCTAAATAATTATGTGCGTCAGTTTCACAGCTGATTACAGCTTTTACGTTGCCACAGCTTATGAATTTAATTTTTAAAACTTATAAACATTTTGTGAATCTACCTTTGGGACCACTGAAATAATTAGTTCAGTTCTAGTGTTTCAATGAAAAGTTAAAACACTGACTATGTGAGTTGAAACCATAACTTTTTGGAGACCAAATACACAACAGCCCAACTTGGCAACTCCTGGGACAGTCTTTTAAGCACACATTTACAGCCTCATCTTTTGGATGTTCCCCACCCATCTTGAAAGAAAGTGACTTTAGCAAGGGTCTCCACTGCTTAGTGGGCAGGTAAGGCATTAGCAGATCTCTAGGGCTTGCAGAAAAGTGTCTTCCCAAGACATGTCCTCTGAAACTGGGACCCTGCACAATGCTCTGGTAAGGCCAAATTCCTGTCACTGGAACTGTGTGAACATGATGAGACTTCCAGCTTCTAGGAAAGAAAATTAGACAGGCTTGCAGGCATAAAGGGAGACTAATTAATGTCAAAGGACAGATTAAAAGTGGAAAAGGATCACCAGAGGAATGTAAGGGAATAAAAGGAAAGTATGGAAAGAAAAGAGATGAAAGCAGCAACAAAAGAAAAAAAAAAAATCTTAATTGTGCTTTCAAGAATGTCCCTAACGGAATTAATCTCATCCAAATTCTAGCAGATAGCACATGCCAAAAATGCTGCAGATGGCTCGGCTCAACAGCCGGGATGGCTTGGAAGGGAAATGGTTCCTGTGGCTGCCTCAACAGATTGTTTACAGCAAAGATATCGACAGTGCCCAGTCATTGTCATGAAACAGTGTTTGTTCCATTGTTTGAGACTTCAGTCTGGGCATTTCAAATGGCAGATTTGTGTGGGGCTGAAAGTAGGAGAGTCCTTGACAATTCAATTCCTGCTGTTGAGGAATAGCCCAGAAGGCTTTCTGTCTCTTTGTAGCAAGCAGTGTGAGTGGGAAAAACTGAGCAGTGCACAAGTCACTGAAATCTTCACTCTAAGTGAAGCTCTGTTTCAATAAATCACACCATGAAAAGCAGACTCCTTAATATAACCTTCTGTGAGCTCTAATCAGTTAGAATGATAGAATTCCCTGAGTTGGAAGGGGCTTACAAGGATCATCAAACCCAACTCCCGGCCTTTCACAGTACCATCCCCAAGAATCCCACCCTGTGCGTGAGAGCACTGTCCAAATATTTGTTGAGCTCTGTCAGGCTTGGAGCTGTGGCCACTGCCCTGGGGAAACTGTTCAGAGCCCAGCCACTCCCTGGGGGAAGAACTCTTTCCTGATATCCAACCTAAGCCTCCCCCAACTCAGCTTCAGGCCATTCGCTTGGGTCCCTCACATAATTGTTCACATAGAGGTGGTGTAGGTGAAAACCCTGAATCGGTAAATCCCATTTCCATGCATGGAACAGAGAACAGCAAGGGGTGAGCTAACAAATCCATTTGCCTTCCATCTGTACCGCTGCCCAACACACACGAGGTGGCCAATACTTTAACGGTGCTACCTCTGGGTGTTTCCACAGTAAAGAATCATGAATTACTGTCTACAACAGCTATTTGAATATAGTCATAGTCATTTGTCATCATAAATCATACTGTGTCACTCCTTTTATCATCTCTTTTGGTTTTCTTTGAACTTTGTCCTATTTATCAGACATCTTCTGGTGCTGAAGAATGCAGGACTCCAGACAGATTTCTCAGCACCGAGTGGGTGTCTCACATGCAGAAACCCCCCCTATTAAATACAGAGGGCATAATTGAATCCTCCACCCCTCTAACAATTGAATTATGTGAACTGCCAAAATAATGAAAACATCTTTAACTCATTTCCCTGAGGCAAACAATTCTGTCCACAAGGTCTGCCCATAGGCAAAAGAAATCGATTAATAAGTAATGTATTTAATCCTTTTAAGTGGATGACATATACACTGAAGATGAAGAATATCAGAAATGGGTCCAGAATTATTTGAATTCTCAGATTCAATGGTCCAAAATAAGATAATACATATGGAAACACAGAATTTAGGTCATCATTAGAGATGTGATAGCACAGGTGACTGCACTGAGGGAAAGAGAAAATAACTTCAAGTGACCACAGATATTTCTCTGTACATGACCTCTGTGAACTACACCTGAATAAAAGAGTCCATTATTCTCAGAGGAACAAAAAATAACTCTACAGAGGAAACCAGCAGGCAATTTTGCTTCTAGTAAGGCCACTAATAGAATGGCACATGAATTTTTGAAATACATACTCAAAAAATGATGTGGAAATATTAGGGCTCTCAAATTAAGCATCCAAAATTCTCTGAGCAGGAAAATGAGGTTCTACAAGTGAGGTTTCAGATACTCAGTGTATTGCAGTGAAAGAAGATGGAGGTGTGAACTAATCATTGTCTACAAGCATTAACAGAGAATACAGATTTCTCAAAGTTGTTAACAAAGAGATAAGATAAAATGTCTAGAAGTTGGAATTTTTTAAACAAATTCAAACCTGTGAAGGAAATGAAAACATGTGGATAGTTTTGTTATCAAAGATCACAAACCTAGCAGGAACTCTGCCTTTATAAAATCTCCCGAGCTTAATCTTGCTTATGAGAAAACTGGAAGTTACCCATACCTACCATACTTGTAACCAAGCATGGAAGTTATCCCCCTAGTTAAAAAAATAGATATTTTTTATCCTTCTCTTTTTTTTCTTCTATTTTAAAATAATCTAAATAAGTAAAATCATTTCCCTGAAACACCTAAGGAATTAAAAATCTGGAATACCTTTTTTTTTTTCAGACAGAGAATGATGAGGGAACAAACAATTATTTTCAGATGGCATGCAGATGTGTGTCTTTGTTAATTAAACATCTTAATTTCTTCTCCAGTTAAATAAAAATTGGCATTTGTGCAGTTAGAGGAGAAGCAGGAAAAATTAAGACACCAAAAACTACACTTATATTGACTTTGAGGGGGGAAAAAGTGACTTGAATTGCCTTGACTGTAATCCACAGCATACCCAAGCACTTGAAAGGGAACTTTTCTCACCTCGACTCATACTGAGCAGTAACTAAATCCAACACCTTCATCCTGGTGATTGGCTCCCCTCAGGATATGATAGAAGTCCAGACACATTCCTTTGAGTCATTTACCAGGCATTTAGGGAAGCATAGCTGTAGCTGAAAATATTCCTGAGAAGAATAAGAAATAAAAACCACCCCTGTCCGAAAAAAAGGCTGCTCAGGTGTTTGAAGTTTGTCTAGAGTGTGCTCCATGACACTGAGCCCTGTGATGGTTTAAGAAGAGCATCAGCAGGTGCTTTTCAAGCCCAGCACTTTTGATACCAGTGGAATCTCTGCCTTTGCCCTTCATCCTTTCCAATGTACCCGGGATCATATATTAATTTGTCTCCTGGGAGTTGACAAACAGCTAGAGTGGACCAGCTCTCCAGCACACACTCCAGGGTGCTGTTTACTGGAAGCTCTTGTTATATGCACATGCTTGAAAATAATAGGCACATAATTTGCTTTATCTAGGCAGAATGAAAGGTAAAACCTGTCCAGAAAAAGGGGCAGTTGAACATATAAACAAAAGAAAATTGCAGATTTAATCTAATGCCTCATACTGAAGTTCCCACATCACAGAGAACATAATTGTTTTCACACATTTTGGAAGTTATTGTGTACACACGATCTTGAAATTAATTGGATGAGTCACCTGCATCTGTAGAAACACAGCCTTTCTACCACACGGGCAAAAAGAAAAAAAAAAGAAAAATCAAGGAAATCAATGGGGTAAGAATGCCTCCCTTAACCAGCTCAGACTGAGAATACATTTCCTCACACTATTCCTCCAACATCCCTGAGAGAATCTTTTGTTGATTTCTTCTCCTCCTCTTTTTCATTCTTTCTAAGACTGAAGCCTGGAAATAAATTTCTAAATGTTTTTTAATATATATTGAAAATAAAAATATATTAACTTTACAAAAATCTTGTGGCAATTATTTAAAAATATCTTCAGATTTTGTATGGTGGCAACAGATCATCTAGCAATCACTTTGAGAAATAAATGTTGAAAAAAGAACATTTTCTACCAGATAAAAATCTATCTTATTAGCAAGAGATATTTATTAGTTTTGATTTTTTAAAGCATTGCTCTTCTCATCTGAAATGCAACTTTCATAAGACAGCTAACAAGAAATTCACTTTGCATCTGTGATGCACCTACACCATGCATAAACATGTAATTTTATTTACCTGGAATAACTGTAGATCATCTTCAGCCTTAAATAAATCATCATTAACTAGGGTTAGGAAAAAAACAAACAAACAAACAAGAAAACACACTAGAATAACATTTTTATTCATCCAAGTAGATGCATGTAAAGGTGGGTTGTGGTGCAATCTGATCAGCATTTGGTGATTACTTAGGTAATAATTTCTCATCAGAGGGAGGTTTTTTTAATTTTATCCAGTTGCACAGGTACAGCAATTTGTTCATTTTTGTAGTCATTGTGTAACCCCTAGGTTAATCATCATTAATGCTTTACAGAATGTGCTGCAGTTAAGTATTGTTATCTGCATAATTGGTTTGCTAAATATAAGGCAGAAATGGATGGTCTCAGGATTGAAAGGCTCTTTTGTGCATGTTTTTTTTTTTTTTGCAACACTGAAAAACAGAGCTGAACCCAGAGGTCTGATTTGCGTCAGACAAGGACCATGAGAGCACCTTGTTTACTGATCTCTGAAGGTATTTTTGAGCGAAATGGGCTTAAAAATCACTAAGGTTCTTGGGGTTTGAAGCCCATGACAGACAACATAATGTAAGTTTGAGTGGTAGTGAGGTGGACTGATATTTGTCATCAAAGCAGAGAAGACCAAGTGTCAAATTCTCATTTATAATTGAAATTCAATTATAATTAGAAATAAGTAATTTTGATATGGACTATAATTGAGAGTCAATAGAAAATTTGCTTTATTTACTTCAGTTTAATTTCAATTTAATTGCTGATTCCAGCATAACTTTGGTCTGATCTTGCACCAGCCTGTACTTGATGTTCTTGATGACAAACACAACTTATGCAACATAATATATTAACATATTGTTCTGAAAACAAAAAGAATTATGTTTTCAGAAGTCTTAGAAGGGATAACTCATTCTAGGGAAGCTACAATCAATAATTACAGTACAGAAATCAACTCCTATAAAAATTTACGTCTAGGTTTGTGCATTTTAATTAGACTATACAACTATTACCCGCTTCCTCTGAATTCTGTGTTTCGGGGTGGTGTTTTTTCCTCTTATAAAATAGTGGCAGAGTTTTTAATTTTTTTTTCAATAATTGCTTTTGAAATGTGAGAACCCTTAAGTAAAAATTCTCAGACTATTTGCAGTTTATGCATCATTACTTTGCATGTGATGGGCGCCAGACTTGGATGCACTGAGCTCATCTTCTTTTACCAGTTCCTGTGAAATTTACACCACACTGAATAGCCCAAATAAAAGGATGCTTGCTGTCCTCCTGGACTGTCTGCCATCTTGGAGGAGAGAACTGAAGAGACAAGCTTGACTAATCCAAATAAAAAAATTTTTGTAAACACCAGTGCCAAAAGAACATCCATGGTTGATATTCTCCTCCTCAATCCATACTGTGCACAAGTGGCACAGCAAGAGAGAAGCAGAAGATCAAAATGCCCAGGGGATCTCTAGAAGTGAACTATATCCAGGGTAAAAAGAAATCTAACATTTCTGCGGCTTGGTTCCTATGGAAAATTCATTCCAAACCTGAATTATTTAATATTTGAATGAATTGAGGAATGGAAAGGCTTTCATCCGAAAGAGGTTTCCCACTCCGTAATTTAACCCCAGCTGTTACTGTTTTCATCATGATTTAAAAGCAAAGGAAGGAGAAGATGGGGAAAAAGCGGGATGTTTTCAATACATCAAACCACAAATCACTGATTCGTCAAAATCAAAATTGGGATTTTTTGTTTTTTGTTTTGTTGTTGTTGTTGTTGTTCCATTTTTATGGTTAAATTCTTATTTTCCTGGACACAGTGAATCTAGGTCACATGGGGAAAGCAGAGCTCATCTTGCAGAATGAAAGTAGTCATTAAGGCCTTTTTCTGTTTTTAATACAGTGTAAATTAATCCTGTTTATGTAAGAGTCAGAATGAATTAATGATTTATGGAATGACATCTATTTTTACTTATCTCTACCTAAATTCTCTCTGTTGTTCCATCTCTCAGGATTCTACTGAAATATTTCAGATCCATTACACATCTGAAGTTCATAGCCAGTAAACATTGAACTACCCACCTCCTTTCTTATAAACTCTTAAAAATGCTCAGGTGCTGGGGTATTTTTTTCACCCAAAAGTTTCACGTTTGTGATACCAACAGAAAGTTTTCATTAATCCCAAAGAATTTCATAAATATACACTTAATTCCATCTTTCTTTCTTTAGACCACACGAGTTTAGTTGTTAGTTACACGGTTCTCAGCTTTGGAGATGTATCATATCTTGTGCAATGCAGATTTAAAGGCTTTATTCTCATTAACAGCTAGTGCCATCTGAACACAGAGATTTGAATTAATTAAGTTTTTTATTTCAACTCTTATCTAATAATAAATGGAAACTCGGAAATTTCCTCAATGTACATATAAAGTTTGGCTGTTATGATTCAGTTATGCTACGAATGTAGTATAGTTTATAACACTTTGTGGTGAACAAGTTTTCAAAATTACATTATCTCACAAACATATGTTTTGGGGGAAAAAAGTTGCTGCCATCTTTTGGACACATTCAGGCAAAAAAAAAAAAAAGAAAAAAAAAGAAAGAAAAGGTATAAAAAAGGCGGGGGGCGGGGGGGAGGAAGGAAAGAAGTGGTATTTTACTGAAAGTTCCAGGTGGCACATCCTGGACACCTGCTTTTCTATGGAAAAGACAATTTGAAATTGCAGAAATTTACTCTGAGATTACCAATATTTTCTTCTTTTCCATTTTATATAGTGATTATATAGTAACATCTGTGCAAGAATTGTTTGCCTGATTAATCAATACTGATGGAAAATAGCTTTCACTGAAAGATGTGCCATTGAAGTTGAAGCCAAATATAACAAGAACACAAAGATTATGGATACAGAAAGAAAATTATGTTCATCACCAATATTTAATTTTATTGCACCTATACCTCATCTTACTGTTTGAATATAAATAAAACTTCTTTGATCTACTTAGTTATTACAGTTTTGTGTAACAGCTATTTATCTTGAAAATTCCTTGGAACCTGGCCTGGATGTATTATATTATATTATCCTGCTTTTTTCTAATTTGTAATTGTTTCTCTTTCTGTTTTCCTTTTGAATTTCCAGAAGATGTAATCAAATTCTTGTTATGTGGCCAGCTCAATATACTGACTTCTGAGACGAACTCTGCGTGTTCAGCAAAGTCTTTGTAAGAACAGAGAATGCTGGTTTCCGTGAGAATAAATCAAAGCTGATAATATCTGGGAAAAAGAAAACACTGTCCAGAGAAAATAATGACTCCTCTGAAGAGATAACATTGTCAGACACTAGAATATCTTGCCAGCTATGGACAGTGATATTAAAATATGCTGCAAATCCGCCTCACAGCCTGGAGTGAGACTCAGGCAGGCATGCTCTACCTGTCCGAACTGGAGAGGAGAATAAAACCAGCTGAGCCACAACGACACACGGGGAAAAAAAAAAAAAATAAAAAAAATTAAAAAGAGAGATGTAGAGAAGAAAACAGTGTCACTGCAGGCATCCCCCACACTCTGCACTGTACAGCTGACTTTGCAGTGAGTTTGACTTCTGCCTGAGCACAAGGACCATCAGGCCAACAAGTTACATCCACGGTGTCCAGCAAACCACCAGCCCTCAGCAAGTGGGAGAGCGACACAGGTGCTCTCTGCTAAACTCACAGCAGCAGCCTGACTGCTCTGTCCTCACACACAGCTCACCCAAGGTCGGTTCCACACAAATAACCAATTAAAAAGGCTTGCAGCATTTCCATCTATAACAAATTAAGCTGACTCATTGCCCCAGTCATGAACTACAGTCTTTTATCCAAGCCATGTGCGAGAGAAAGCAGAATGAAACCCCTCATTAAACAATGCCCTTGTCCTGTGAACTTTACGCTCCCAATTCACCCCTTCTCCCCCGAAAATATTGTTGCTGAAACTTACCGCTTTTGCCAACTCCCCCTGCTCCCAGCATCACCACCTTGTACTCTCTGGAGGCTGCTGAAGAGCTGCTCGTGGAGCTGATCATTGCATTTTCTAGCTCCATCTTGCACGAGGCAGCAAAAGGGAGTGAAACAGAAGAAAAAGCAGCTGGCAGGTGTTTTCTCTGATCTTAAACTACTATAAAAGCTGTGTTAGGGGAAAGAAAAGGCAGAAAGGAAAGGTATAATGCAAGAGCTATGATTTATCAGCCTCACACTCACTGCTGTGCCTGTGTTAGCTGGAGAAGGTCTCATAGCAACCACTTTAACAGCTTCCAATAAAAATCACTCTCTGCCCCCTCCCAGCTCTGTATCATTCTCTGTTTCTCTTCCTGGACAGCAGCAGTTTTGTGAGGCTCAAGAGCTCTGGTACCTCTGGGGTTGCAGTGTCATTGAACAAATAGATCAGACACTCCAGCAAAATAAAATGGATCAGATTTCTTAATTATGATGCTTGTTATTCTATGTAGTACTTGCTTGAATCTTAATGATTAAACAAACCAGACAACCTTCTTTTCACCTTGGAGTTAAATATGCTTCCTATGATCATCAAGTCTGCTAGTTTTACACTTAATACAATTAGAAGTGAAAACGGTAACAACTTTTAAGGGTCTTTTTTATTCATGAAGCTTACTGCAAGCACAGAAGTTTTCTAAGGCTAGATTTGCCTGCAGATCAATACTCATTTTAGTTCCATTTGCATCAATTATTTTCAAAAATAAAACTGATACTTTGGGAAGAAAAAACAACTTTACTTGTTGTTTCTTTTTCCACTCAAAATTTCCAAAGGAGACAGGGACTGAAGGGAGGGAAAAATATTTATTAATCCAGAAAAAATGTAAAGAAGAAAGCCAATTTTTTTAAAGTATTTAATACTAAAAATATCAAGGAATTTATCTTACCAAACTGGTGAATGACATTCAGTGTGAAAATCTCACACTGGAATTATTCAGTGAAAACTTACAACAAAACACAGTAGGTCTTCATTGATTTCTGATTTTGTTTCTAAAAGATCTATTTAAAGAGCATGATAAGAAATAAGATACTTGTCCAGCTTTAACCATTATTCAAAATTTTGGGGACAAAAAAGAATCTACCACAAAAGGGGTGGAAAGCAAAACTTGTTCTCCTTTGGAATGTCCTGGGCTTTCACGGCAGAGGTAACTGTTCAGGAGACATGGAAATGGAAGGAGGAGAAGCAACTAATAAAGTATTTTGGAAGCCAGACACCTTCATCTGTCCACTCTTCCAATAATTTCAGAGAGTAAACATATGACATTACTTTAGAATTAAAAGTTGAAAAAAGAAAGGAAAAAAAATCACTGAGTGATGAAGGACATGATTTAAAGAAAATTAAGGAGAAGAAAAGGTATAGAAGGGACATATAGTTTAGAAAGGCAGCATGATGGGCTAAGAAAATACATTATTAAAAATAACAGATACATAAAATTATGATAATAATTAGAATGGTGAAGGTGAGCAGAACATGAATACTCATTTTCCCTCCTAATGAAAACTTAAGAAACAGTGGATGTAACAGAAAGTAGCCCTATCCAGAAAAAAAACCCAAACAAACAAAAAACAAACAAACCACAAAAAAAAAACCTTAGAAAAGTTGTTACCAACTTAGGAAAATTCTTGACACTTGAAATTGTGGGCAGTACCATTGATCTTGTAATGAAAAATATTTAAATACAGAGTAATACTAAATCCATCGTGGACTGTTAAAATCACCATCTTTTGCTTAAGGAGTACTCACATGAACAGATCCTGGAAAAACATTGAGAAATCCAAGCATGATGGTCTGTTTTCAGCTGCACAACAAAAGAGGGCAAAGGGAGAGCCACTGTGTTCTGAGAAGTCCTCCAGGGTCAGGATCTGCCACTGTCCTGAGGGAATCCTGACCCAGCCCTGCTGCGAGCAGCTCTGAGGTGTCAGGGATGGGTGCCTGTATTTCTGTCTTGATGGAAACCGCAGAACTCAGAAGGGTTTGCTCATCACAGCACAAAGTAAACAGGAAATGCTGCATGTGAAAATATGGCACCTAAATTTTGAATTTCATCAGGAAGAGACAGGTAGGTCAGTTAATCCCCATTGCAATTACAATTTCATTTTCATTAAAACTATTTTCATGCGCTCATTATTGATATAGCAGATAAAACTAATAATGATTTCAAAACCACTGCTTAGAACAGCTGCGTTTTCCTGGTGATCTCCCATCAACACAGAAACCTTCTCCTGAGGAGCTTTTGTTCCCATACCTGACAGCAACATTCGGCTGACATGAAAATGTCAGGAAAGTGAGTGGCTGCAGATGTGACGTAAAAGGCAACCTAAACAAAATATATTTATGTATCAAAATATTAGTGAACATAATGTGCACATGATAGATAAGAATGAGTCAGATTTTTCTTTTTTCCAGCTGTTAGTGCTTGTCAGAGAAAAGTGGCAAGTCCATTTTTTCTTTTGTTTAGAGCTGGAATGTGGGGAGGGAATTTATGAAATGGAAGTGGCTACTAAAGGGAATTATGTTAGAGCAGGAAGATGAGTAAGACAACCAAATAGAAAGTCACTTCCTCATCTTTTAAGAAAAACAAGACAAAACCCAGCATGTTTCTGTCTGAAAGAGCAGAATTAAGCATTTGTTGATTGAGGATTAAACACTTAAAACACTTGTTTGAAAGATACATTCATGCTTATTTTACTTCAGCAGTTTTTAAAGATTTATTACGGTATATAAACAAACATATTAGAGAAGCCCATCCTCCTAAATTTCACAAAGATTTCCATAGTATGAAAGTGATACTGCATTCCTGTTTTTCCAGGACTTGTTCTAATTGGTTTTCATCATAACTTCCTATTGACAAACACCCTACTCTGCCCTAATTTCATTCAAATCAGTAGTGGAGGAGAAATATTTAGCTCTATTTCCATGTACAATAACATCAATTAGTCTTCCTTCTCCCACCAGAGCAGTAAAGCACAAAGGTTTACTTTCAGTCTGCTGCCAATAAAAATTAATACTGAGATTATTTGAAAATATGTTTGAAACACTTATTAACATAGGGAAAAATCACCAACATAAATATTTTGCCAATAACATGAATAAACTGTACTAAATACAACTATTTAATCTGACATATTGGACTTTTTACAGTGTTTGACATTCCACAACAAGTTCCTACCCTCTATTTTATCTCTACTTCATTGTTTAAAGATACATTTATCATGATGCAAATTCGTAGAAAGCTGTCCTTAGGCAAAAAAAAAAAAAAAAAAGGAAATTTCAAAGGTGGGAAAAAAGCTTGGAGTACTAGCTTGTAATGAATCATTTATTTAAGAAATTTGGTTCTATGGATGTTTACATATTGCTTATGATTTTGTGGCAATTCTGCTGATTTTTCTTCTTTTTTTAATTTTCTATTAAAACTCACTGTAAAATACAGCAAACAGTTAAACTATTTAGTATTCAAAATCTAGCAACTGCTTCGTTTGAATTGATACTTCGTTGATTAAGGCTGAAAATATATTTAAGGATGCTAGGTCTTAAGAAAAAGAACATACAGACATGAGCTTTTTTCTAGAGGAAATGCCATTAGAAAACACATATCACTCATCCTACATCCCCACTTGCTCTGGGGTTGTTGAATAAAATCATGAGATGTTAATACAACTTGTAAGTGTTCTGAAATTATTTCCTAGAGCACTTTATGTTGAGGAGATTTTATCAATTAACCTGGATAAATATTCTTGTCATTAGGCAGGGAGCTCATGAGTTTAAAAACTTGAATAGCAAGCAAAATGCAAATCTTGACTGATTTGTGCTCCATTAAGTGATGGGTTAAAGGCATATGAACCATGTAATAATAAGTGAATATGCATGAGCCCACTGAGGTCCATTCCATTATGGAAACACTGACCAATCTTTTGTCCCTCATGTTTGCATATTAGACACAGCAGAGAGAGGAAATGCAAAAAAAAAATAAAAAAATCCTTCATAAGAAGGCATATAAGGCCAAATTGCTGAATTGCTGAAGTGCTGCTATGACAAGAAAGAGCGCTAATGCAGAAATCATCGCCCATCACTGGAGAACTGATTCAACCTGCTCCTGAGAGAAAGATACATTTGGCACTCTAGCTTAACTTGATCAATTCTGACAAAAGCCAGCATAATAAAGTAATTGCTAGGGGACCTAAAAAAATTCTAAAATTTTACATTAACGTGTTTAATATATTCAGTCTCAAATATGCTGAACACCTCTGAATCATGTTGCTAAGGGACCTCAAACACATTACAGAAGCATCTCTGTGTTTTTGGAATTCAGATTCCTTCCAGAAATACCCAATGGTTCAATCACCCACCTGCCACAGGCACCCTGACTTCCTTCAAAAATCCCCATCCCTCTTCTATTCTGCAAATTATTCATCTGTAGGATGACTCATTGTGTCACACATAGTGGAGTTGATTGGACACTTGACAACCTCACACCTTGAGGCTGGCTCCTCAGCTGTTAAATATATGCCTTTTGTTCAGAAGTTCTTGTTGCTGTCCCTCCTGTCAGGCAACACTGTCCCCTGCCTCTGTTGAAATGCATCTTAATCTAAGCCTTATTAGGATGTCATGAAGCAAAAGCAAATTAAAGGAGGAAAGATGCAAGACTGAATGCTAATAGAAAATGTGAAACAGCTTCAGAGTCCAGAGAGTAAAGTAGCATTGTGGTTTTGGTCTTGTCAAAGGAAGGTTTGTCATGGGCAACAACTTCCATTTGGTCATCCCAGGTCAAACAATGCAACTAATCCTGTGCCTGCAGAGCAAAGGTTTGGGAAATAGGGGCAGTTTGTCACATTCTTGGGAACATTCATATAATATTAACTTTAAAATTCCTACAAGTGATTACTCTAACTCCATGCAGAACTGAAACATTGAAGGTCATGTCTTAGAGTATTTCAAAGGGAAAAGCTATTTTCTCCGGGTTTCCAATATAGTTTCACAAATGATTTATGATCCTAGCTGTCTAGAAATACTAATGATTTTGGGCCACTTATGGATTTCTGTTGAATTTTAATTACACCCACAGATAAGGCTTCTACACTTTCAAATGCAAGACTGATACGCAGAATGTGAAAATCTTGGAGACCTTAAAGCCTTACTCCATATGAACACGTTTTTTGGTAAGAATGGATGTATGTCTATTTTAGATTGATTTACCTTCCAGTTCTTTTGCTAGGAAGGAAAATTATAAGCATGAATAAAATAAGAAATACCATATAAATAATATTAGAAGAACTCTGAAGAGGTCATCTTTTTCATCCCTGCCCCACACCACAAATCCATGCAAGCAAATTAAACAATATTTACTTAGCCTCACATTAAAGCCTTCCAGCATGAGAAATTACTCAGTTTCTGAAATAAATTGCCTCAGTATTGCATTAGAAAGGTGTCTGAAACCCAAATGTCCTTATTACCCAATAAGATTATCACTTTTCATCCTATCTGCCGCAGCTATTATGAAAAAGCATAGTGAACATAGCAAGCACGTATTTAGATATCTGGCAAATGAATCAAAGGGGCATTGAAAGTATGGAGAATGTTGTTCTTAGCATTCCTGTCTCTCCTTTTTCTTTCAGGCCTCCTGTTTTTCACCAGAAGGGTTACTCTATCAATTCACTTCCACAGGTCATTTATTAACCTTCATGTTTTTTGTTATCCCAAAAACTCTCCACTGCTTGTCTGGAACCATTGTTCCCAAATCTGTCCACATTTTTGTTTCAAGACTTCATATGATATGGATTTATACCTACTGCCAATGCATGCCAACCCTGATATAGTCACAACAGACACATGCAATCAACAATAGGGGACACAATTTTTTCTTTTACTTTCCAATCTATATTTGAATGCCCTCAGGGACATATCACAATCTCCTGGGATTGTCAGAATTTCTAACTTTTAATGTTTTGCCACTGTGTTCCTTTTCAAGTCATCCCTGTAATATTTGTTTCTAGAAAAAAAAAGATGACTGCTTCAATTTCCATTTTAACTGCTAAAAAGAAAAACCACAAAACATTCTCGCATTTTGGTTGTTACTTTGAAAGAGTTTATAGATGATGATAATGCATGCATCCCCAAAGCCCTTACACTTGGAACAATTTCCTGAACTTCACTTTAAGTGTGTGGATTTCCACTCTGAATTATGTTAAAAAAAAAAAAAAAGAGAAAAAGGAAAACAGAAAAGGAGCAGATAGGCTCTTGAATTTATTCTGTGATCAGTCATTCATATGTTTTCCACTTAGCTATCTATACTGAGTAAACCTAAGATTAGCTTTAGCTTCACCAGGGAAACACCAAACAGAATACATTTGAATTTCTCTTACTTGGACTTTTCTAGTGTCATTAATTATTTTCCATTAATAAATTGTTTCTTCTAGAAAACAAAATTTTTATTGGTATTCTGGTGATTGAACAAAAGTGAGTACTTTTGTGGTTCTTAAGTCTGTTGTAATTCAAAATAATCAGAACTAAGTGCATAATTTAGCTCAGCAGCTATATCAATGGTAAGAAAAATAATGTCAGTTCCCTTAAAATCATTAGTGAAATGTTTTTTTCTAGAAAATTCTGGGGGTGGGCTAGTTAAATCTCCTCACTGAACATGTTGTTTCCCATGCTTAGCAGAGGAACATTTAGCAGGTTTTGGAGTAAGAGAAGCTCGAGCTCAGCTTGAAAATGGGCTGACTAATGGTTTATAAGGAACACAAAAATTAATATACACACTGCTGTTGTCAGAACAGCAACCTCTACCTGACTATAAGTTTCTGCTGTCATTCTGTGCATATCTATGCTTGATTTCCGATCAAATCACTCATTTTGACAGCTTTGAATCTGTTTAAAGTAACCAGTTTTATATGTAAAAGCAGCACTGGAAACATTGGGAAACCTGCATAAAAGGTATCACTATGTTTTAGAAAACTGTAGTAAACTCTCACATTTAAACCCTCCCAAGAGGATTACGAGCTGGACAAGTACGCAAGTGCATTTATTTGGAAAGTTCCTACAGAGATGTGTTGTAAAATATTACAAATATCCGTCTTGTCACTCCCACTGTAATCGATCCGAGATCTGCTTCCACCAAAGACAACAGACACTGCAGTCTGTCACTAGTTAGTCTGTTAATCAGTTTAAAGATGCTATTCTTACAAAATATGGTAAGATCAATAAGTTTACGTATCAGGAAAAGTGCTAATCTAACCTCTGTATAGCATGAAAACCAGTGTAGTAATTTTATAATGTTGTTAATTAAAAGTGATTGAAAAAATCCGTCACTATATCACTAATTCATTGTATCGCTAATTGTTTGACCATAATAAACTCAGCTTTAGCATTAAAAAGTAAAAACAAGTGAACAAACAAACAACAAAAAACCCCAAAACAATATCATAAACAAAAAACCCAAAACCAAACCAAACCAAACTAAAAGCACCAAACCAACCAACCAACCAACCGAACAAAAAAAAGTGCAAAATGCGTATCCTAGTTTTTTGCACTGAAATGCTTAATCTACCTTACTGGAGTCAAATTGGTCAAAGAATCTTACATGACAATATTGTGTATTAGATTAACCTTGTACTTCTATGATCTTGTACTGGTTTTCATACTAAGTGTAGTTTTCATTGTTCTAAAATGAAATTTATTTTCAAAATTCTTTAAAACTCAGAGTTTTGAGATCAAGAACCATCTGTCTCTGTCCAAAATAAATATATATAATGTACTAATCTTGATGTCAAGTGCAATTAAAATGTTAACAAATACACCCACCTTCTAAAAATCACTCCATTATGTCCACAAATTTCTGCTAAGAAATTTTACTTCTAATGATTTTTAAATTTGGAATCAAATGTATACATACATATAAACTCATACACTATAACATACAAATTCACACTAGAATTTAAACAGCACATTTTAAAACAAGACTTAAAATGCTACCCTGCAACATTATTTCCAAACCTGCATTCCACTGATGAGAAGGTTCACCATTTTCTTAGAGGCTGTGATGTTCCAGGGCTCCAGGAGGCGAGAATCATATTATTTAGCTTTAATTTGCTGCCTGTAAGAAAAAAAGTAGTGACGGAAAATTTTTTAAATCAAATATTATTTTCTTATGAAACAAACAAACTGGAATGGTGGGCGCACCTGGTCAGCTCTCAAGTCCAAGATACTTTTTCCTTCCACAAGATCAGGTTCAGAGTTCTGACACAAAAAGCCCTGAGGACCAGAACACCTGTGTTAGTCTCAAGTTTGCAGAGAAGCACAATTTTGTGTGTGGCTATAAGACAGTTTTTGTTGCTTTTTGCTGTCTCTGGATAGTGATGCACCTGCAAGGCATAAAGTATGTGAAGAGGGCTAGACTACAGAATTTATTCTTCTTGATTTTGTTGGGGCTGTTTGCTGTAGATGGAGCTTGACAACATAACAAAAGGAAAAGGCTGAGACAATAATGGACCTTCAATAGGGAGGAGCACAAAAATACCATGCTAGACAGAGGCCAACAAAGAGATCAGATGAATTATGTACCTGCTATTAACTATAAACCATAAAAAATTCTTGTATAGTGGCAACCGGCCAAGCTCCTGGTACACACCAGGTGAAAGGCACAGCTCTTCCAGGACCTTAGGATGATTTCAGGAATCCTTTTTTAGCTGACCACCATCTTAGGAAAGCCCCTGTAATATCGTTATTTTACAAACATTGACTCTGTGTTGTGTTTCTGTTTTCTATATTTATCCTCCAATCTTTCAGACAAGGAGTATAAAAAATTAATTTTGAACATCAAACTCTTAATTCTGGCTTTGACTATTTTTCATTACATCCTTTACTTCCATATGTATTTAATTAGAATTTTGCGTCTATTTCATATGAATCCAAACTTCTTTTTTTTTTTTTTTTCTGTGTGGAAAGAACTCTCAGCTCCTCGAACGTGTCCTTTCATTCACACTCAAATGACTTTAAAACTTGCACCTTCTAATAGTATTAGAATTAACTGTCCCTCTCTACCACCATACCTGGAAATGTCCTTCCATTTCTGCATTGCAACGTGCCTTCATTTTTTCTGGAAGTTCTTCAAAAACGCACTGAGACTTTCTTTTTCCTTGAACAACAGCTTGTAATTATATCACTTAAGGTTTTAGTAGAGCGTTTAAGTGGGTTGACCCAGGCTGGGGTCCATGCACCAAGCAAAGCCACTCTCACACTCCCCTCTCAACGGGACAAGGGAGAGACTGTATTAAAAAAGATTCCTGAGTCGAGATAGGACAGGGAGAGATCGCAAACCAACTACCGCAATGGGCGAAACTGACTCAACTTGGGGATACGAACTCAATTTGTCACTAACAAAATCAGAGAAGGATAATGAACAGTAAAATAAATCTTAAAAAACACCTTCCCCCCACCTCTCCCTCCTTCCCAGGCTCTCCCTCTTGCCCCAGCAGCGCAGGGAGATGGGAATGGGAGTTATGGTCAGCTCATCACGTGCTGTTCCTGCTGCTGCTCGGGGAGAGGAGTCCTTCCCCTGCTCCAGGGTAGGGTCCCTCCCACAGCAGACAGTTCTCCACAGACTTCGGCCAGAGTTCTCTCCACAATCTGCGGCTCTTCATGAACTGCTCCAACGTGGGTCACTTCTCCCCAGGGTCAGTCCTTCAGGAACAGCCTGCTCCAGTGTCCCACATGGAGTCACAAGTCCTGCCAGCAAACCTGCTCCAGCCTGGGGCTACTCTCTCTGTGGCTCTGCAGGTTCCTCTCAGGACCCCGCTCCCACTTCCCTAGGCTCAGAGCCCTCCTTTGGGCATCCCCTGGCTCTGGCATGGATCTCCTGCAGGGGCTGCAGGTGGATCTCTGCTCCCCCGTGCCCTCCCTGGGCTGCAGGGGCACAGCTGCCTCACCATGGGCTGCACCAGAGGCTGCAGGGCACTCTCAGCTCCAGAGCCTGGAGCAGCTCCTGCCCCTCCTCCTGCACTGCCCTGGCTGTCTGCAGGGCTGCTCCTCACGCATATTCTCACTTCACTCTTCTCTTCTCATGGGCAGTAACATGTTTTCCTTCTTAACTATGTCATCCCAGAGGTGTTAGCACCATCACTGATGGGCTAAGGCTCCAGCTCCCCCCTGGATCTAGGTGGCATTGGCTGTGCTGGACATGAGGGAAGTTTCTGGCAGCTTCTCACAGAAGACTCCCCTGTAGCCCCCCCTGCTACCAAAACCTGGCCATACAAACACAAAACAAGCATTTACACCTCAATAACAGCACAGTAACTCTTGCAATCATCTAAATGCTATTCTTGGATCAGTGTTGCCAAAAAATGTCTCTCAGCATCTTAGCTGCTAGGTGAGAAGCAGACTATGGCTTTGTTATAGCCAGTGCCTGACAGTTGTTAATATTTTTCACAGCATTTAAACCACTCATGCTCCAGAAAGATTATGAGATACATTGTCTTTAATAGGAAAATCTGCACAATTATGTAAATTTAAAATGAGAAGCTTACTTCCCTTTCCCTTTTTTTATCTACTTTTTTTTTTTTTTTTACAGAAAAGTGAAAAAGGCAGATTCTTTCATGCCACACCACTCTGTTTGATTATCCTGAAAAAAGGTTATCCTCTGCCCTGAAGAGAACATTCTCACATTCTTTATTAAATCAGCTCCTCTTTTGAGATGAAGACCATAGCTATGTCTAGCTTTTTTTTACATAAAGGAATAGATGTTCTGTTCTTTCAGAAGGCAACCTAGTTCCAAGTTTGCCTGAAGTAAATGGTGTCTAGATTTATCATGCACCTCATTAAATACAGTTAAATTCTTCCATGTATTAAGCGATATTTCTTTGTGAAATACTGACTTGGAAAAATGCTGCAAGTTAGCAAAAATGAAAAAGAAAAAGAAAGCAAAAGACCATAACAAGGATTCATTGACTGTAAAGACAGGTTTGAGATATTGTAAATATGGTTACAGGTAAGTAACAAAGATTATTCCATTACAGTTATGGTTATTGCTGCATAACAAGTGACATAGTTTAGCAATTTTTTAATTATCTTTAAACATTTCTTTTAATTTGGTTATTACTAAGATCTATGTAGTCATGAAGAACATGTCCTTGACAATGGCTGCATCATCAAACAATAATGAGTCAAAGTATGTTTGATGATTGTTTTATATCGTATTAATTTTCACTCACAGTAATGAAGAAGTACCTAAAAAAAATCACCAAAAATTTAGCCTAGATTTTTTAAACATCTTCAGCCTCTGACTTTTTAGTGAAAAAGATGACTTCTCCAAATCAATTTCTTAAAATCTCCAGTGGAAGATCTCTCTCTAACATTTACTATTGCAGAATGTCACTGTTGTAGAGTGCTTCATGTTCACCAGCTTTATTATTATTATTATTATTATTATTATTATTATTATTATTATTATTATTATTATTATTATTATTAGTGTTCAATGTCAGCATTCATTTCTCTGAAAATAAAGGCAGGATCATCTCATTTAAATCTTCCTGTAAATCTCATTCAAACAGGTGTTACACAACTTTATTATAAAAAAAGGAAGTCTTAATGGCCAGATTTGCATATGGAGTTGAGAAAGGCTGTCAGAGTAAGTTCTTGCCCTGAGCCCTCGGAATCCTGGAGAAAACATTCCCGAAGCAAATCTGGAATACTGACTTTGCCAGCCTGAATTTCTTTCTCTTCTCATGTATATGCAATAGCGATTCATCTGGCAGGTATGGGCCATGAACCATGCTAAAGAATCTTCCAATTGCAGCAGAAATGCACTATAATGAGTCCCATAAAAATCACTAAGTCTGACATTGGAGGGACATTGGGAATATTAAAATTGAGATTCAGGTGTCTGGAGAGCATGGGTGCACATTACCATACATTTCCCTAAGCCTGTAAACTATTCTTGTCCTGCTGCAATTTGCACAGTGCAGCAATTAATTGTGGATTATTTTTACAGGATAATGGTGAGCATAATCAGTCAAATTTAATTGACAGCCGCTGGAACTTGAGGAGATTTGATTTTTTTAGAGTTTTGAATTTTTGGAAACCTCAAATTAAAGGCAGATAATTAAGGCTGATACAGTCAAAGACTGTCCAATTAATCACAATTTGTTTACCAATGCGCACATACTGTTGTACCAAGTATAATAATGTCAAATAGATATTTTCTTATCACATTTTATTTTTATGGAGGACTTTCATTTTCTTTCCTATTCATCTGGCAATATTGGTAGTTCCTTATGTCTTGTCATGTTTTTTCATTTGTGTATAATTCTTCAGGTATTAATATTTTCTTTTTTTAATATACTTTATGTTGATAACATATATAATAATTATAAATTCCTTTGAGAAATCTTTCTGATGTTTCATGAACAGAATCTTGTCCAGCTCATGACTGAAATTACATCTTTATTTTGTCTACTACCTTGTTATTTTTTTGCACATAATTCACTGTAATATGTAGTAGAAGAATACCTGATAATTTGCCTGTTCCTTGTTGCTTCCTCAAATCTTTGGCAGGATTAGTCAGTCACATAGACCGCAGTTATAAAAGTGTAGATTTTCTTTTTTTTTCCCCTGGACTTTGTATTTGTTTATGTGAGATAAGAATACCATAAACTGGGAAAACTGGAAATCTGAATTGTGCAGTTCTTCAAACTACATGGGCTTCTCCCGTCTACCTACTTTTACTCAAACTGATGAACAGCAAAAGATAATAAAAGTCTGATGATTTAATAGGCTCCAGAACAATCACTAGCATCACATTGCTTCCTCAAAATCATTAATAATCCCAGGAGACTTTTGCACTGGTGTTGTAACCAGTTGCTGTGTGTCCCTACCGTGGAGAAAGATGAGAGTAGGTCCTCAAGGTGCTTGCCTAAGCTAAACAGTGGTTTTCTGAAAAGGCATTGTACTTTTGAGAATGATAATTTTTCTGAATGTTTGTTTTTACCCAAACTGAAGTAATCCTGTACTTACAAAGGTTAGGTTTGAATGGGACCTTTATTATGAACATCACACTGCTCTGAATTTCTGTCATTTTTCCCTTTGCCACTCTGGCTGGAATGAAGAGAAGGAGGAAGGCAACAAAGATGATGAAAGGGCTGGAAGGAATGTCCTATGGTGAGTGGCTAAGGACTCTGGGTTTGACTGTGTTGGAGAAAAAGGGGCTGAGAGTTCCTCCTTACAGCTTCCTGAGAAGGGGAAGAGGAGATGGAGGTGTTAAACTCTTCTTCCTGGGAGCAGATTAAAACTGGACCAGGGGAGATTTAGATCAGACATCAGGAGACATTTCTTCCCCAAGATGGTGGTCAAACACTGGGACAGGCTACCTAGAGAACTGGTGAATGTGCCAAATCCATCAGTGTTTATGGGCATTTGGACAATGCCCTCAACTACACAGTTTAACTTTTGGTCAGCCCTCAGCTGGTCAGAGAGTTGGACTGGATGACCACTGTGTGTTCCTTACAACTGCGATAGTCTATTTTATTCTAAAGTCTTTAAGGGTGAATCCAGACTAAAATATTAGTTTGGACTAAGAGTTTTTTAATAAAACTTCCTGGCTGGACTCAGTGACACATTTAGTAAGGATGTTTGGTGTGATTCACTCTGCAGATCCATTCTTTTGGAACATTTACTCATTAGCAATGTAACTGCCAAGTATCACCTTTGGCAGCTGAGAAACAAAGAGTAGGGAAAGTCAGGGATATTTTACAAGTTTTCTGAAGGTAAATAATACTTTGGGTTTGTTCTTTTTCCTACGACAACCTTTGCATTATCTAACTTCATGAATTTCAAAGAGCTGGCAGACTCAAATATTGAACACAACAGGAAAAAATGTTAAGATAAACCTGAGTCTATGTGCTGCGATTCAGTTCTGGATACAAGAACTTCATGAAGTCTTAATAAAGGTGTAGTTCCATCTCCAGAAAAAGAATACTCTAGTATTCTACCCCCAAAATAGGAAAACTATCGAAATTGCAAAAATACTTCCTGTAATATTGTCTTAAAATATGGAATATTAAAAGAATTCTTCCTGAAAGAAAAGGGACAGGGAACTTCAAGGTGTCAAACACAAAATAAATTTTAAAAAACCTTACTTCTTGCTTCCAGTTAAGACTGTAACACCTGGTTTCCCAAGTTTCTTGTTGAGTGCAAAGGGAAAGACCCTTTCACTTCTCAAAAGTGTCACATGGCCAATTTGAGTGACAATGTTTGCTATGTGCTTTAAGACTAAACCTGTAATGCAGCTTTTATATCTGGAAAGCTCATACAAAGCTGTCCAAATCCCAAACAACTAACTCTGTGGAAAACCTTTCACCAATAAAATTTTACCAAAAAATTGGTAGTGAATCCTGTAGTAATACCTATGGTTTTTTGGTCTCTAGGAGAGTAAAAGTCATGTAGGTTTTTCTTGACTCTTGCCTTGATTCATGGCTGCCTGACCTTGTGTCAGAAGTTTTTGAGAAGTACTGTATTTTAGTAAAACCCTCAGAGTGCAGAAACCTACTTCAGGAAACCAGTCAGAAAAGCTCAGAGAAATCTGGACAGCTCTTAAGCTAGTATAAAACTGCTTTTGCCCTTTAATCTTGTTTTGGAATAAGACCAGAAAAAGAAATACAAGCCACTGACTACTATGAAAGTGTAAACACTTCACAGTCATATCCTTTTTATGAAATTACATCTCAGTATCCACACACACCTAGTCCAAATTAACATCATGTTTATATCATGTAATTAAAAACTTCTAATAAAGACAAGAGTCTGACAAGTCCATAAATCATATGCCCATGTAGTCCTTTCAAAGTCTGAACTGTTTTTAAGGATTTCTAGCTAACAGGTGTCTCTGGAATTACCTGAAGTGCTCAGGGACCCAAAAATAGGAGAACGTGACAGGTATAGATTTCAAACTGGAGTTTCATTTTACATGTGATGCTGGAGGCTATGCACCAGTGCTGAGCAGTACCCGCAGACCAGTCAGAGCATATGGCCTAACATAATGTATGACAAGCCCTGATTTCAAATAACATCCCTCCAGGGCAGAGAGGGCCCTATAACAACACTCCTATAATGTTTCACTGCCACTCTGGTTGGGCACACAAGCCTGCGTTTGCATCTATTAATCAACACAACAGTAGCAGCAATAATAACTAGAATTTGATATGGAATTTGGGAGCACCTTGCTGAAGAAACACTATGGTAAAAGAAATCGGAGTCACGACTGTGCTTCCTAAACTGCTGCAGGGTGAATGGCAACCGTTTCTCCAAATAATATCTCAGAAGTGGCACAATTCCAGCTCTACTTGACAGAATAGGTGTGTAAGTTTATTAAGGAAAAGACATAGATGGAGACAGAAGCAAGTAAAAGAGAGAAAGCAAAGAAGAAAGGAAGAAAAAGACATGGAAGGACAGTAAGACAGCAAAACACATAGAGCAGGAGGGAAAGAGGGTTAATTTAGATTCCTCGTAACTAAAAATCCAGATTGTCTAAATGCCACACTTGCACACATGCCTGAAAATTGGTACCCAAGGCAAATGGAAAGTAATTTCTGCCATGGCCTGTTCAGGTATTTCCCGTGGTACTTATCATGCCCATAAATGCTGTGCTAGGGACAACAAGGCAATCTGAAACCTCCTCATTTTTATTTCAGCAGGTATTTCTCTTCAGTTTCTCCATTCAGTCAGTGTGCTTAAAACCAGCCTATAACACACAAGAAAGAGTGAAAAAAGTCATTATAGCTACAACTCATTTTATCTAAAGAACCATTTTTTCCATTACAGTTTTGAACCTTTCTGAAATCACATTTCCTATACACAGAAGAAATCCCTTACTTTCAGTCTATTTCACAGAAAAGAGAGGCACTTCCACTTATTGTGCCAGCACTCTATACCACCAAAAACACAGGAGAAGAAGAACCAGGAGTGCTATTCCAGCTCTGTAGCTCTCTTTAAAGAATTGAGGAACGTAATTGTATAACTCCTATCTTGCAGTGGAACATATTAAAATACTGACTACTGGCTGCCAGGACAGGTTCCATTTGTCCTCCTGTGACTTCACCACTGCACAGACAAATGGCATTAACAGGACAGTATTCTTAAGAACAAGATTTCAGCTTTCTGTTTGGGACCTTCAGCTGAGGATGCGCCCTGTGTTCCAGCAAATGGTTTCTAAGGTATTCACATTAGTACTATTAGAAGTTACAGTATCTTACCCTGAACTGGAAGAATGAGAAAGAGATTATCTATCCAAATGGGATAATACTTCGGCCACCTGCCATCTAATCTTGGCAGCATGTAAATTCTTTCTGGACAAACCTCAGCATCTCTCAGTAATCATACTCCATGTACATGGAATATTTCTGTAACTTCTTTAGACGTAATCACCACTCCAATACAGTATTCTACTGGGTTTATGTAGCTCTAGCTACAGTTGCTTGCCTTTCTACCTGAACTGCATCAAAAACCACATTTACACTTAATATCAGTATTTCAGATAAGCATAAAGACACTGCACTTCTTAAATCCTCTATATACTTGTCTCCTGTTCCTTACCCCTTATTTTCCTGAGATAACATACATTTGTCAGGAAGTTTAGATTTTTATTATCACTTGGTAGCATGGATATGAGTGATACTAATGTGATAAGCTGGACATCATGTTCAGCATCATTTCCTTGGGTAGATATCATACATTAAATAACACGATGATAAAAGGCGAAAACACAATGTGCAATTGTGGCAAAAATGGTTCGGTGATTGGCATTCATGCAGAATAAATGGATTGCAGTTAACCAGCTGAGAGAGAGACCATTCCCCCCAGTCACGAAGGAGCCAGGCTCTTCAATGATTACTGAATCTCTGTAGTTATTTAAGAAAATAAAATTCTTTCTTAACAAATTATGTTCTAGGCCGGGTTGGGTGGGGCTCTGAGCAGCCTGGTCCATGGAAGATGTCACTCACCATGGAAGGGTTTGGAAATGGGTGATCTTTAAGGTCCCTTTTGATCCAACCCATCTGCGATCCTATTAAATGCAAAGTGAATATTCACTAGCTTACTGTCCCTCATCTAACAGTCTGTGATTTGGTACAGAAACTATCTCAGAAACTCAGATCTCAGCTCAGGCTTAAAACGCCAAAAATCGTGAGATCCCAGGTTGCTGGTGTCCACTGATGTCTGGGTCAGCATTCGTTCTTGTGACTTCCAGTTCTCCCTATGTATCACTTTTAGTGGTGTGAAGCTCAAACATCAAACCAACACAACCACATGAGCTTCAGCAGATACTGAGGCAAAAAATTCTTACTGCAGCTCTGAGCAAATAACAGAATCAATAGCATGATGGGCTCTTCTCCCATCTCCTACTCTTATCCAAATTTACTCTGTTAGTGAATTAGTATTTCAGCACATCGGATTCTTACCTGGGTATTTGCACAACACCACCACCACAACCCAAACCAGAAGATGAAAAAGGTTTGCAGGATGGGTAACTCCTGTCTTTGTCTTCCCAATTCTGCCTGCATGCTCTTGCTGTGCCCTTTCCTGCTTGCTCTGTGCATGTTCATTCCATTGTGTCTTAAGCTAAGATAGAAATGGCCTGTAAAACTCTATTTAGGATGCAGGTATATAAATGTGCTCCCCTATCCTGCCCCCACCCTTCGAAGCATAAATCTCTTTTTCCTGTACCTTTGTGTTTAAAAAATTGCAAATGGTAAAGAATGTACATAGGGAAATGATCGCTGCAAAATTCTCAGGTCAATGCCACACAGGCATTCTAACACCTTTAGATTATCCACCCTAAAATCTAAACAACAGAAATAGAAGACAAAATGCTTTGCAAGATATGTTAGTGGGTACTTACTATTATTGTTGCATTTAATACACTTGGAAAATTACAACTACAGGAAATGTGGGGTGTATCACGAATACAACTGCTGAAGAGATAATAATAAAATACTGATCCTTGTATAATTGGAAAGCTGACAGTTTACCACCATGGGAGTTGTAGAGAGAAGTATCTTCAAAGTGTACAAATGAAGAAAAATGTCCCATAACAAAGCACAATAGTATGTACATAAAGAAAGTAATGACTGTTATTGCCCAAGAGACATGACTGGTACTAAATGTTAGTGGAAATGGAGCTTTACTTTCTCCTCTAAATCTGAATTCCTAATTAATACAAACTAAAAGCCCAGCAGAATCTTGAGTTTGTGCTTGTAAACCATCATGGCAGCATCTTTCAGTGCCTGACAAACACACTTAATTTCATCACAGCAATTTCCAGTACAAACAATCACTGCACAGATTTAGAGGCCTAATTTCATTTAGAGGTGAGACAGTTTCATGGCCTTCCCTTCCAGAAGAGACAAAGCGGGCAAAACAAGGGTAAGAAGTAACAGAGGACATGAATTTACTTACACTTATGTTCTGTTTTCTATAACAGAATATAGACACAGCTGCCACATGGATAGCAGTGTTCTGAGACAAGGCCTTGGGAACACAAGGTGTTATTTCTCTTGCCTAATTTTAGATTATTAAAGGAGATCAGGAGACAAATTCTTGTAGATGTTTACACATAATAAAAGAAAACATATGCCTGTGCCTCAAGATTCCCATTCATTTTTTGTTTTCCTGGCGACTGTGAGTGCAACTTTTCCCAATGGAGCCTAATATATCTCTAGTGGTTAATACTTAATCTTATTTGAGAATTTTTTCACTGTTAACCACAAGTGCTCACTGGGAGTGTCCTTAACTTTCAAATCCTTCTTGCTATTTTAGTGGAATCTGGAGCTCCTTCAGTCGGAAAGAATAAATCTACACAGGTTATAGATGTTAATGGAGAAAACGATAACCTATCTAGTGATGATGTTGCATTTAACTTGTTGAACAATCCTGGTAATATTTAGCAGGACAATAACTGATGAAAAATAATTCAGCACAATTTGCTAAATGGCATGGGGAGTTTTTTTGGTTTGGGTTGGGTTTTTTGGGTGTTTTTTTTTGGTCTTTTGGTGTGGGTTTTTGTTTGTTTTGTTTGGTTTGTTTTTTAACAGAAAATTCAAGTTACAAGAAGAAAAGAAGAGAAAAAAAGTTGTGGGTATTTTTTCCCCCCTAAATAACAGAAATAAAAAAACCCTCACACTGGCAGGATTCAGTTTGCCAAAACAGAGATTTCCTTTCACATAGCAACTCTGTATTGTCAAAAATGGAAACCATTAGTTCCCTTCCTTGGTATCTAATAAAAAAATAAGCTTTCTAGAATATAACAATTAATATATTATGATTAAGTTGCCTTATGTACTGTACTTGTTACTCTTAAACACTCATTACAACTTTTGCATTGGTTTAGGAAACACACCTTCATTTACAAAACCTTTCTTTGCACGTCAAGAAAAACCACCTGCGTCATTATTTTAAAACTCTCTAATATTTCTTTCCTTAGTGAAATATTTGTGTGACTGCCCCAAAAATGGATTTTTTAGGGGTGCTGCCTGGAAGAGATATGCCCTCTGCAAATGGCCACTGCATGGTGAAATCAAGAGAATTTTTTTTTCTCCCAGCAGCTTCAGACTTCTGGATAAGAAGTGCGTTCTCAAAGCATGGTTTGGAGATATATGGAAGTCTTATTGACTGCTAGGATTCATATAGCTAATATCCACATACACTGACTTGAACACTTAGGACTAAATCATTGATTTTTTGCAGCAGGCTTGGATTATAAACTGCTCTAGGATTTCAGCACCCCATGTCAAGCCTTATGCTTTAGTATTAGCATATTTCTCTGTCCTTTGTTAAATCAAATAGATTTTGTTTTTCCTGGCTACCCAGCTGCTTCAAATTAAACCTGTGATTTCCTCATGGACTTCAGCTTTCTATAGATTTTCTTAAAAATGTCAACAAGCTCCTTTGCTCTGAAGAGATGAGCTTAGGCAAGATAACCTTTGCACAGACAAAGCAACTGCATTTGCTGAACCTCAGTCCAGAATCATCTGTAAACTGCACTTAGGAAACCCCAAGTGTTTTTATTTTGTTCTAGACAGAAGGCAGAAAACATTCTATTTTATTTCAACTGTGTAAGAATTGTTATTGTTTAAAATGATCTTTTTTTTAATTTCTTTTTTATTTTCTTTTTTAATCTGTTTCTCCAGATAAGCAAAACTATGATGAAAACAGCCCAAATTTCAACCAAGTTCAGTTCATTAAAAACTCTGAAAACCTGGGAGATTTTTAATGAAGAATGATTGGCATATTTAAGTCTGATATTCAGTTGAAGGATCCCTATTTCCTAGGTATATTCTTCACAGAGCTGTTAATAATGATGTAAACTGTCAGGTGAATAATCCCATACATCAATAACACAGAAGCAACTGACATCTAGCAACAGTGAATGCTGCAAAGAAAACATAACCCGCTCATCCCAAACATTGCAACACAGAAAGCTGTGGCACTGAGGGAATGCTGTGTTCACTCACAGACAAATTTATTCTAAACAAAAAAACTATCATTAACAAAAAAATAAATTTGGAAAGTACTACCCACAGTTCCAGTGCTTCCTTAGCATACAACATCTACCTCTCAGTAGTGTCAAAAACCAGGTGTGTATGAATAACTGTGTTTTATTTAGTTTGGCGGCCAAATCTACAAATCACAATAAAGATACAATTTTTAAAACAGTACTCATGTATGAATAGCTGAATTGTGTTTAAAACTGTAAATAACTTCAGACTGTCCAAAACAAATATTTTTTCTATGGTAAATGACACAATCATGAATATTTTTAGCCTACCAGATATAAAATATGTCCCAAAGTCATGCATTCAGCCTTAGTTTACATCTTTATGATAACCTTATATGATTTCATCCCATTATCAGTGCATCTGACATTATGAATTTAATTTAATTTTTCTGTTTGCTTGGCTTTTTGTTAGGGAAATTGTCAGTTAGCTTTGTTTTACATATTTGATGAAGCTGAAGTATGGATTTCTTTTGGTGTCTGCTGGATATGGAAACAAAATCTTTACAAAACACTGAAGTACACCACCAATAACACTGACAAACACAATTTATGTAAAAAGATATTCTAAGCAAAACAGAGGGGATAAATCACAGGTCGTGAAGTGTTTTCGGTTTCTTTAAAAAGTATACACAAATAAAAAAAAAAAAAGAGGAAGACTATGGAAAGAACAAGTGCCCAAACCAGTGATTATAGCCTCCTGTCACTTAAGTTGTGCTCATTTACATTCCCTCAGGCCGCTATAAATAATTAAACTCTAAAAAGTATATGTTAATTCCAGACTTTTGTGTGCTTTTTCAAGTTTAACTGGGTTTGACGGAAAAAAAAAAAAAAAGAGGATGTAAAGTACCGGTTCAAAGTAAGGTGGGAATCAAAACCTGAATGATACTACTCGTTTAAATTGAGGGAGAAAATAGTCTTATTTTACTTTAGTGGATCACTAATAAAAAGCTTAACTATTAATTTTAATAACATTAAAATGTTATACTTATGTTATACTTACTTATTGAACTTTGATAATCAAACTCCTCTCCCCTTCTAAAAGAAAGAATCTGGTTCCCAAGTCAGCTAGTATTAGCTTTCTGTTCTTAAGACTTATATAAAAAGATGTCTTTTTGACAAGTGGAACATTTCCAGAACATAATTTCTTAAAATGTCCAATATGAAATTACTACTTGGAAGAGGTTTTTTAAAACTTGATAGGCAAATCAATCTCTGGGTATAATTCTGCAAATAAGAGCCCTAGCTATAAAATGATTTTTTCCTAGATTCAAATTCCGCTCATAACAAAATGAGCTAAAGCCACTGGCACTTCTTGTCCCCAAAATACAGTTATCATCCTCCAGTTAAAAATAAAAATAAATAACTCAGATGCTGAAATGATTTAGGGTATTTTACATGACAGGTGGAGAACAGTGTGTGAAGGCTGAGGGGTTCTGGCATAGCATTGCTGAAGGTAGATGATAGATGGATAGATAGACAGATAGATAGATAGATAGATAGGCAGATTAAAAACATCCTGGGGAGAACAAGTCTAAGTTAGTCGTTATAGAGCGGGGAGCTGTATTTTGACAACGTGTGAAAATTGCTGCCTTCTAATCAGCTAAGCCCTTTATCTTCCATGGATTAAGTAAAGTTGACCCCCAGGAACAGAGAAAGACAGCAATAAACTTTGGTCAACATTCTTATCAAGATATTTTGTTCAGATGACCTTTTAATCTGTGACACCTCACAGGGGAAGGGACAGCCAAGATTCATAGAAGCTCATGGATGAAAGGAAGGACAAAAGTCAGAGGGTGCACAAAACCTTAAAAAGGTTTTATGAGTAAATTTCACACTTGGCACGGAAATTGGTGTGACAGTCCTTGACCTCCAGTGTAAGTGCAGTAGAAGCAGTAGGTTTGGGAAAAGGGAAAGGGTGAAAGCGGGGAGGGAGTGGGAGGGGTTAGGAAGAGGGAGAGAGAGAGGAAGGAAGAAAGGAGGTCACCAGTCCTGGCTCCAGCACCAATCTGTTGGTGGGATGTCCAGAGTCTTGGGGCACATGCACCAGGCCTTGGTGGGGACCCCTTTTATAGAAATGTGTTCCCTGCCCTGAAGATAATTTTCTTGATTTCTATGCACATCCGTTATCCTGCAGAATCCATTGCTGTTGATGTTTCTGGAAATGGGTCAGAGGGATTTGGGGGTCTTTGGTGGCCTTGATCCCTACAGTCCATGCCTACTTCTTGATCTCGTTCTTGCACTGGCACTGTGCTATATTGTTCTTGTCTCCAGCAGCCAGAGCAAGGATGTTTGTCCCAGAGGCTCCTTCTCCAGCCACATCCTGTATTTTCTCACAGCACGTTGTTACCAACCATCCCTAGTTGTCTCAAATACCATCTAGCTGTTGGTATTTGAGACACACAATAACACCTTTATCCTTTCTAGGCTCACAAATCATCTAACTTGGAAAATGTGTTACATTAATGAACAATTTCTTACCAGCTGCAACTGGTTCATGATTACGTAGCTGTCAAAAACAGATTTAGCTACAACACACTCTGTAGGTGGCCAACGGCAAAAATATAGGCCATATTGTTACAACAGGCTGAATACAGAAATGAGAAGAATCAAGCCTTGATTTTTGTCAGGCATGTTTTTTGTTTTCAGTTTTCTATTTAACTTTTGCAATCATTTGGAAATCTTTTCTCCAATAAGCATATTTTTCGCATTTGTATTTGCCAGCTGTACGGGAGTCTGTTGATACCAAATTATAAAATTAAAATTACTTTTGGAAGAATCCCCTGCTCCCAGTCTACTGAGTTTGAAGTATCCACAATAAACACTGATAGCCATTAATTTGTAATTTAGGGTAGAAAGACCATTACTTCAAGCAACAGAAACAGAATTGGCAAATTATTATCTATCATAAATACCTTAACCTTGGAAAGTTTTAGAGCCGTCACAAAGACAACCCTCTGGATGAAAAAGGACTTAGTGTTAACGAGTGGAAGAGCACCATCAGTCTTCCTAAGAGATGCACATGGATTAATCTGCTGTTCAGTGGTTCACAGCAAATCATGGAATATCCACCTTTCTTTACACTGAGAATGCTACTCCTACTTGTCAGGTTTTTGTCTCAAACACAGAACCACCTCTTCTTTCCTTTGGTGGTAAAATCAGTCTTGCTGATCTCCAATAACTACTTTCTATTTTATACTATAGTATTTTGAGTTAAAAAATTTCACCAAATATGATATTGCTGATTGTTCTGCCATTTATTTTAATCAGATTAAGTTAATAAATAGGAGTCTTACTGTATTTGGATAAGAAACAATGGCAGTTACATTTTTAAAAATAATTCTCATACTGCGTCTTTTTTTTTAAATGTGTTCTGTTTAACTATTCAACTTATATCTTCCATGAATCATGTTAATCAGATGCTGAACACCAGTGAAAAAGTACCCACAAAAAAGCTTATACCTTACTTTTAAGTCCAGGGGTACTTTCAAACGGTTCTTTATCAGTTTTATCTTGAGTTCTTCCAATTCTGCCAGCTTGGATTTGAATCTATATTTGAATTACTCCAGATGATTCATTGGTTTTCCACTGACAATTAAGCCTGGAGCCCTGAGATGTTCCCACATTATTTCATTGTCAAGTAAACTTTGTAACATTTAAGTTTCAATTAGACAAATTGGCTTTTGCTGATTTTGTTCTTATGTTTATTTCTACCTAAGTAGCCCAGCACTTTTACTGGCCATTCTAAACTATATGCTTGAACACACCAATTTTGAAGAGTTTTCTCATAAAACTGTGTAAAAACTGAAGAACTAGCTTTGCCAAGGTGCAAGACAAAATTGAACTCCTGTTTTATTGCAGCAGTTATTGTCTATTGGCACCCAGCTATTTTCTTTTCATGGTTTCTTCCCTACCGTGCACTGAATAGTAAGAATGCTCCCTATATGTTAAGAAATTTCATTCATTTAGTTAATGAAATAATGATCTGCCTCAGGTTTTTTTAAAATATTTTTGCCTAAACAATGCAATAGTTTGGAAATTATCATACAACCAAAAAAATTAACATCTTAGCAAACAATGGCATCTATTGCAACTTAGAGCTTGAGTTCAAAAACACATGATCCAAACTGAGGATTAACTTCCCTTCAATTTATATGGGGGTTTTTTGTTGTGGTTGTCAATGAGATTTTTGTAAGTAAAAATTGTCTTTTACTTGAGTGATTTTTATTAAAAGTAGAAATATATCTCTTATCCAAATAGACTAAAATATTTAAAGAAAGTAGTTCAAAAATTGAACAATTCTAAGGTGACAAATCCAACTAAAAATATTTTTTTAAAAAAAAAAAGAACATGGAGGGGGGGATTTATTAAAATATTGCAGAAATCATTTTTTTATTCGGGCTTCCCAATTTGATTGTCAACATACTGAACAATTGTCCTATTTTTCTTTTTTTCTTTACTTTCAAAAGTAAAATAGCGCTTCAGTGACAACATGGAAGTTGATTAGCCATCTGTGTCACTGTTCTTCCACAATTTTTTTTCTGATTTAAGCTGTGTTAGACAGTTCTGAGAAAGCTCATTTTCTCTATATAAGCTTCTCCTACACCTAGTAATTTTGTCTATTTTACAACTTATGTCTTCCATTTTATATCAGCCTTTTAAGGACAACTACAACAATTATAATGTTGTATAACTTAAGTGCAAAACAAAAAAAAAAAAAAAAAGCCTTAAAAAGAAATAAAGTGGTTTTTATGTTAACAGTCCTTGTGAGTATCTATAATCAGAAATGTCCAGCTAAGGTTAAGAGACTTGTGAACCGTTGTTATCAGCACAACTGAACAGCATTTATGGCAACTTCTGAAGGGTGTTTGAAGTACTGATATGACACTCAGAATCTGTGTATCTGTCATAGACTTCCTGCACAGAATCTTAATATCACTGCTGCTCTTCTCTAACACTAAGCATAGCATTATTTGGTATCACACTCACAAAACAAAAATTATGTCCTTTTTCAAATATTCATTTGACTTTAATCAAGCCCAGAATAATTTCATGTTTGCTATGCGACTACCTGAGGTATTAAATCTCAGTATCACATTTGTATATTGACATGATAGTGCAACTAGGCTCATTTAAGTAATTTAATGCTGTTGAATTGTCAAAATTTAGCTATGTGATGTCATGAGCTCCAACAGCTCCTATAAGGCCCTTAGAGCCTTATAAATCCTTGCACATAATATCTCTATGCATAAAATTCTAATAAACATTCATTTGTGGTGTAGCTCTACAGCAAGCCAGTGTGAAAAACTATTTAAAGACATAATTTTACCTCCTAGAAAAGCTCTACCAAACTTTTATTGTTTCTTATTCTTGTGATTCAAACCACTATGTATTGAATTCAGTTTGATGAACTTCCCACATGTTCACTTTAAGCATTTCAATGAGCAATTTCTCCAAGCACCATAACAGAAATGCCTATTAAAATATTTATATAACTTTACCACCTCAGTGATAGAGGCAAGATTCTTACTGTAACTGTTAATACAAGAGCAGATTTAACAGACCAGTGTTTCACATCCATGAAGTCTTGTAATGCTTTCTTACAATGGGTTAGAATGACTTTCTGTTTTATTTATAATCTGAAGTAAAATATTCTTCACACTGATAGCACAATTAGAGTTCTAACAGCCAAGGGTTCTTTCCAGTAATTTAAACCCTAGAAACAATCCTTTTCTAGACTTTTTTGCCAAAGATCATGAATGGTCTACACTTTGCTAGCATGGGTAGCAATCCTGCTAAGAATCACAGAATTGTGACTATAGTATTAAAATGCGCCTGACATTAACCACTGGAGCAGCAAATAATCTGAAATTTGCCAAACCCTCTAGCCTTGAAAACTTTTTCAGAAATCATTTAGTCATCTATATTCTTGTGGATGACAAGTAATTATTCAGAAATGCATTGTATTTTTGCTTAGAAGTAGCTGAAAGTCAAGGATTTCAGAGCTGCCTGCCAATACTCTCCAGCCTTATGAATATCAGTAGATGCAAGAGAAATAAGCTTGTTTTTTTCTCTAAAAAATAGTCTCAGATGTTGATCCTCTGTTTTTTTTTTTTTTTTTAATTATTTTAGTTTTATATTACACAAAGATTAGCTGACTCTTCTTCCCTTTTCCTTCTCGCCTCTCTTAACAAGCGCATCTTGTCACAATTTGCATCAAGACATAAGATGTGCGGCTGCCGTGTCATTATTTCTGTAGCCAGCACAGGACTTTCACGATTGAAATTTCTAAGTTTGCTATCAGCTCCCTCCTCCTGTCAGCTGAACTCTCTCTAAGCATCCTCCAGCTCCTCATTCCCCAAGGAATGTTACCCACACCCAACAACAAGTTGCACTCAATCAGGGACACCTATCCTTCAGGCTCAACAGTCCTGCCAGTTCCCAACCTCCCTCCTGATTCACCACTCCATATCTTGGAGGTCAAAGTGGAAAGACAGTGTGTCAGATTGCCAGAAGCCTTGCAGGTGTCAAGGTGAGCCACTTTTTTGATCTTCCTCCTGTCCCCAGATCTAATTTCAATGACATCGTTCTAGCGTCATTTAACCTTGGTGAATCCATGGCAGCTGTTCTCAGTGGCCTGTCTGTCCTTCATGTGCCTCGAAGTTTGTTGGCAGGATCAGAGATGACACTGATCAACCTCTAGCTCCCTGACTGAATCATTCTTTGTCTTTTTTGGGATATGGCTCAGGACAATGGACAATTGCCGACATCCCATCCCTCCCACTTCAAGACTGAACGAATCAGATAGGTCAGATAACCACCTGTCCTCACTGGTCACAGTGTGAGCAAGATAATCACAGTTTAGACTGCTAAATTTAAGCAAACTGAATTTCAACTCTTACAGTGGAACCTCAGCCTCTGAGTCAGACTTTCCACAAGTTGAAGCTTTTCCTACTGCTAGACATATATCTTATAAACAGAGTAAAACTTGCGTTTCAGGGAAGTTCTGTATTTCTGGGGGGAAAAAAAAAAAAGATAAAAATAATTTTAATACCTGTATCCAGAGTCTTCACCAGTCCTTAGTCTTTCCTCATGCTGAGTGATTGATGCTACCATTGACATCACATAATTCCTATAATTTTTTTCCCTGCTCTCTATTGAGACTTTTTTTCTGTCTCACACAAACCCATTCAAGATGTTATCTAAATTTTTGACCTGCTTTTTAAAATATCTACAAATTGTCTTGGGCACACTCAATTTTATAGAAGTTTGTAAAACTGCAACAGACATTTATAAGATGATAGCTTCCATTCATATGCTGACTAAATTAACACCTTAGCTAACTCTGCTCTGTTCCTTTTCTGCTGGCAAATGCAAAGAAATGGCTTCAATAATCTGAAGAAGAACTCCTTCAAGATTTTCCTTTAGTCATAATTTTTTTCTCTTTTCTGTAGTTCTACTCATTTCATTTCTACCTATTTCATTATCATGTCTTTTACTGTCGTTTAAACTGAACCAGTGACCTATCAGCACAGAAACTCAAGGAATTTAAATCCTTTTACACTGGTTTGTTCTGTGTTCTGTTTAAATATTGTATCCTAAGAAGCATTTTTTACAGTCTAACCTTACCGATAAAATACTCCAAAGCTCAGTTTCTTCAGTCTGGACACTCTGAATGCTTTACTTCACATGTCTAATTTCAGACATTTCAACGAGGAAGGTGTTGTTCATTGGCAAAAGACACAAAGAAAAGTCCTGTCAGTATCAATCTTTTATTAAAAGCCAGATGTCAAAACTGAAAACTGTGTGGTATGTTAGTGACAGGAGTTAATAATCCTCTGATAACAAACAAAAATTCCTTACAATTTACCCATAATAACTGATGCAAAACATAAAAATTTCTGAAAAGACAGGTTTGTACTCTAAATTGTTGCAAAAAATGGGATGTGTTAAAGATTTTGGGGGATATATTTTGATCTTTTTTTTTTCTGACACATCACTTTATGGTATTATGCATCTTTTGGTATTATTCATATCATTACTTCTCACATGGAGAAGCATGTTCAATGCAAAAGAAAATCCTGTCATATCCCAAATATTACATCACCTGTAAAATCAGCCTCGCATGTGCTTTCTGATATCAGAAACACATCCTTTTGATTTGGAAAAAAGTTAGCTGTATATTTCGCTCCCTGACTCTGTCTTCTTAAGTGACATACAGTACTCTCTATATCTTCTAGATTACTCAGAATTTATCAAAAAACATTCACTGTGTCAATGGCAGCAGGGAAGAAAATGTTGTGAGAGGGTCAGAAATTAGGGGCTGTCTTCTTCCTCATTTTTTATGGCAGCAGTTTTTTTTAGATTTTGGATGATCTCAGTATGAACTATTTTTCCATTCTTCAGACTTTAAGGAGCTATAAATGCAATTGAAAGCTTGGAACATTTGGTAGCTTTACTTGTTTTCTCAACTCAACAGAAGGTCCAAAAAAAAGGTATTTTTAGCATTCTGATCATGCACAGATGAAGTTAGAACTCACCTGGTGATTAAGTCACAGTACTTTTTTGCAATAACAGACGAAGAAAGAAATCAAAATTAGTCTATATTATGCTAAGCAATGATTGATGCCCTATCGAAAGTATGGTTTTTGGAATATCAACTGAGCTCCGTAATCCAATGAGAACTGATAAGGTCCTGTTCAAAAATCTTGTTACTAAGACTCATCAAAAATCCAAAATGGGAAACACAGAGAAAATAGTTAATTGCTTGAATACTATTTGTTTATAAGGGCACAGTATAAAATACAACTTACTTCAGCCCAAAAGCCATGAGGAATCTGTCCCATACTCTACAGAATGATAAATACCATCTTGCTCTTTGTGTTCAAACCCACAAATATTTCCTGGTGTGATGCCATTTATGTGAAGATTCAAAAGCAAATGTACTCTTTGAAGTTAACAGAGTGAACACAATATCCATCTGCAAATTCATATCTTCATTATAATAGGTAATATTCAATTTATCTAGAAAAGAGAAATTCTTAATTTCAGAACAAAACTAAGAAAAATGTATCTTAGTGCAGTACCTGGGAACATGACTGTTCCTATTAGCGTTTTGAATGTTTTTTTAAGTGGATATTGTGAAAGAAAATGCAGAAAGAGATTTGCTATCACAGTCCTCCTAGAGTATAATGCAACAAAATATTACTTTCTTAAGTGTCTATACTTCAAAATGATGCTGAAATGAGGAAGGCAGGAAAGAAAGAAAAGTATCAGGGAGAAAGAAAGTTGTGTATGGCTTGGGAAAAAAATGCATATAATTCTGAAAAGAGATAAGAACGTGTTCCCATTTTGAACCAGCTTTATTCTGATCATACCTAAGGGTTTGATTTTAAAGTAGGATACTTAAAGCAGCCTCATGCATACTCCAAGGCTTGTAGGTGTCTTTGTGGGTGTAAGTGGACCTAAGAGGCACAAAGATTTCAGAAAACCTGCTTCTGTATTTCAAAGGGAGATTAACTCCTGTTGAGTAGAGCCTACTTCACTTAGTCTGATAACATTGTGTTCCTTGGTTGCTACGAAAAGGGAGAAAAAGAGCTGTCATAAACAAGTAAGCAAGCACCTAGCTTGGTAAGTCAAGATATCATCTCACTTTATGAAGTTACACTGACATCCTCTTCTGCAATAAAGAAAAAACAATGTCTCTTCCAAACCATGCAACAGTATTGATTTTTTCCCCTTCTTTTTTATGGGGAGTTGACTCTTCAAAATGTAACAACATAGAATGTCACTTATTTCAAGCAGCCACAGATTTTAATCACCTGAAATAGACACAAATAATTAGAAACAAATCCAGTTTATTCCCCTCAACCAACAAGAAGCTCTGGAACATCTTGAGGGAAAAAAGATACACAGTCATGCCAAATAGATCCTTGAATAATTATCGGTACCATGGAATCTGAAAAACTTCTAGCTTATCCTCCAAACTGCGCCTCTAGAAGTGTAGTCTTTTTCTTCTTATTTATCTCTGTCTTTAGGAAAAGACAAAAAAGCTTCAAATCCCAGGTCACACCCAGACACTGCTAATTGCCCCACTATTTACAGTCAGCTATTTCTTCCTGTGAAAAGTTTCTTACAGACAGAGATGTGAGTTCAGAAAGCTCCCTAGGACACATTAAAAAAAAAAATTAAAAAACTCAAAACACTCACATAGTATTTATACACAACATAATAACAAAAAAGTCACTTTCTGGAAAGCATTTGTTTGCCAAAGTCAGAGTGGCCCTGCCAGTCTTTCCCTCCGGCACATTGATTGCTTCAGATCTGTTAAACTTTGCCAGCTGCAGAACAATCTTTCAATTGCAAGACCATCAAAAGTCTTTTTTTTTTTTTAAATACAAGCCAAAACCGCAATTCTGTTTCCTGAAATTGTTGTATCCTGCTGGTCCTTGACATGCTAGATGGTCTTCTAAGCAATCCACTGAGAATCCTCCTCTGATGATTCAACGTCATTTTTATGCAGGATCACTTACACAGTCCTGTGCAACAATGCAGTTTAATTCCCACCAAAAAATCACATCCTCTGCCCTGGCAGGCTGGGCAGCCCACAATGGTGCCCCTGGTCCCACATGTTGGTTAAACATTGAGCAACCAAGGGTCACAGCTAACAGGACCCCATCGTGAGGCAGGGGACAGGACCACACAACACTGACTAACAGGAGAGCCTGACTTTTTGACCCTCTAATTGACTGGCAAGATGTATAGTGCAATTCCTGAGAATGATTGTAAGAGGTGAAAGTGCAGAGGAGAAAGATTGGATACTGCTGCCAGAAGAGAAAATGTGTCTTGGGCAGGAGGGAGTACGATACAGGAAAAGGAAACGGGGCGTTTTGGAGGTCTGCCAGCATAGAGAAAACTGAGTGTAGAAGATAGAGGAATATTGTCATAAAGGAACCTGCAAGAGAGAGTGGCAGACTAAACTGGATTCTTTTGATTAATTCTCATCATTCTTTCACATAAATTATAGCACAAGAGTCCTACAGCAATGGGTGGGTGTGATATTAATGCATATCAGAAAAACAGCTCACTTCAGAAGAGCAGCATTGGCTGAATTAGGTTGAAGTTTGAAGTATCCATCTCTGAGGGATTTCTGATGTGCAACTGCATGGGCATCCCAAAATTCAGTGACCAACACCTCCAAAATGTGAAATACACTGGGATCTTCATATATGACAGTGGCCTCTTCAACAGGGAGAGCTGCTGTGGTGCAGGTACAGACTTCTGTATCCCTGTGAACTACAACTCTCCCAATTCTTTTTGCATAGCCTGGATAATTTTCCTTGTTCACAAACCACAGTGTGTCCATCCCTCAACAGGAGGTAGCTCTTTTTGAGTGAGAAGAGGGACAAAGCTGAAATCATCAGTGACTCACCCTGACAACTACAACACTGAGTGAACCATCCATTTCAGGCTTATGTGGGGTGTGGCTGACTGCAAGGGGAATTCTTTTAGGGTTTTCACTCGAGGCTTCTTTTCCACCAAACAATCACAAAAAGCTGTGGCTGACAGGAAAAACCAATAACTTATAAGTTTCTTAGCAGAATGGAAAAAGTGGGGAAAAAAACAAAAATGCTTATTTTTCAGGTTCTCTGTATCCCTCCCAGGTGGGCAGAGAGATCTCTTGCCTGAACATACCAAAAAGTGCTGTGACTTTTTAGTCTTGCTCTGTGAATGACAGCTATTTCAAACCAAGGCATCCCACAAGATGGGTTTGAAACCTGCAGCACTTTCTGATATGCTGGCTGCTGCTGCTAAATAGATCTCATAATTTTCCTCACCAACAGATGTAATCTTTATTAAGTTGCTTTCATGCAGAAGCTGAAAAAGGTTACATGTACGCCATCAAAGAAAATTGCATAAATCTTCTCATTCTGATAATGGAAATCACAACAGGACACTCAAAAATCAAATCTTCCTCATTGTCCAGAAGACATCCACCACTTTGTTCAGGTCTGAGATATTTATCCACTATTAACAAATAAAGGACGTGGAAGCTGAAATTACAGGCTACTTAAAATCATTAGATCATTTAAATTATACCTATTGTTTCCCCCCCACTAGGTGTTAATCACCAGAGTGTGCATTTACAATATCTTTCAAATCCTACTCTGCATGCTGAGAGGTTAAAAATATGTCCTGATATAATAATACAAAAAAGAATGCTTTTGTAGTCCACGTGAACACTTTTATCCTCAAGTTGTAGAAATTCAGGAAGAAAAAACTAGCATGAGATTTTTATATTTTTATATTACTCTTACATGATATTATATTTCCTTAGGTGAATTAAAGATGTTGATTCAAGTTAAAACAAAAGACAAATATATATGTATTTCTCATAGTTGTTGAACCTTCCTGGGCTGAAATGATTGATAATAAGCAGAGAAATGAAAAATAAAAACCCCTAATTTAATTTCTTTTAAAACTTCCAATTTAATAGATATTTTGTCTCTACTGTAATATAACAAATACTGCAATGAACATGTATTAAGTAATATTAGTTCTTACTCTGGATATGCAAATAAATTTATAATCTAGTTTGTTTTTTGGTTTGGTTTTTTTTTCAAAAGAACAAAGAACTTCTGCAAGATTTCATCTTCCTCAGTTTTGATAGTTAGATTTGCTATTACCCATTAATAGGTTTTGAATTTGCATATTATGAAAAGCAAATTACTTTTAAGTTTCAGTAGCACTTTGTGCTCCAATATTTATACAAAGATATTTCACTTAGGTGAACACAATTATATTATCAGTGCATAAGGGTATTAAAATTTTCCCTCTTAATGACACTTTTGAAATTTCAGTGTCAATACTTTGATGGGGATTTGTGTAGTGTTCCTGGCAAATGAGATCTTGGTAACATAGAGGTAAAGTACATATAGACTTTTAATTGATTTACCATATATTTTGGCAAAAATGAAGAGACAAAAACATGAAGTGAAAATTGTTCAAAAATTGTTGCCATTTACAGTTCTATACAACACTAAGGGTTAGCAAATATGAGTTCCATATTTAAATCCTGTCTGGAAAAGGGTTGGATTTTATTTTTTTATTGTTATTTTAAAATAACTTTAATAATTTAATCTCTAAAGCCAAAGAAAAGAGCAGCTGAGATCTTTTACAAGAATGACCAGCCTGCACCTTCTCCTCCAGTTTCCTGGAATAGATTTCAAAGGTAATGGAAAATTTTGCTATATTTTGAGGAGAATTCCTTTGGGAATATACAACATCACAATTCAAAGTAATATACATCCCAGAAAGGGTAGATTTAAGGCACAATCTTATCCCCATTGTTTCCCTAGAAAATAGTTAAACAACCAACCTTCAGCATCCAGTACTGTATGTTTGATTTCCGTTTCTCAAGTAATGACTGCAGATTTTAAATATTACTTCAGGTCTGTAATTCAGTTTAAAAGTATTAATCTACCTCTACATTAGCATGTTTCTGTGGATTAAATAGGAAGAGATAATAAAACTTTCTGATCTTTCAGAGGCCATGAAAACCACATTCTTCTTTCCTTTGCTCTGGCATTTTACGCTTTCTCTTCCCAAGGGCGATGGCATTCACAAACAAGAATTCATTAGAAGCACGTATGTGAATTTGAGTATTCAAATTTACTAACATTATAAGAGTCCAGTAGACCTTTATCACTTTCCATTATTCTGACAAATCTCTCTGAGCAATATGAACAGATGTGGAGCAATTCTAGCATGAAAGGGCCAGGTACCTGAACAGTCAAAAGTCTGTGTATTGAAATGAGTTGAAATATGGGTATAATCTCAAAATGGGGAAAGCTCTTACCATTGTCTCAGCTCTTCCAGAATCTATTGCAATAATTCCCACTGACTTCAGAGATGCCTAGCTGATTAAAGAAGAGCTGATGAATTGAAGGGTTCCCAGCTGCTAAGCTCAGACACAAAGTCACTGATGACTTCAACAGATGGTCCTGCTTTTAGGCCATTGAGAACTTTATGAGCCATTTATCCTCCTTCAGGCAGCTCATTGTGTGAAATAAGGAACAGAATGATGTACTAATGTGTTTTGTAACCAAATGCTCTGGGACATGTCTTTCCTGAGTGGCATCCAAATCCCCTCCACTTGAGCAAACGCAATAGATAAAAAATTAGCAGAGTTAAATAAAAAAAGTCAGTAAAACACTTAGAATAGTATCACAAATACAATCTTTTCTCACCTTAAATAAAGCTAGATTTAGATAGTTTTTATGAGAGAGACTTTGCAAAGGCTATGAAGACAATTTTCCTTTTCAACAGCATTTTTTATGCATTTCATACTTGCAACAAAGCAGTTCAGGAAACATCATCTAACTTGAAAATCAGTCTGTGGGTTTGATCCAAACTACAGTTGTTCTTGCCTAGAGTCAATCAAGACAAAACATTCCCATGCAGTTTTCAGGGCACAGGTTTCTTGCTGACAAGACAAAGCTAATGAGATAAACCCAAAAATAGTATGTACTGTAACAAATTTCTCCTTTTTGGAAAGATTTGCTTTCTTTAAAAAAAAAAAAAATCTATTAAAACCATTGTCCCTTGAATCCAGATGTGTTTTAATATATATGGGTGTGTCATATGAATATGGGATATGTTGTACAAAAATCTGTGGACCACATGTGTAATCTCAGTTCTACCAAAGTGTTCAGTGGGGTTCCCCAAACAGAGCCTTTAAATTAATGACTTTCCCAACATATATATTAGCGTAAATGAGTGGCAAATCTCTTCAGTGCACAGAAAGGATGTCTCTATGTCTACTGGGACCATAGAAATTAGGAAGCCATGTCTAAATTAACACTTCTAAACGGGTACTAAAAAAAAACTAAAAGAAGGTGGTAAAAATCCTTCTTTAAATTAATTGATTCATTATTTGCCATTGTTAATCCAATCACAGTCTGAAAAACTAGCAAGGAATGCAGTAAATTTATGCCTTCACACTCAGTCTTTCCGTGCTATCTATCTGGGCAAATGAATGATAAAAGTACTCTAAATAAAATGAAAGATACTAATTCCCTTTTTATTTTTAGATAAGGTTGGAATTCATCCTCCCATTTGTTAAAAGGTTATTCTTCTAAGGCTATGTCCCAAGATGAGAGCAGTACCATTGAATCTAAGTTTTTCTCTGTGGTTTTTCAGGCACTTAAAATGCACTATTATTACAAAGATGTTGATTTTAGTTTAGGGTTATTATACTGTAATCCTATTACAAATGCATGTGCTGAAAATGTCTGGTTCTGTATCATTAGTTGTTGTGTTGAGCTTATTTTTATGTCCTCTGTTGAACTCATTGCAGTGGCTAAGTTTTGACAGAGAGGAATGAACAACTCTCAGAAGCAGAACTCTGACTTTCAGTGAAACCACAAGAGCTTGTTAGTTGTGGGTGGCAAAATCTCTGGTTTTTAATGCTACATGGAAGTGGCAGGTCAGCTTTTTAAGTCTGTATTTTCATAAATAATTAATTTCTTATTATTAAGCATTTACAAAGAAAGAAAGAAAAATGAAATCAACAGGAACAGCAACATGTTCCAGTCTTGGATGAAAAAATCCCGGATATTATTCTCTGTCCCTAGAGTATGTTTGTAACAGTGTAACCCTAATCAAAGCTGCTGTGGGGTTTCTGACAAACTATTTACTGCTTAATTCTTTTTCCTTTCTGCACCAATAAAATTGTTATTCTAAACATTTACTATCAAACAATAGAAGCCTGCTGTGAGATCATTCCCACTGATTTAAGGCTGATTATTTTCACATAGCAGCTGTCACTAGGTATTCCACATTCTTAAACTCTATCATTAGAGAGGAATCACAGCCCCATTTCTGACTGTAGATCATGACATTCTGGTGACTCAGAGCCTGCTGTGCTAATTTCTACAGAAGGGAAGCAGGAGCTCAGCTTAACAAATAAAAAATCTGTTCAAATTCTGCTGGTATTTAAGTGAATAGGTGAATCTCAGACTTCCCACCATTGTAAGAATGTTGTAATAAAGACTTCTTTGTGGGATCAGGCCCTGGGAAAGAGAGACATAGAGCTATTAAGTCATAATATTAAGGAAAGCCCTGTGTCATTCCATTTAGTTCATTTGACTGGTCATCAATAGGCCTTGCATTCTGTACTCATAATTTGTTGTCTTGGACTATATTTCCTGTACTTGTTTAGCCTGGTAAACATTCTGGTATTCAAATGATCACTAACAATTACATATTAATGAAGTGTATGACTTATTTCTTACCACTGTCCTTGAATATACCAATAAATATCTTAACAGGCTACAAGGTGTGTCAGTAGATTACAGGTTTGTTATAGCTCCTAGAGTAAAAAATTTATAGTCCAATATAAGTACACACCTTATAAATCCTCATATAAGTGGGGAAAACGGTAATTCTGTGAAATTATTATGCTTCTGTTACATGGGAAAGGGTCATTATGCCTCTTTGAAACATTAATGACCTTGTATAGACAATTTTAAAAGCACAGAATCTAGAATAGAAGAATGGTTTGCGTTCCTTAACCAAGGGATCATCTAGAATATAAGGGACCTTAAATATTATCTAATTCAAATCATTCTGTCCTGGCCACTTCATTTTAATGATGATAAATAGATGTATATACACTATGAAAAAATTCTGAGAAAACATGAAGAAGTAAAAAAAAGAGGAAAAAATTGAGAGTTTTTTGAGCCAAAAGTTTCATAGGGCATTGGTTTATATTAATTTCACCTTTTCATTTTTTAATTTTAAAAATGGCAATAAATTTCTTTCAGAGAGAAAACTATCATTAAGAGTCAAAGGAAGAAAAGACACACATATGTATGTAAAGAGATCAGTTCACTTTATTTTGCCAGGGAAAAACACTAAAGATTATACAGTATGGCTGGTGTCTCAGATCTGCCTAGAAATCCTGACCCTGTGTGGCTGATGAGAGCAAAGTCACTGTGTGACAGCAAAGAAACATAGAATGTGCGGCACATGGGTGTCCCCTCCCTGCTCTCACACACTCTTTCCAAGAATGCAGTCATTGGTGCATTCTTCACCAATTCCATTCTGACAATTCCTTTAACTAAAAAAACCCATAGGATCACTAACTTTGTCAAGAAGGATATTAGGGAAAAAAAAAAAAAAAAGGAATTATTTAATCCTGCTTCCAAAATCCAGTCTTTGTAGAACAAAATATCCCATCCTGTTGTACGCAGCTGTTATCCGTGGCTGTGTGGCTGTATCTGATGTGGGATATGTACATGCACAATGGATTCCTGGTTTCAGGTGATAAGGGATGATGCAGATTACTTCTGTGATCCATTAACATAACTCTCCTTCTAATGATGGATGTGTTCATGGTGTTCTGGGGATCCCCTTAATGTCAAAGTAGTGAAAGTGAGAGGAGATTTTTGTTCGCTATGTTTAGCCTTTGATGTAAAATCCATAAGGGTTAAGCTAAGGTTATAAAATTGTAGCCTGAAGCCTGAAAGTTTCATGAAGTTACGAACAACTCAGTAAGTATAGCTTTTTTTGGCTCTCCAGCTGCAATTCTTACATGGAAGAGTATGATTTGTATTTCTTCCTCTGAAAATGCTATTGCAGGAGCTGAAACAAAGGAAAGAAACAGAAAGTAACTTACCTCTCTTTCATATTTAATATTGTCCATTTCTGCCCAACATACCTATAGGTTATATGTTGAAAGTCAACAAACTGCTAAATTTGGTGCTGTTTTTTTGTCTGCCTGTTAACGCCTGTAGGCTGTGAGTAGGATTTTCGGTCATTTCGTTATGCATTTATTTTCTTTGACTTCTAAACAAGAAGCTTGTCAAGATGGCCTCTGTTTCTAATGCTTTTTATACCTTCTAGACAATTGAAAATCTTGAGGGTATCACTTCAATCTGAGATAATTTAAGTTTTAATATAAACTCTTAGCTACTCAGAAACTTGGAAGTCATTTGAGTTTACAAGAGTGATGTTAATTTTTGGATAAGGGATGGAAATGCCAAGGTTTTTTCTTCATGAGTTCCTCTACTACAGCTGATGTGAGACAAAAGAGGGAAAAGGAAAACTATGACTTACTTCCACATACAGAAGAGAAGAATCTCATTGCCACTTTTTGAACACGGATTGTTTTTGTGGTCAAAAAAAAATTATTGCAAAGATGCAGGCAAGGCTGAAGTGCAAGTCCTCTTAAGAGAGCCAAAAAATGTATATTCAGCATTCTTTCACTAACTCAAAATAAAAACGGGGGGAAAAAAAATGGGCTACCCTTAGAGGAGTGATGGACTGAAGGGACAATAAGAAATTCAGATGTATTCTATCTAGTGAAAGATTATTTGAGTGTGACCAAACTGATTAAACTTGGACTATTGATCAATCTATAGAGAAAACAGAGATTTGACTAGGAAAGTGCTGGAAGCTCTGAATCACTGTTTTCTCCAAAAATCTGTTTATTCTGTGCAATTCAACACACAATTAGAGAAAACACCAAACACTTCTATGACACTGCACTAAAGCAGGAAAATATTACTACCTTGTTTAGCCAATATGTGAGACGTTGCACTGGGAAGCTCTTAGGACTCTTCTGAGGTCTTTGTTGATTCAACAAGGAGCCTAGCTGGGAAGAGCAACAAAGAAATAGCCTCTCAGCCGCAACACCGGGTTGTTGGCTATTTACTCGGAAAGCTACGGTGGAATTGTTGAGAACAGTTTTGGCAGCAGTGGCTATCCAGCTACAAGGGACATATTTGCGTAACCTTTTCCCAATCAGTTCTGTGGGATTGTTGCTTTCATAGTTCTTTATTTACAAACATTAAACCCATTCAGAAATATCCTCTACTGAAACTCTTCCTGTGTTTGTTCATCTATCCAAGTGGAGAGGATGGCATCCAGCCAAACACATAATCCATAATGTGCTCATTTGATGCCAGGCACAGTTTAAGTCATTTTACAGTTTATAGTTCCATTTGAATTTAACATAGCTGCTCTTTGCCATTCCAGTGATTTGCTTGGCTGTTACGCAGAGGAACATTATAGTTCTGTGAGAGTTAAAACCAAAAATGTTAATCTTGACGTAGTTAACTAGGAGAGAAAATATTTCTCTATACAACTTTGATATTCACCTCTACCCTAAAAATACACAATTATGTTATTTTCAGAATGTACTTTCTGTTATTGGTGGGGCTTTCTAACCTTGGAACAAAGACTAATGGTACATTCTAAAAATCTCTAAAAAATTAGGACCAGTTCTTAAAGTTATGGAAATATTTTCTCTCTGCACCTTGAAATGAATTTTTTCAAAACGTAGGCTTTTGCAGTCCTGTGTTTTCCTTTTGACCATTGCCACTTTGGTTTTTTTTTTCCATTTTTACAATTAAATCTCAGTAATGGCATAGATGAATACGTCAGATCATTACAAGAACACCTTCCTGAGCACATAAGTGTGAGCCTCTGATCTTGTAGTAAAGTCTGACAATCAGATTACACAGGCTCTCAGATTTCCCTCTAAAGGTCATCCTAGTACCAATTCCATTTCTGCCTAGAGAGCACTGAGCGTTTTTTCATGGAGGGGTGATAAGGTAGACCCATAAGTAAAGTTAAAGTAAAGTAAAGTAAAGTGAAGACAAGACTTAGAACCCTAGTTTTGTTACAGAAATCCATTTTGGCTATCACCTTCTGAAATAAGTTTCTTGCACATCAAATTACTGCTATAATAAAGCCATTGTGAACCTATTATTTTTAATGAATCTATGTAAGTTCAAGTAACTCAGAATTCTTAATTTTATTATTGACATGTCCTTTTAGTGTCAATATAATACAAATGGGTAAATATATATAGGTAAAATTAACAGAAATTTCAAATAATAATAACTTTATAATTTCTGAGAATAATTTCTCTACTCAAAATATACTTTAATTGTGTCTCCTTTGATATCCTCTGGAACTAGTGACTTGCATCATTAAATATCACCTCCCAGCAAAGGCATCCTGGTTCTTCATCCTGTTGCCTTTAATTTTATCACAGCTAAATACCAAGTGCAAGTGGGAAGCTCAATGACTGTTCAAAGCAGAAAACTCTAATATAATTTAAGTTATAGGTAAATGTAGGTTATCACCTTTACACAGATTACTTTTTCTGCCTCAATTCTGATTGCCTGTCAAACACCTGGAGAACATATTAGACATTTCTGGCTTCTCAGTTTCTGAATGCCCCTCCTTATAAGCTTGAAAACCTTCAATCTGTTTTCACTATTTCACTATCACTCTACTTCATCTATCTTGTGCAATATGGAAGGGGAGCAATGCAAAGCTAGATGTAGAGACTGGCCCTGTCCCGTGGAAAAAAATCATAGACACTTATATTAGAGGAACTTTTGAACTACATCTTATCCTCTGTTATCCCAGAAATACTCACAAAAAAGACCATCTACTCATCCTTAGGAAAGTGCAGATTGTTCTGTGCTAACATGCCTTTTCCAGTTAACAAAAGGCAGACAGGTCTACAACTCTAAACTGTTGTGACCACTGTACTCTTTTTCCTTTCCAGCAAAACCAGACTGGAAAAAAATGTGCTTTTTAATATTTCGCCTCCCATTTCATCAAGCCATGAATTTTGGACACAGCTGACCTGAAAAATTAGTCTTGGCTAGTCCATAGAAAGGCATTAAAAGACTGAGATACATGCCTCTCATTAAAAGCTTAGTTAGTAACTTACCTATAAAAGCCTTTTTTATCAGATTATCCTCAATATTTTTGTATTCAAGTATCAGGTACTTGTTTGTTCCACAATCACACTGAAGGAAAAAGCCCAAGGAAATCTAAGTCTCTATTTCATTCATGACTTTAATGTCACCTCCCTGCTATAAAGAAACTGGTTAAGCACGACCTTGTAAAATCTGTCATGACTCTTCTGTAAAAAACTGCATCCTGATAAAGGGAATCCTTAAAGGGGATTCAGATCACAAACTTGTTAAAAGGAAAGCAAAAGCCTCTGAAGAAGGCCCTTCACTTTATTCTGCAACAGTTCTGATCAAAATATATTTCCATTTGAATGCAGGTGTTGCAATGAAATTTTTAACTGTTTTAATATCAATAATCTGGTATGTCAATTTTAAGATGCAAATTATCACTTGATAATATTGTATAATATTCCTATATTCCATAATACTCCTATATTGTTCTTATTAGATATTTTCAAAAAGAACTGTTATGGTTCCTATATTTTCACTGAATTAACAATTATGTGGTTTGTGCATATTTGTGGAGAATTCACTTAACCATAATGACAATAATATCAATAACACTTTTCTCCTTTCAGCCTTTTTTCAGTCAGAATAACACTATGAATCTAGTTTTCTAGTTTATTTATTTATCTGCTGCAAAAAATGGGACTGTTCTTAAAAACTATAGTAACTTAGAATATCATCCTTTTATTGTCGTCTGTCTTTTTTTAATGCTGCCTAATTTCCCTTTCAACATATTATTCTCAAAATTTAATACGATTTTGGTTTTAGACATCATCAATAGCTATTTTATAAAGTCATAAAAATGTTGTCTTGTATTTAATTAAGCTATCAAGTGTTATTTCTCATACTGAAAATCATGTTATGTATCTGTTATCTGCATAGCAAATGAGAGATGTTTCATCCAAGATGCAAAAGTGACCAGATTTTGTCTTTTCTGATTCATTAGGCAAACAAGTAGCCTAACAATTCTGTTTGATGTTGGAGACTGGGTTATAGCCAAATTCGTTCTCTGAACAGGGGGAAAAGAATGAATGAGCTTGTAAAGAGAGCTTCATTTCCACATAGGCATTGGTTTAGTCCTCTGTGACTACTTGGACATTTAAATCATAAATATTCCTATAAATTCAGGAAAGAAAGCCAGCAGAAGAAGTTAGGAAGTTTGCAAGTTTGTTTTAATACTGTATTTGTGCTTAAGTGACAATGAGCTCAGAGAGAGCACGTGTGTATTAGCATCATTTTTTAAAGTTCATAAAAATAGGAGGTTTCCTACACTATTTGCCTCTAATATACAATAGCTTTCAGGCTAACAAATTATTCTTTCTGAGGATCCATTCTGACAATAGTAAGGGAGAGAAGTGTCCATTTATTTGTGGTAAAATTCACTGATGCTACCTTTTAATAAATAAGGGCTAATAAAATTTAAAATTTTCAGGCAGAAAACCCAGGAAAAAAACACAGTTTACCTTGCTTAGCTTGTTCTGCAGGACATTTCCTTTATTCTATTCAGCTTAAGTTATCAAATTCTTGAGCATGGCAGTCAAGAGTCCTTACATTTTCTGCCTTTTACAAAGTTTGGAATACTGTGTCAAAATCAAAAAAATTGACGCAGCAATCTGGGAATGCATTTTTATCAGAAGGAACAGCTTTACCCCCTGTACGTAATGTTTTTTTCTGGCAACTGGTGATAACGCACACTACATTGTAAAAGTGCAATTCTGAGAAAATGGACCACAGTCCTTCATTTTGGACTATAAAATGTGGAATGCTCTTGAAAATCCAAAAACATCAACCAGAAAGTTTACAGTTAATTTTTGGATACCCATCCGGTATAGCTCTACTGGCTTCTAGTCATCTCCTTCATGATATAGTACTGGAAACGGACATGCATTACAGCTCTATTATATTGAGGAAAGTTGTGTTATAATTTCGTGTTAACTCTTATCTTGCACCCCCTGAGGCTCAGAGTCCTATTTCATCACTGGGCTGAACGCAAGAACAGCGTAAATCTCTTTGTTAAACTATTGGACTTCAAACAGAGCAGAGCTTGTGCTCAGGCATCCCTGAAAACTTTGAGGAATACTTCATGTCTCAATCCCCTTTGCTTTAAGGAGAAGACAGAGGAACAGTGAAGTTTCTTAACCACAGCAGCAAACCAGGCTTGAGCTCAAAGACAAAAATAAATAGCAGAGTTCCATCTCCAAACCCTGCTAGAGATCTCTGTGTGCCCCTACAAAACACACCCATCAAAAGAGTGGTCTGTGAAGGACAGGACTGTAACCACCTTAAAAACCTGAACTTACCCACAAATTCTCTATTGCTGTTTTTACTATATACAGTACACGGGTTAAAAAGGCTTTGATTCGGATGCTGTTTTGTTCTCTTCTACTGTATGGTAGAATGCATTAACATGAAAAAAATCCTCATGAAAAAGCCCTGGAAACTAAAAGATTCCTTCAGGCTTGTTCATTCCTGCAGGTTGCAGTTAATCTGTCTCACTTTAAGGGTGTTAAAGTTGCAGAATAAAATTCCTAGCAAGAAATTTATTAAAAAATATAACTTCAAATTTACAAGAAAAACACTATTTAAAAAACTAGTATAATTTGAAACAAGAAAGCCATCTGAATTTTAAAATCTTTACATCTGCATCATTGTTAAAAAAATGAATAGTAATTTTATTCATAGTCTCTGAACTAATGTTTTTATAGCATCAGTATATCAAGGTTTATTTCCTACTTACTGTGGTATGCAAATACAACATTGAAAAAGGCGTAAAACTAATAAATAAATTAAAGCAACAAAACTGGAGTCAAACACCAATACTGCCTCTGACAATCCTCATTTTTGTCAAATAAAATAGTTTCAACAATACTTAAAAAAAGAAAAAATCCACTTTTGAAAATATCTTCAGAGTACAAAGAATTGTTTCTCAAAATGATTTCTTTTTCCTTTTCACCTGACAGAATCTCATCACTATTTGTTTTGACAAGCTCCATAGATGGATTCCGGTGTAATTCAGCTTTTCAAGCAAAATGCATGTAGGGTGTTTCTTCTCCCACTCCCTCACACAGCACAATGCTGACAGGAGGTCTCTTCCCTTCTCTGGTGTTATTTCAGAGCTGGTCAGCACTCTCTGAACACGGATCACCTCCAAACCACTGGAGAAGGCTGTCTTGGAGGTACATGAAAACAGCTGCATGCAGGCAACAAACTCAGACTTTAATCTGCAAGCAAAGCCAATGGCCAAAACTAACAAAGCACAAGAATGAGCACTCCACGATGACACTCCAACGACATGGAATAGGATATGGGTTTGCTGCACCGGTCAGGGATATTGCTGGTACACAGGCAGAAGTGATGACCCAAGGGAGCACACACACATTGTGAAAGGAGAATAATAACATCAATTTGGTTAGAAAAGACTCACAAGATCATTGAGTCCAGCCTTTGACTGATCATCACCACCTTGTCACCTAAACCATAGCGCTTACGTGCCATGTTCAGTCCTCTCTTGGGCTCTTCCGGGATGGTGATTCCACCACCTCCCTGGGTAGCCTGTTCCAATGCTTGACCACCCTTCAGTAAAGATATTCTTCCTGATGCCCAGCCTGAGCCTTCCCTGACACAGACAGGCTATATCCTCTTGCTCTGTCCCTGCTTCCCTGGGAGCAGAACCCAACCACCCCTGGCTGCCCGCTCCTGTCAGGAGTTGTGCAGAGCCACAAGGTCCCCCTGAGTCTCCTTTTCTCCAGGCTGAGCCCTTTCCCAGCTCCCTCAGCTGCTCCTCATCAGACTCCAATCTATTCACCTGCTACTGACTGTGTGGTCTGGCAGAGTATGACTCTTCCTATGTTTGTACAGGAAATTACCCAGGCAGCAGCACCTGTCCTATGGACTGGCTGCAATGGGCAAAATTTAATTACCCCATTCTCAGTCTTACATCTACATGGCTGCTTTAGAAGGAATTACCTTTCACCAGTTTTTCTTGAGTTCAGAGCAATTCCCGTACCCTGAAGAGACCAGGAATTAGGAATACAGGCTGATTAATGTGCTCCCAGAAGAGGTAGTGAAAGATAAAATTTTAAGATGCTTTTAATCACAAGTGAGGGAAAAAATTACAAGTGTGAAGCACAATTGAGGCAATACAACATGAAGATTGTAGGAGAATGTGTCTGTTTCTAGCTCAGATAGCAAACACCTCTTCAGATAATGTGTATTTCATTTAAATTTATTGCACAGAATAAAAGTGACATGATTGTTGTATACCGTGTCAGAATTCTCTCATTCATTCATGACTACAGGTCAGTTTTGAAGAAGAAGGCCAGTATGACAAAAAGAAAAAAGGAAATTCATATTATAGACCTAAATAACTTACTGTAAGTATTTTAGTTGCATTGACTTTTTTCCTGTTTTGTATCAGTTTTATGGACCATATTTCAGAGAGGTATCATATCAAACTCTGCCTGCTTTGTATAGGTACTATATATTGTAGATTTATGCAAAGGGCAAATTCAGTTAAGTGTCTGTGTGAATGCTATTTTGCAGTGTTGTGTACATATGACAAAGTTATTGTCAAGGGGATTCTAGGACAGGCATTATTATTGCATCAGATTTTAATCATAATAATTGATGTTGGCTGACAGCATAATCTTTTTGCAGATATTTCTTAGCTCTGGGTATCATAACTCTCTTACATTTCTGAGTTGCAAATTATCATTGAGAGGGCAAAAAATGCCAGACAAGCACAAGTTCTGACTTGATCACTTTCACAACAATTCTTAGTGATACTCATCTACATAGGTTTTGCAAATATGCTTTCACTGAGGTTTAAAATTACCCTGAGAAGTATAAAGCATTAATACCTTCTTCCTCTTGAGAGCAGATTGACCTATCATCCCTCTGGAAAACAGTCTGTTATGGTCAGAATAAAATAGAAATCATCAGATGTGTGCACTCTGCCCATATATGAGTGCTGGGCATAAGTCCCCACCATTTACTTGTGCTCTTTTCCCTAAGGATTAAGCATACACCCAAACATAATCAAGGACAAAATACTAGGATATTTTGGATCAGTACAATCCTTGACCCTGGAGATGTGTCACCTGTTAATTTACATGTTGTATAACACATTTATGACAGCCCCTTCATGTCACCTCTGCCTTCAAAACATCAAATATTCAATTTTCTAAAGAAGAAACTCCAAAGCCATAGTGAGGCTTTTGTTGCCCTGGTTTCTAAAGAGTGCAGTGACAATCTTGAACATAATCTGATTTTACTTTCCATTCTGAACTAAGAAAGTTGCTTGAGTGTTTTGGATTGTGGGGTTAATATTTTGTGTGGGTTTTTTTTTTTTTCATTTTGTTTTGGTTTTTTCATAGATTTTGATGGGATTAATGATCTGGGGACTTCTTTGTTTATGGGGGTTCGGTTTGGTTTGGTTTGGTTTGGGTTGGTTTGGGTTGGGTTGGGTTGGTTTGGGTTGGGTTGGGTTGGTTTGGGTTGGGTTGGGTTGGTTTGGGTTGGTTTGCTTTGGCTGGGTTGGGTTGGGTTGAGTTGTGTTGGGTTGCGTTGGGTTGGGTTTGGGTTTTTTTCACTTGCTGTGAACTGAACTTTTTTCTTATGTCACAGTAACTATATTGCTTTTCTGCACCAAAACATTCATCTCAGAACCGTAGAATCATTTAACTTGGAAAAGGCCTTAAGATCATCAGGTCCAGCCATTACCCCAGGACTGCCAATTCCACAACCAAACCTTGCTCTTAAGAGCCACATTTATGCCTACTTCTATTTCTTGTTAATTATTATTAGGTTTAAAAAGGGTGCAATAGAAAAAGATGTCTCTCTAAGTACCCAGTGATCTCAGAGGTAGAATATATACCTGAAACTGAGGAAGAGTAACAACTTGAACCAACTGGCATTCTTCAAGTCATAAATGCACTGATTCAATTAATGTAACACACATTAAAACACTAACTTTCCTGCTTTATTTAATTTCTTTTAGTTATTTCTAAATAGCTATCTGAAAGCTCTGAAAACTGTTTCCTTTCCAAAATCTATACTGGTCTTCTAAATGGGAAAAAAACAATCACAATAAAATTCCCATTCAAAGAATATATTTTCTGAGCTTCATATAGTTTTGGTAACAATTTCATGTCAGAAGATTGCCTCCAGTAGAATGTTGTGTGTGAATCTTGCCCTCATGGGCAAAGAACACAACCCCTTGGGACAGAGGCATAATGTGTGACAAGATCCGTGTATCCTGCATAAATGTGAATAATTAAAAAAAAAATCAATTAAAACATTCAGTCCATAACAGAACTGATGGGCAAGGTACTGCCTCTCCATAAATTATAGTCTTATATCATTATTCAGGAGTCACTTCAAGTTGCCTTACTTTGAGATTAGGCACAAATTAACTTTAACCTTGATTGCGTTTTTTTATTTTTTCCAGTATAAACTTCAGTTTGTGAAACCTCAGAGCTTCCCTGGCGTTGTGCATTAGGATTTTCTGCTTAGCATTGAAGGATTGTTTCTATCTCCAGCTCTGTCTTTGTAATGTTGGCTGTAGGGAGAGAGAGAAGAGAGAAATTTTCTGTTGAAGGTATTACAGCAACTGATGTGTTTTTTCAGAATCTGTGTATTAACTGTGAGGCAACAGAGCTCGTCCAAATTAGGAATAAAGGAATACACATAATTCAACAAGGACAGGTTTAAGAAAGATTCAAGACAGTCACAGTTTGACCCACTTAAATGAAGTGTTAAGAGGTATCACTGCGTTCCACATCTTAATGATTTAGACCAGAGCTAAAATACCATTCAATGGTACAAAGGTAAAAAAATAGCTTCTTTTTAAACACAGATATATTGAACATCAACAATCCAAGCCTAATTCTTGAAGCTAACTTCTATCCTACGAAAGCATAGGAACATGTGAGGAACAGGGCAGTTAATGTTAGACAAGAGAGAAATAGTTAACCAGTGACTAGGCATCAGCCTGAACTTTAGCCAACTTAACAAGAAAACTGCTGAACCTGATATAAGAAACTGCCCAGTGTGACCAATTGTAATGTAAGAAGATGAAAAAACATCCCAGAAAGCATCATGGGGGAGGGTTTGACATCATAAATGATTATGGGACAGTGATAGCAGGAAAGGCGTACTTTCACAGAGAGAAGCACTGGAGACTTCTGTGGGAGTCGTTTGGCAGTGCCAGCTGTGTCCAAGAAAAGGTCTCAGTGAAAGCCTCTGAGGATGTGGTTACCTAGGTAACTGTATCAGAAATTCAGGATTTGGCTCTAGATGCAGCAGAACCATGACTATCGGGAATGGGTGCAGGGGGAGTAACAAATGTGGGTTGTCTGTTTGGGTGAATATTGGAATGTGTGTGGTGGAAGGGACATTAAAGATCATCTCATTCCAACCCCCTGCCATGGGCAGCAACAACTCCCACTACACCAGATTGCTCAGAGCTTCCGCCAGCCTGGCCCTGGACATGTCCAGGGATGAGGCAGCCACAGCTTCTCTGGGCAACCTGTGCCAGGGCTCCACAACCGTCGCAGTAAAGAACTTTTTCCTAACATCCAGTTCCTAAACCTACTCTCTTTCAATTTAAAACCATTCCTCCTTGCCCTTTTACTACAGGACCCTGTAAATAGTCTCTCTCCAACTTTCATTTAGGCCCCTTTCAGGTATCGGAAAGCCACAATTAGGTCACCTGAAGCATTTTCTTCAGGCTGAACAATCAAATTTCTCTCAGCCTTTCCTCATAGCAAAGGTGGTCCATGTCTCTGATCATCCTGGTGGCTTTTCTCTGGACTCAGTCCAACAGGTCGATATCTTTCTTGTGCAACTCCAGAGCTGGATACAGCATTCAAGGTGGGGTTTTGTGAAAGAAGAGGGACAAAATCACCTCTCTCAGTGCTTTAGATGCAGCGTGGGTTATGATTTTCTGGGCTGTGAGTGCACATGGCCAGGGCAGGTCGAGCCTCTCATCCACCAGCACCCCCAAGTCCTTCTTGGCAGGGCTGTTCTTGATCAGTTCACATCTATGAAAAGAAAATATTGAGGCAGCAAGACTAAGGTAGTTTTAGTAGCTACTAAAAAAAGTAGAAAGTAATGCAGTAATTCAAAAAGCCAGGAGAAGAGCAGTGAACCAAACCTCTTGCTCTGAACAAGAGCATGGTCAAAACTTCCCTCTTCGATTCTCCTAACCAGTAATGAAAGCAAAGGGCTTTACCTCAATAGTGGAGGAACATGTGAGACCAGCAGATCTTCCTGATATCACTATATCAGTCCAGACCTGACAGGATCAGCCTTGGCTCAGCACTTCCTAACAGTAAAACCTTGACAGCTCCTTAGTCAATTTTTGTACAAATAAAGAAGTGCAATACTCAACCCTTGCAGCCTTTGTTCAAAGGAAAGGCAACACCAATCATGGACAGTGAGCATAGTGGGTATCAAAGCAGGCTAAAATAAGAGTATGTTGCTTTCACTGGGTGAATAAGATGAAAAACAACCAACACAAACCATAGAATCACAGAATCGTTTAGGTGGGAAAAGATCTCCATGATCATTGAGTTCAACCTGTGTACAATCCCCGCCAGACCAGAACACTGAGTGCCATGTCCAGTCAGTTCTTGAAGACCTCCAGGGATGGCGACTCCACCACCTCCCCAGGCAGCCCCTTCCAATTCCTAACAACCTTTTCTCTGAAGAAATTTTTTCTGATGTCCAACCTGACCCTCCCCTGACACAGATTGAGGCCATTCCCTCTCCTCCTATCCCTGTTCCCTGGGAGCAGAACCCAGCTACCCCAGCTGTTCCCTCCTGTCAGGAGCTGTGCAGAGCCACAAGGTCCCCCTGAGCCTCCTTTTCTCCAGGCTGAGCCCTTTCCCAGCTCCCTCAGCCACCCTTCACAGGACTTCTAAATGTGTAACAGAGGCCAACAGCACCTTGGTTTTGCTTGTTCTGGAAAAGTATCAGACTTCTGCCTCTTTTTCTCTGTTGACAACATTTTACTCATCTGTGCTTCAAACTGATTTACTTATCTGTACCTTTTATTGCTGTCTAATATAACTTCTTATTTTAGCCTGGGATAATGCTCTATTGTTACATGCCTATTTGTGATTCACATCTACTTTCTTCTCCTTGTATATCCATTGCAGCATACAGCTCTGAGGAATTTATCTCAAGAAAATGCAGTCCCCAGATCAGTATTACAACCCCAGAGAACAGCAAAAATAACAATTCATAACAAAAGTCATGAAGTTACTATCTGCCACTGATGTTGTTAAGCTTTATTCCCTGATATTGAAAGGAAAATTGAAGCTAGAATACTGTGTATTTGGCCCAGAAATCAATGTACAGAGGCACTTCAGATGCTGGCATACAGAGGTTTCCCTCTTCAGCTAGAAACTTTCATTCACACAATCCTAAAGGTTATTTCATTGAGAGGGTTTTATGGAGATGCAATCAAAATGGTAAGTGATACTGTGAAATACATCTTACTTGTTTCCAGAAAAACAGTTGTGTTTTCTGAGCCATGTAAAATATTTACAGCGTCTGTCAGAGAAAATTCATGGTTATCCCTGGGGTTGTCTTCAAGACTAAATTAAATATCACAGTCACCATACAGCACCCTTAGCTGGTTAGAAAAAAGGACAGTAACAGCAATGATATTGTTTTACAATGTTTCTTCTTCACTTGTTCACCAGCAATTTCTGAAGAAAATAGTTTAAATATATTTCTTTTTGCATTTTGAACTTCTGCATCATGGGTTTTGTGCTTCTTTTTCTTGTATTCTTCATCTTTTTTTTTTTTTTTTTTAAACTAGAGCCTTTCATAACGCAGTATTTCTTACATGGAAGAAAGACAGGGATCTTTTTGCAACATTAACTTATATTGCAAACAATCTATTCTAGTTTAATCACAATCCAGAATGCTATGACTCAGAACTCCTGCACACGACTGCTGCCTCAGCCCTATGTGCACGCAGGGCCCCAGTGAAGCTGCTTTCAGCACAGCCCTTACCTGTCACCCAGTGGGACCTGACGTTCCTGCTTGTTCCACTTAAACCCAAATTCCATGCTGCAGCACCCACTTACAAAAATGCAAAATCCACAGCTTACAACTCAGTCTTGAGATACTGTCCAAAGAAGAAGAGTAAAATTCAGTAATGAGTAAAATTTCCTTCGTCAGGACGAGAGGAAAGTTGAGCGTCTTCCAGTCAGACTTAACCTCTTCTTTAGTGACCTAAGAGCATGCTGCTGTCAGAAAGATTCATAGTAAGAAATCCCACTGGATCTGCAGGGTGAATGTCATCCTGCTTTTCCAAAGAGAAGCAGTTCTATAATTAGAGAAACTTCAAAATATTTAGGAGTTACATTGCTGGGGCTGCTACATTTTCAGGGGTATCAAGTAGTGAGGGTAGGCAGTGGCACATGCCATAAACTGGTGAGATTTTCAGTGTCCAGAGATGATATTTGGGAGCAAGCCTCAGCCTGGAGTAACAGGATGTGTGTCTCCACAGCAGAGGAAAAGAGGGTGAGAGATACTGGAGACACACCCTACACAGGGAGGGGTGCCCAATCTGCTCACCTGCCCTGGTGATACCTTGGGAACTCTGGTCCTTGCCATGAGGCCAGGACCCAGGGTGTTGCCAAGGCTTTTCCAGCCCTTGGAGTGCTACAGCTCTTCCATCTGGGCATGAACAGTGCTGTCAGGGTAAATTCAGAGCATGTCAAGGGTGACTGCAGAGCGCTGGGGGTAGGGGAAAGGCATGGGGGCCTAAATGGTGTCTCCTGCTGCAGCTGAGACTGAAGGGCTCAAGCAGAAGCTGACAGATCTTCAAGTACACAATGGCAAAACTGGTGTAACAGTGCAGACAGCAAAAACATAGTAAAGGATTCAACTTCTTCCATTTCTCGTCTCACTGACTTTGATTCCTTGATTCTACTTAACTAGAAAGCTCTTCCATGCTGCAACTGTAAACAGTACTCCACATTACAATAGCTGCTCAGTGGTGGTGGGTTATAGATATGGAAAAAGCCTGTGAGAACAGAGTAGGACTTTTTGAATTAAGGTAATATCTCAGGAGTCACCACCAGCAAAGCAAATAAGTGTCAGTGCCAGCTATAGCAGCCCCAAGAGTGCTGTGAGTTGTTCAGCACCTTCCTGAGACATCGTGAAGCAGAGAGCAGATTAAAAGGTACCAGCTTACACAGAGCATGTTTGAATCTTGTTTTAGGATAAAAAAAAAAGTGTTGCTCATGGCCATCTGTGGTTATGTATTTTTACCATGTGTTAAGCGTGTTTCCACCCATGCTGTAAAAATAGAAGGGGCTTACAGAATAGTGTTAGACCTCAGGGATTTGTCCTGTAAAGAGGAAGACATATGTAAGGCCTCTCTCAATGATCTGTTGGAGCAATTTGAGATACAAATAGCAGTCAGAACATCAGCATTGAGACTCCCTTGAGGCTCACCTGCATTATATTTGGAAAACCTAGAGACATTCTTGATCTCTGTCCTGAAGAAGTGAGTCTGGAATGTGAACCATGAGAATCACCATTGCTTGTGGGGAACTGTACAAAGCAAGGAAGAGAAAATAAGTGCCTGCATGGGATGGAGCAGAGCAGTCTCACACTTGATATCTGTCTCCTGGGGACAGGAGATTTGACAGAGAGAGTATACCAGCATATAATTGTGGAAGATATTCTATTTCATACATCTGGCTAGTGAATCCTATAATTGATTTCTGCTACATGGATCAGGGATCCCTTCCAGGTAGTGCAGCTCACAATGGGAGTCATTAAATGGCAGTGTATATCCCAGCTGCAGCTGCCTTCTTCCTTCCCCAGTTTTGTTTCTGTGCTAGTAAATATATCTCTGATAAACTTAGAGACCACAACAGCAAACTTTGTATTTGTGTATAGCACTTGAATGAAAGCTTTCTCTACCTCAATCTCCAAAATCAGCTGGCAAGCTGGTGCCTGACACAACTTCCTTGTCTACAAGGAAGTGGTACAGCATGATTGGCGAGGGGATAGGTTTTGCATCCGGAAAACAGCCAGAATGACAGCAGGATAATGACTTTGATTTTGCTTCTTCCACCTAATATATGAGAATTCATTCTTGTTTGCATCTGTATATCTGTCCCTACGAGGCTCATATTTTATGTCATGTGCCATGTTCCGAGTTCTAGTCCAAGTGCAGAGTACAATTCCAGACGAATGTGCAGCAAGAAGCTGGAAATAAAGAACATGTGATGCGCCTGGGTAGTATTTGGCAGAACAAATCCAATCCACCTCAGTGAGAAGAGGAAAACTTTGCAAGTCAAATTTTTTTTTATAGAAGCATGAGAGAGTAGACCATGAACACAAAAAATAGCAGAAATCTTTGGGGGAAAAAAGATACCATAGGTGGGATTATTGTTTTGGGATGGGATGAACAAAAGCAGCAGTTTATTCTTGTCTTACACACATGGCACAACATACAGAACCAGCACAAATAACTTACAAAATCTCATACACCATGCTTCCTCTTGAATAGCTTCTATTAAGTTACAACACCATAACGAATCAGGTATTTAGTTACGACAGATCTCCAGACATGGATAATCTCCCATTCAAGGAGTTATTATTTTTGTAAGCTACTTAGACAAACATCATTTTTTTTACATGTTTAATACAGTACAGTATCCTTAACAGAGTTCAAGATATTCACAATGAGAATTGAATACTTTATAAAACAGCAGAATTTCTCACCTCATTACAGGCCTACATTCGCTCTCCTGCCTCTTTCTGGTTTAAAATGTGTTACAAGTCGTCTTTACTTAAATTTCCAAGCTAAGCATTGCTTTAAATGAAAAAAAAAAAAAAGAAAAAGAGAAAAAGAAAAACCTATTTACAGGGTTTCTTAAATTTAATAAAAATGTGTCTGCTTCCCTTTCCCATTCCAACCCCACTACCCCCAACAAAAAGTGCCGTTTAGCTGATAGAAATATTAACCTTCAAGCTGCTATAAAAACTTTTTTTAAATAAAAAATTGATGACGACTTGTTGGATGAAACATGAAAGACGATCACAGCCCAGCATTAATTCAATAAGATGAATTATTATCCCCTAATGTCATATTTTGTGTTCATTGGAGACAGATGATGTCCCTCATCTGATTTTTAGAGATAATGAACTACTTATGGGCCAGTATACAAAAACCTCCATCATTCCAGTTGCAAGATGCCCTGCTCGCTTTGATGAAATCATTTCCAACTAAGTTCTTTCCTTTCTAGGAATTGTAGCAACAATTGAGTGTGATACTGACTTAAACTCTTCCAGTCTCCATTGGATAAAACAATGTCTCCCCATATCCATGGTCCCAGTAGCATTTCTGGGTTGACTCAGGAAGAGTTTTGCTCTGTGATTGCACTTCCAACCTCACTGAAGCCTGTGGGCATCTTTCACTTGGAGGCTTTGGATTAGCTCTGCTTGAATGTGGCTGGTAAACTCTAGCCCTTAAGCAGTTAATCAGCTTTCTAAAGAAATAATCAAAAAAGATTCCTCTCCTTTATACATACAATACGCAATATTTTTACATTTAGCATTATCATAAAAAGCATGTTTATGTTATTTTGAAAATGTATTTTTACAGAAATCTATAAACACTGTTGTATCAAACACATTCTCAAAAACTGGAGAAAATACTGACACAAAACCTGGAAGAGCCTCAGTGGAATTCTTCCAGTACTATTTGTCTACTTGCATATTTCATATTTCAGTGTCCTTTCCTGCAAACATAATTTGGCCATATGAGAACAGGTAAAGTAGACAACAAATCCCCAACAGTTTTAAGTAGGACCTAGGTCTGTTGTTTGATGAAAGTAGATTGACATTCAATGTATGTTTGGTTTGTTCTAACCTGGCATGCCCATTCTGCTACCTTTACTCACAATGAGCAGTACCTTAATTCCCAAGTAGTCTCATTCACTTCAATGGGATTACACGTGACAAATGATGTATGCAAAAATACTGAAAATGGTTTTCTACTTTTTTTTACCCTTCTTATGTCAACAACTAACATCACTATCATCTTCTTTACATTGTAGCTGAAAATGAAGTAGGACTAATACTTGCAAACAATTCTGTATCAGAAATAAGTGCACAAACTTTAGGAAATAATCTGTTTATAGTTGTGCTATAGTTCTGACAGCCTAAAAACCTATCTGGTGTGACCAAGACTAAATTTTCCAGGTCTAAATGCTTTATTTGTACATTTGTTATTGTTACACTTGATAATTTCCTCAACCTGACACAGTTTAATTTCAAATAGATGTGTCACACTGACATGAAATCAAGATGTTATTCTCCCTTACCACCACCATTTTCAGTACAGTCAGTAATGTACATTAGTTCATATAATCTAGATGAAATGCACTTTCCAAGTACTTTGTCTACATAGAATTGGAGAAATTACAAGGTGAACTTGGTTTCCTCTCCTGCAAAATTTTAAAAATGCATTGAAGTTGTTGTTTTTTTTTTTAATTGGTACTGACTGTAATGGCATTAGTTACAGTCCAGGAAGTTAAACAGCAGAAAAAGGTTTTCTTCTCTGTCTCACTATTTTGCTTATTCTTTGATGAAACTACAACAGCAACAACCCCAAAAAAAGCAAACCAACCAACCAAACAAACAACAAAAAACCATCAACAAAACAGAACAGAAAAAAAACCCAAACAAAAACACCAACAACTTTTCTTTAAGTACTAGTGAACGGTTAAAATATAAATGGTGAAAAGTCATTGATTGTAATATCCTGTGTGTTACCTCATCTCAACAGAAATTGTTTTGCATGGCTTGAAATGTTTAAAGTGTAATCCTACCTAGAGGAAAAAAATGTAATCCATACCTAACCCCAAATTCTAGCTATACTGTAACATGTACAGTCACCCGTAAAGGAGCCCTTTAAACAAAAAAAAAAGTATGTTAACTTGATCAGCAATTTGAAGAATGTATCTATTTTGGTCACTGTAATAAAAAAAATTACATAAAAACTTACTTAAAAAAATCCAAGTGTAAATAGTTATATAGTGTTTCCACACTTAAAAAAACCTAGTTTTACACTCAATGATATGTAAAACAAAATGTTGGAAACATTTTCATTCTTTGGGATGTTCAAAGTACAAATAACCAAAACTGCAAATAATTGAATTTTCATAAAAGAAGGTTTTTAGTGGAGGGGCAGAAGAAACGCCCCCCACTACTCACCCTCAATCCCCATGGCTTTTATAGATTCATCCCCTTCCCTAATAAGCCACAGGTGGGTTGTTTTCTCTTTTTTTTGATATATTATAACAAGGTTATCTTCTTCTCTGTAAGAGTCACTAATAAGTGACTATTTTCAAAACATAATTTGTTCTTCTTGAGCTTTATAGTGTTTCAGAATTTACAGGCTATTTAAACTCTAGAAGAATATGAATCTGAATTAATTATGTTAAAGTTTAATTAAATAGAAATTCTGTTATTTACTGTGAAAATTTAGTTACCTTCTGTTCTGATAATTCAATCCAATTTGAATTCAGCGCNGTTTTGTCGTTAAAAGCTTGTAATTATACATAGCAAAGAAAAAAACCTGCTCCTTGCCTATGGAAATATATGTAGTTTTTTAAGTTCCACCCCCTCTCTAAGCTGCTAACCATCACATAACATATGCCATTTGGCAATTTGTCTCCTAGGATATTCACAAATTTCTTTCCAGTGCTCTCCACCTGTTCCTTCCGCTGAAGCTCCCAAGGTTAACCGGCCAATGACCTCATTCCTTGACCCCCTATCTGAATCTAAAACCAGAAATTCAATGCTGATATCATCAAGGCCTTCACAAGGAATGTCAAAGACAAACAATTCATTGAACACTGCATTGGGGGTGCACTTCTTCACATGAGTTTTCTTTTTAGAAATTCTCTTCTTGGCATGGTACAGGTTCACTTTGACATAAGGGTCTGCAATGAAAAGAAAGAGCACAGATCAGCTATTGAACAGTTCTGTTCAGAAATTTCTTGATCTAGTTTATGTTAAATTCTATAAATATCCAATATCATTACATCACAATGATTAGAAGCTTCAAGTTATTAAATATGGTTCATTTCATAATTTTATTTTTTTTTTACATATGAGTTAACCCCTTTAACTCCTCTTTACAATCACCAAAAGTGTGTTCAAGATGGGCAGAGAAGTTTAGACTGTGATCAAACATGGGTGTTTCCTTCATGAAATAAATCCTGTCCTGCAGTCCATTAAACCTAACAACATTTCTACTACATTCAAAGATGGTCTGAAATTGCACAAAATTCTAATGGTGTCTGAAAAATACGTATCATTACATATTTCTGTGTAACAGAAATTTGCTTTTCACACATTCTACTCTGATGTATAATCATCAGCATCAATCAGAGTCATGAAAAGAAAAGGAATGAATAAATTTGGGCTGAGAGAATAGGTGTGAGATCTCTGCTATGGTTCTGCTGAGGTCAATTAACATGATGAAATTGATGCCACCAACTGTTATTGAATGATTTTGGCACTAAACCTTAAAAGTAAGGGTATGTTTGCTGTTAGAATGTGCAGTTGACTTTGCACATGTGCTGTACTACTATTGAATACGGGAAGGGAAAACGTCCTTATTTTTAGCTGTCAACGAACTTTGAGTATTCACATGCCTTATAATCATTTAATTGTTGTGAGACTCCATTGCTATTGTCTTCAATAATGGCCATATTTACTCTTTCAGAGGAATTCTAAAGAACATTTGAAAAACCATCCCTTTCAATTGCCTTGACATTTATACAGTGAAAATGTAGGCCTATTTCCAGGTTCTCATGGTGCAGTGGTTTAGTACAAAATCTCTTCTATTGAACCCAGTCAGACATGATAGTTTACATAAACAATCAGCCAAGTTAATCATCAAGAACATTTGAAAACTTTTTTTAAAAGAAGTAATATTAAAACTGAACAACATCTATAGATTTTATCAGTTATCAGACTGAAATGATTGTATGAATAAAAGTTATTTTTTAACTTGAATGACAGTAGTCTACCAGTCTACCTCCTCACTTTCATATTCTGTTACAATAATGAACATTTCAAAACCAGGGCTTAATGAAAACATTCACTGGCCTTGAAATTATTGTATGACATACAGGTATTAGAAATATCAAAATCAACATCAATCAGTCACAGAGCAAATTATGACTGTCCTGAGGAAAGTATGCTACTGACACCTAAATATCTATTGAACCTAACATTATTGATGAACAGAAATCAATGAAGAACTATTTAAATGAAGTAGGTGCCCAGGTGCAACATGACTGACTGTAGAAATACGACGTTCCCATTTTAGTTAGCAAGGCTCTCCTGGGGGAAGCAGGAAAAGCAAAGGAATTTTATAGCTGTAGTCATAAGAGGTGCAATAAACAAGTGTGTAGTTTGAATGTTTTGTAGGGTCCAGGTGGATGCTGTCACCAGGAGGGCTTTTTTCATCAAATTATTTTCCTATCTGGGTAAACATCAGTCAGGTCTGTTGAGATCAGCTTACTGTCATGCTGTCTTCATGAAACCACCACTACCTCCTGTAATTTTGAGGTTGATTGTTATAAGTACAAATCCTCTCTTTTAGTGAAGTAAATTCTTGGGCTCCGTGGATACCCTTTCTCCTTCTGACATGTGAGCAAAATGTATCACAAAAGGAAGATTTAAATGGAACTTGATGGGAGTTATCTATAGCTTTGTTGCATTAGATTCAGGGTGTGTTAACTTTCCGGGTAAATAGCTGTATGAGAGATAGGAAATCTGTGTAGTTATTCAGTTTCCCAAAACTGCTTAATCTTCTGCTTCTCTCAGAAAATCCAGTGGAATGAAAGACTATCAGTTCCATAAAGAGGCAGCAGCAGACGTGGTACTACAGCTCTCTGTTGTGTACCATTGTTTTTGTGTGGCAGTCTTATCCTTATGTGTTGGACATTAAATTTTATACTGTTGTTACATTATATAGCCTTAATGTGCATCTATGTGCAATTCTAGAACTGGCTTCAGAGGGGATTCCACTGAATGAGAAATGGCAGAAGACAAGGAGAAGAGAGAATAAAACCTGATGGCTTTTAGCGAACACCAAATTTGGCTCGAGATAAAGCACTGGTGTCATGCTGCAGCTTCCTCCCAACACTGGCACAGCTCATCTTTTCACCTTGCCAAATAAATGCTAGTTCTCAGTGGGCCAAATTCAACACAGAGGTAGCTGGTTGTTTCTCTTCTGAGATAAACCATATGATGATCTCACTCAATACCAATCTTCCACAAACAAACTGATTTTTTGTCATAAATAAAGGATTTTGGTATCTGTAAACAATGACCCATGCTTGTGGCAGATGGGTTCTGTTCAAGACAATCATAAAACTCATTGGTTTCCACTGCTAACAGATGTCACTTTTTTTGTGTAATTGAAGAAGAAATTTGTAAAATACATATCCTGGAAATAAAGCATTGACCTAGATATGAATAAAATGAATAGGCTGTAAATAATAGAAACACCATTTCTGCATTTTTGGAATATTTTTAACCTTTGAAATTCCACGTTTCAGGTGTTCTTTCTCATTCTGTTTTATATTCTTAGGGAATATTCATTATTAAAACCATTACCTGATAATCCTGACACATCAGATTTAGGTAGATGCCTGGCTTTTAGAACAACGACAGTGAGTGTGTTTGTTGTAGACTGATAACAGAGAGAGACCAGTAATTCTCCACGCCCAGACGATTTCTGAGGAAATTAAAGGGGGAAAATAAAAAGAAATAAAACCCTTTATAAGCAATTATATTGACCAAGCTTTAAACAAGAATTAAGAAAATTTATGAAATGTCAAAGAAGTGAACGTTCTGAAACGGTGTAAAAGGATGGAGCTACTCTGATTTATATAGTGAATATAATTTCCCTCTAGAGTAGTTATGTAACTTTTCTTATGATTGGTTATTAGATGGAAAAATAAATAAATAAATAAATGGAGAATATAGGTTGACATGACATCATTAACTTCCGAGAGTAGAAATGAACTCTTGAGGAAAAACATCTCAGTTAAAAAGAAAATGATCTTAAGCAAAACAAAATTCCATAAAGATACACTGGGGAGAAAAAATCTAGTAGAGGGAAAGAAAAAAATATTCAGTACAGTATTTTAAACTGGTAGGATTCAAACTGTCAATGAAGTCTTATGATCTGATACTTTCTAAAACAGTATAATATGCATGGAATAAGGGTGAGATCAACGATTTTCCCTATGACTATTTGATTTGAATTTGCAGTAGTTTGTTTCAAAGGGAGAAGGAAGGCAAGGGAAACAAGAAAAGATAGCTCCTTACATACCCAGAAAATCCAATAAATTATCAAAAAAAGATCAGTGACATGGCTGTATTTGTTGCGATATAGTGATAGAATTGCAAAATAACAGTGTTAGCTATAGGTATGTTGTCTAGTAGACATTTATTTTATTTGGCAGTACGCTTGCCCTTTGAAAACGATTTAGTTGAACATCAATAGACACTCCGCTTCCTCAGCAGAGATTAAGAAGGGTGTGTGGGATGCCTCTGCATTTCTGTGGTTTGGCTGGGATGGTTGTAAATGGCCCTTACATTCTGAACTGAGACAACATTTTTGTTCTAGTTGAAGTCAGGATGTTTTGCCAGTGACTCCAGTAAGTCTAGGGCTTCTCCCCTGCTATCTTTAGTAACGAGGTAGTAACAACATGAAAGGGCAAGACCATACTGCTCCATCAACATACTACTACATCAACAATATAGTCTCTAGCAGGTCCCGCTTCTGTAACTAAAGACTGCCTGCATTCCATAAGAATATGCTATAAAACCCGTGTAGTTGACATTTCCATTGACTTCAGTAAGATTTAAGAAAGAATGATGCCAAATAGGAAAGGGAGGGAGAAGAAATGGAATATTATATAAATGGTTTTATTCTTTCAGTTAAAAGCAATTAAAATCAAATCAGTGTGGACTGAGGCTGCTTGACATTACAGAAATGGGTCCACACAAACCTGCTGGACCAGATGAATAAGAAATTAGAGCTTAGGGCATTAGCAATTTCTTTCAGCATGCTTGTTGTAATGGGTTTTTTTTGTTTTGTTTGTTTGTTTGTTTTTGGTTTTGTTTTTGGTTTTTTTATTGCATTTGTGTAATGGCTTCCTCACACTGCCATTAGGAAAGCATCTCAGGAACTGCATGATAAGTCTTTTGGCTTTTCTTTCCAAGATGGAAGCAGCATTACACAAGAGCCATCGCTAGCCCTAGCACAACATTATCAAAGTTTTAATAAAAAATATGTTACCCTAACATTTCTTTTGATGATCTCTCTGTCCATTAGCAGCCTTCCTTCTGAGAGTTCAATTCCAGTGAGGGGGATGAGGACTTCTCCAATGACATCATCTCTGGAAAATCTGTCAAAGCTCAAGACCATGAAGTGAAGTGTTAAGTCTTGAATTTGGCTGTAGGGGATCCCATAAAACGTGAAAGTCTCATCGAAAGCTGGATCTAAGGTTTTTCTCAGCACTCTGGTTTTCACCTTGTGCTTTTTCTCAGGCAGGATTGTCATTTTGATGTAGGGATCAGAAGTCATTGACTGTTCATCCATTGCTGGCAGCCCACGAGCTTCTTTGATGTTCACTACAAATGCTTTTTTCTCAAAGTTGTACTCTAAGGAGAAAAAGAGAGTTCCTAGCTTGTCTTGTTTATCTTCTGATGACAGGGAAGTGATGGATTTTAAGCTATCAGGGGACACTGAATCTTTCTTCCTTTCTGCAAAGTGCTTAGGAGATGAATTTTCAAGATCTGGAGAGCTCTGCATTTTTGTGGTTGTTTTGGGGAAATTGCCATTTAGATCTCTCTTCTCCAGGTCAAGGTGGAGAGAATTCTTTGGCATTGCTGATTTGTTCTTTGCTTCATTTTTGTCATCGGCTCCAAACTTCTTCTTGCTGTTGAGATTCTCAGGGTAAATATCAACCCCCTTCAGAACATGGACAAACTTGTATGGAGGGGTCTTATTGGACTTGGAAGATTTGCGCTGGCAGCAGATCCAAGCAAAAAGGGAGACAGAGAAGACAAGGCCAAATGCACTAAAGATCCCAACCACTGTAGGAACTTCATCTGCAAATCAAAGAAATAGCAACAAGCACATGAGCAGCAGTACCTTGAATTCTGCATGATATTAATAAAGCAATACTTTAGTAAAACATACTGATACAAGATGGTGATTATCAGCAGGATTGGCAGACTGGAAGTGCTTTGCATTGTACATATTGCTCGCCACCTGCAGGCATCAGTGTGCAGTCCCACACTAAGACACGTTTGCTATGCTGGTATTTTTCCATACACCGGGAGTTAGGCAGGAAAATACTATTCCCATCCTAATAATAATCACTGTTAGTAATTTTTCAACTGTCTCAACCCTCTGTGTGTAGTTCTGAGTTTATATGTCTGTGAACAATACCAGCTTTCAGCTGGTTTCAGCTTTGAGTTTATGGAGGTTTGTTGGTTAGCTAAACACACTCTGAAATATACATTACTTATAGATACATCATCTGCTTTTCATACCATCTCCCAGAATACTTGGTACACTCGATTAACTCTTTTTTTATGGTCTGATCCCATAATTGCCTGGAGATATCTCTTGATAGAAGTGAGTTTAATTGGAGGTTATAGCACTCAACAGTTTCACTGGGATTTTCAATACTTTGCAGAAGGAAGTCTATCAAGAAAATGTAGAATAATTATGTACCAAGTGTCTTTTCCAGATGGATGTGACTCTAGGTAGTCACATGTCTGTTCAAAGCTGAAAAAATCCTGTTAAGTTTATAATTGATAACCACTAAGCTTTACATTTAAGACACTGATTCAAAGCTTATGGGGAGTTTTCAGAAAGGGTCAGTACTTCTTAGGAGTATACAAGAAAAAGCATTGAAACATGATTCTCTACAGTTTAGATATGAATCCTATACTTACACTGAATAAATAGAAACCTGAGCAAGTGTTACAAACTCTATTGCCATGTGGATACATTATTTACATACGGAGTATCATTAGCCCTTCAAAGCAAGCATCGAAGGGTAAATGAGCACAACTAATTGGAAATCCAATTTTGCCCATAAGTAACATTACTAAGTGAGTTTAAACCTCCCACAATGTAACAATCAGAGCTTAATCTTTATTCCCTGCAACAGCGAATGTCCAATAGAATATTAATGGTATGACATTGTTTATGCATAACGGCAATTATGTAACAGTTCTGTTTCTCTCTGGTTGTTCTGGGTGAGCAAAGGAAAACTATCTCCCTGTATCACAAAATCAGCTTTGTCCAGGTAAAAGCTGGGCAGATAAATGTGCTGCCTAGTGCTTTCTAGTGGGATGATTCAGAAAAAAAATCCACAGCAATACTATCAGAGCAAAGTAGGACATAATGTTCCAGCACAGAAAGGATCAGGCTTGGCTATTAATTTTTTATGACAACATTCATGTCGCTTTTCTGATGCCTACAAGCTGTATTAGTCTATATAGTGAATTGCAAGAACTCAATGAAATGACTGAAAATCATCTACGTAACCAAAAAGTATTTTTCCCAAGTTAAGCACGTGGCTTTGAGTGTCAAGAATTCCCCAGGCTGCAGAAATTTAAATATACATGGTATAAAAATAGAAAGCTAAAAGTAATTGAAAACTAATCAGAATGCTTTAATTTCTTTTAAGAATGGTTTGCACATTTACAATATTTTCTCATGAGATAATAGACTTTTTATAGTAATGGAAATTATGTTCTACTTTAATTCTACAACTATTGAAAGTAGTGGTAGAATCAATTTGACGTTTAAAATATTAATTATCTTTCTTAAATAAGTAATTAGACAAGCATGATGTCACAAGTGTGGTTAGAAACCTCAAGTGGGTGGAACAGGAAAGAAGATGAAATTGTAACTAAAATGGTTTTATATGTATAATTAATGATGTCACAACCTGAATTTCTTACATTTGTCATAATGTAAATCAATTGGTTAACATTCAAGGCAGTGCATTACCGATTCTGGAGAGAAGTTATTATCCTAGTAACATGATATAAATCCAGAGTCTCTTCACCTAAGTCAGTGGAATGATCCTTGAATCAAACCACTGCTAAAGCAAGCATAGGCTTGAGTCAATATTTGTAAAGCAGAGCTCAGAAACATTCCCACTTACTGCTTTTCTGACTAAAGCAATTTATGTATGCATTTTATAAGTGCACACACACGACTGTTTCTGAAACTTCTGGTACCACACCACATCCAGTGCATATAAATGACAAAACTGAGAAGTTCATTGTCATCTTTGACATTCTCAATGAAACCAGGTTGATTGAGATGCAGCTGCTCAGCTAAAAGCACTGAAATCCTGTATTTTCATCTTCCTAGCAATGTCATTTCACTTTAACCAGTGATTGACCTACAACAAGAATAACAGGAATGACAATTATTGCAAGAATGACTTGAACAAAGATTTTCTCTGTGGCACAGGGTACATTTACATCACCTAACTCCAGATCCACGTTACTTTAACAGAGACATAGAAAACAAACCCAAATCTCTCTCGTCCAAAACTGCACCTACAAAAAAATCACTTTATCTCTTCCGGTACTTTACCAGGGAGGGGGAACGGGGAGGGAGGAAGGAAGAGAGACTGTGGAAAGAAAGCAAATTCACACAACTTCTGAGACCTGAAGAGAACTGGGGGGAAACCAGGTCCGTCTCAACAAGCCGCTTGCTGGGAGGCACCGGGTGGCTCAGCAGAGGCAGCTCTGCTCCAGGGAAGGGGAGGGGAACATCGCCCGGCCCCGGGTGCGGGCAGCCGGGACGCGCTTACCGAACTGCTGGCGGCTGTCCGCGATCGGAGCCATGTTGGTGGCGAGCGATGCCCGCGGGGCTGGAGCCGCTGTCCGGTGCTGGAGCCGCTGTCCGCGGTGCTGGAGCCTCTGTCCGCGGTGCTGGAGCTGCTGTCCGCGGTGCTGGAGCCGCTGTCCGGGATGCGGGAGGCGCCTCCCCGGATGCCAAGCGACCCTCCCGGGGCACTAAGCGCACTGCCCTGCTGTCCCCCGACTCTCCGCTCTCACGGCGCTCGGGTAACCGTCTTTGCCAGCGCAGTTAAAAAAAAAAAAAAAAGGAAAAAAAAAGAGAGAGGAAGAAAGGAAACAGCAGCAAAAAACACCCAAAACCTGGAGACACGAGCGGTGGGGACAGTGGAGGAGGAAGCTGCGAGGGGACTGGAGGAGAAGGGGGAGGGGAACCTTCAGTCCTCCCCTTTGCACACTGATTTGCAACCCCCTTCCTGTTTTGGCTCTTCTGAGTAGCTCCGCTCTGAGACTGAGTACGTGGTTGAAACCCAAATTGACGCAATCCTGACGCTACAGGGCTGAAATCAGCACCTTTCCCGCCTCCCTCCCCCCCTCCCTAGCCACCACACCCTCCCTTCCTTCTCTGTCTCTCTCTCTCCCTTCCCTCACCCTCCTCCTCCCCCCATCCCTGTCTTGGGATTGAACACGCACTCATCGATTATTTTAACTGCCTTGCTGCAGGTTATGAGCTCCCCCACACACCCCTCCATCGGACACAGACAGTGAAATGGCAATGTCTGTGATTCAGTGCACCCCCTGAAACACATGGGTGTGCCTCTTTACCACAGTAAGATCTATTTATTTGCCTAATTAATTATCAGCTGTACAGGATACAACAACGTGAAAGAGTTGCCATCCTGAGACAGTCCAGACATCTCGACTCCAGCTGCAGGGCGCATGTTTTTCCTAGGACTGACATGATACTCTCACTGAATTTGAGTCACAAAAACTCCGGATGTGACTTGTCCCCGTGCCTCCTCCCTGCTTCCTCCCGACATCCACCCCCACATTCAGCCCCCAGTTTGGAAATCCTCTTGATCTTCCTGCAGGTCTGGGAAAGAGATGACTTTAACCTAGATACTTCTAGATTTTACTGGTTTAGATGTCTGTCTTCTGGTGCGAACTGAGAGCGTGGTGGGGAGACACGGAGAGTCCGGGAGACAGGAGGAATGGGCATGGGGGGAACAGGACAAGAAAGCAGGGCTGCCTGTAACTAGAATGTCTACAGTGTGTAATAACCCTAGCTAACTCTTCATGAAACAGAGCTGCCAAAGCCAGCACCTGGCATCTGACTCCTCCTGGATTCAAAAGGAAGTATAGCAGCCAGGTTTGGAGCTAAACTGCTAATTCTTCTGCATAAATGGGAAACAGGTGTTGTTGCTTCTCTAAATAGCAAAATCCAGATGCAGACATAGCCTGGCATGACCTTACTCTGTGGTCAGCCACTTGGAAGGCAGTATGTCTTGCCCCATTTTGAAGCATGTTCTTCCTTCACAATGAAGCTCCTGGGATTTTAGAAAAAATACAGAAAAACAGTCACATAATCACAGAATATCGAGACTCGAAAGGGACCCACAACTTCCAGCCCTGAGCAGAACACAACCAGAATACCACCATGTGCCTGAGAGATTTGTCCAAATGCTTCTTGAGCTCTGTCAGGCTTGGTGCTGTGAGCAGTTCCCTGAAGGGTCTGTTCCAGTGTCCAGCCACCCAATGGGGAAAGAACCTTTTTCTAATATCTGTGACATCCAACCTCCATGACTGAGCTTCAGGCCATTCCCTTGGGTCCTGTCACTGGTCACCACAATAAGATCAGTGCCTGCACCTCTGCTGCCTCTCATGAGAAATATACAGAATATATATACAGTTGTATACAGTGATGTTGTCCCCTCTCAGTCTCCTCCAGCCGAACAGACCTAGTGCCTTTAACCACTCTTCACATCATTTCCCCTCGGGATCCTTTACCATCCTCATAGGCCTCCTTTGGACACTCTCTAAGACGTTCATCTCTTTCCTATATTGTGGAACCCAAAATTCCTCACAATATTCAAGGTGAGGCAACTCCAGCCCAGAGCAGGTTGGGGCAGTCCTTCCCTTGCCCTGCTGACAATGCTGGGCCTGATGCCCCTAGGACAAGGATGTCCTTCCTTGTTGCCAGGGCACTGTTGACTCAGATTCAACTTGCCATCAACCAGGAACCCCAGCTACCTTTCCCTGGCACTACTTTCCTGCCTCTCATTCCCCAGTCTGTCTGTACATCCAGGGTTGCCTCTTCCCAAGTGCAGAATCTGGCACTTTTCCATGTTGAACTTAACAGGATTGGAGAATTCCCATCTCTCTCATTTGCTGAGGTCTCTCTTCTGGGCCTCTCTGCCCTTGAGATTCGACAACTCCTCCTAACACTATATCATTGGCAAACTCACTTAATGTCCCTTCGAGTCAACATGGCAAGCTGTGTAAAAACACAGCTGAATGAGGTGCCTTTCTTATCTTGGGTCTTGAAAATCCATTGGTTAATAATGTTTATGCTTATCTGCTTCTGTCATATATTCAGCAACTTGATCTCCATATACCCCTCCAAAACTCTTGCAGGAACAGCCATACCCACTACCCTAATCACCATTACATCCCATTCCTTTTAATAAAGGGCAGAGTACAGCTTGCCACCATTATTCCTCTTACAAACACCTGGAGTACAATGAATTCATGTATTAGAACACTGAAGAAACTGTTATATACTTTTTTTTTTTTTTTTTTTGTTTTTTTTAATGTGTGTGTGTGTGTGTGTGTGTTTTGGCAGCACAATGTGATTTGGAATCTTTGGATTCACATGTTGGCACCAATCCAAGCAAACCTGTCTCAACTTCTTTCTTCTTTCTGGTAATCCTCATTCCCTAGCCCTGCTATCCACTTCCCTTTCTCTGTCCAAAATCCAGCCTTGCTCAAAATGTGCAGCCACTGGAAGTAATCACATCTGGTTTTAGACCATATTTGAGGTACATGAACCTCCAGACATGACTGAAATAAACAAAATCCTGAAACAAATTTGGAGTCAAACGTGTATAACTGGATTATTGTAAATTACTATATCCAGACTTTAAAAATAAAGGACTGAGAATCAATATATGGTGTATCCTGACAGTGTAGTTATCCTAATTGAGCTGGGATAAGATGAGTGTATATATTACATTGACACTTGAATTATTGTAAATAATTTTTGAAGCTTTTTTATTTTTATTTTTGAATAAACTCCTAGACTTCGTTTGTTGAAATATACATAATTTAGAGACCATGTGGGATTATAAAAATGATTGATTCAGGTTTTCTTCTGTTTAAATTCTCACAGGTCCCAGGGATATGCAAAAAGGCTTTTACACAATATGTACTTTATTTGTATAATTCACAGGGATAATTTCCTTCAACATTCAGTATTTTTTCTTATTCTTTTCTGGGACAATGCTGATGAAATGGGGAAGACACATGTTCTTTTATTTATTTTTTTCATTATCCTTTTCAGCAACTCATGATAGTTCATGCTAAGTTTTAGACACCAGTTAAAAACTGAATGGTGTTGTGTGTTGTACAAACATAGAGAACTCTTCCTTTCATCTCAGTTCTGTGCATGTGCATTGCTTTAATAAAGGTAACATAAAAAACATTTCATGATAACAGGTCTCTGTCTTTAGAAACTGGGAGCTGCCAAGACTGTATATACAGAAAAATGTGCAAACACAGCTATAGATATAAAAACAAGTAATTTTTATCTCTTTATTGCACTGGTCAGTGAAATAGAAAATAACCCTTTTTTTTACATCACACGTGAACCGTCTGTATTTAATGCAAGACTCCACTTAACGGAGCAGCGTACTCATCACGGAAAATCCTTGAGGAGGAGGTGGAGCACTGAGCTGCTGACACATCCTGAGACAGACACACGTTTGCTGCCTGCGTTGTGCAAGCACCATCTAGTGTACGTCTCAGACCCATCCGCGCCGCGTGACGAACGTGCACCCCTGTAGGTGCTACAAGCACAAGGATACGGGAACAGCTCACTGCTGATTCATTACACTTGACAAGGGGCCAGAGAGAAAATCATGTAACCCTGTGTGTTTCTTAACCAATTAAGTGATGGCCTTTCAGTCCTGCAAAAACAGTAATGACTCTTCATTTTTGTGGCTGTAAGTTCTACACATTTCCCTCTGTTCTAAGTCAGTATCATGCATACTTCCCTTCACACAGTTTGCAACAACTCTTTCAGTATAAACTTAGGCTAGGAGCTCACTGCCCAGGCAATATTCCCTTCCTTTTCCCAGCAAACAATGATCTCAAACCCTTTCAGCTTGGAGAAAGAACATTAAAAAGAGCTGGTTCAGATTTTGCCTGCACTGAATTGAAATGGATTGATCATCTGGAAAATATCACAGTATGTGATCTGGCTGACTGTATCACAACAAGACCTTCTGTGGTCTGAAAACCAGATTTCTGGTGCACATACGTGCGCAGAGCATCCTCCTGCTGCTCCAAGAAGAGGGAGTGTGGTTGCTAAGTGACAGAGACTGTACACTTCCCGAAGCAGATAGTCCCCAAATACACACAAGGGGCTGGAAAAGGTGGCCCCCTCACCTGAAAATGAATTGTCGCTGCTTTTCAGACCCCAAAGCCTACGTGTGAGGAAAGCCCAATCCTTTCCCTTTAAAAAGAAAAAAAAACCCCAAAGTTATTTCAAACAAGTGCCCCCTCCCACCCTTTCCCCCCAAAAGTCAGCCAACATTTAAAAATAAACCTCATGGATTTATATGCATGAAGTGAAGCTGGGAAAAATCCCCTTTCCATCTCTGTAGAATGTTTCCCTGGAGCTTAAAGACAGTTTCACATTTTCAAAAATAGCATATAATTTTGAGTTCTGCAGTTGCCAGGTGCCAAACTACAGACATTAATTAATACTATTCAGCACCTATGAAAATCAAGCCCTCCAGCCATGCTTGCAAAATAAAACCTCGACAAGAGCACTGATATCTGTCCCTGGCTTTGGAAGTGAAGAGCATTCAATGCTTTTGAAAGTCAAACAACTGCAAAGGGATCAACAAAGGATTTAGGTAGTCATACTCTGCTTAATTTCCACTTCAGTTAGCTCCACAATTAGACAGTAGAAAGGGGCCACCATCCCTCCCTGTCTAATCTCTCAGCCTTTGACATCTCTTAAATGCCTAAAGGCAAGTTTTTGTGTGCCACACACATGCAACCCTGGACTTGTCACCTGAAGGCTCACCTTGCTGCCTATTCAGCCTCATGACTGTTTTTCCCTAGGCTGTCACTGAATTCATCTTCATGTATTTTAATGTCCAGTGTTACAGAGAAATACTTCAGCATGGCTTCCAGTTTCTGCTGCAGAATGGTGTACATTTTCTGGACTGTGATTACCAGTCCCATATGGTTACACCACATACCACAAAGCTCCTGAAATGGAAGAAGAGATTCAGATTTTGGTAGCTGAGTCATCCTCTAGCACATGCACTGCATCTAGACATCTAATTTCAGGCCTACAAATCTAGAGATGAACTTTTCCCTCCTGGGAGCTAGTTGAATTGCTTCTGAACGTGTGTCTAGAGCCACTGAAAAGCCCTGAACTTTCACACAGAACCAGTGACTACAAGACAGGAGGAACAGGACACCTGCAGCAGCTGTAGAGGTTGGGGTGGAAGTTTCTGCTACAGTGGCTGGTCTAGGCAAGGTGCCTCAAATGTGGTTATACTCTGTCATTTAAGCAGTTGAGGAAATCCCCTAGCTCATCCACAGATGTGTAAAAGTGCAAAGTAATGCTTTCAACATGAAATTCGGTCATGTCCCAGGGAGCACTGGAGCAGGTTGCCCAGAGAAGCTGTGGAGACCCCATCCCTGGAAGCCTTCAAGGCCAGGTTGGATGACGTTTGATATGGTAGTTTTAGGGCTGACCTCCATTCCTAAGGTTGTATGAGGAGTCAACAGTTGCTGTTGCATTTTCTCATTAGAAAAAAATAAAATAAACCAAAGTATTTTTCTTCTCCATAATGGCACTGCGTAGACCAGTGTCTTGATAGGACCGTAAGACTGAGTGAAAGCTGTAATTTCAATAAATTAGCAGTGATTTTTCTACTGAGGAAGCAATATTGGTTGTTTGATTGGTGATAATGTTTTTTCAAGGATGAGCAGAATTGCCATGCCTGCAGAATTGGAGCAGCCTGCACATTCTTTCACTGAGCACACAATGAACTTATTTTGCTTTCCTTTTTTTTGTTTTAAGACATCTCTGCAGTACCACATGGTGCATGAAGAGAGGGAAAAAGTCCTCACTGTTGCTATTTTTTTTTTTTTTTCAGATTGATTCCAATCCATATGCACTGGAACTCACAGTCTTTCCAAAGCACCTGCAAATCAGGTCTCTGGGGGTTACAGGCGCATTTGTGTAACAAGGTGTCAAGAAGCAGACCTTGGTTTTGGAAGTAGAAACTACTAATAATTCCTGTGACATTTCTTACTTTATTTTTTCTTTTATTTTTAAGATAATTCTTTCCCAGGCAATGTATCACATCAAGTGACAGTTTTACTTTTGTTAACAGCTAGAATCTACTAGTTTTAATGTGTTATGGTTCATATGTGAGCTGGTAAAATTATTGTGGCAGTATTTGTTTCACAGGCTCTGCAGCCTAGGTGAGTCAGAACAACTCTCACATTTTCAGCCAGATCTATGAATACCACAGGAGAGAGAATACTCTTTCATATTAGTAACCTCTGCCTGTAGAGGAAAAGAAAATTTCATTTCCTCTTCAAGTAAATGTTTTGATAACAACAATGTTGAAAATAAAAGGTAGAATCAGAACCTTATTTTAGTCATGGATCTCTTTTGCCTGTTACTTTGCCCTAGCATTTGAAGTATAACTCAAACAAAGAAAAAAAAAAAGTATCACTAAAGAAGGACAGGCTGAGATTTTGGAGAAGTATTATGGTATTAGAAGGCTCAAATTAATTTGAAGTTCTTACCTAATTCATTCAGATTTATTTAGAAAGCTCAGCCTTAATTAACAGGCAGGCCTTTTATGTTTTTATTTAATTAATAAATATAAGGACTGAAAACTATGCAAACCCAGGGGTTTAAGGCTTAAATCACACCTAACTCCAGTTTTATGAACTTTAATATAAAGCTCAAACCATCAAATCCCTGATGGGCTTATGTTTAAGGCTGTGAACCTCTTAAGAAACCTTGGAACAATAAGAAGGTCTTCCCATAAAATGTTTTCTTTCCTGGCTGTACTGAAGAATGCTTGCCCTCGTATGTGAAGACGTGAGGTAAATAGTCAATTTCTTAGCCTTGTTCACCTGGTTTCTATCCATTCTCCAGACATGACTGATGAAACAGGCACCAGACAAAAACATCCAGAGAGTGTTATTTCCTTCTAGGCCATCAGAGATTGGAGCATTCCACCATGAAGTTCATAACCAGGTTCAAGTCTTCCCTGTGTTCTTACATCTCATGAAAATATCCTAAACAACATTCTTTAAAAGGAGAAATGGACCTATAATTTTCCAAAGTAATAATGTATGGAGTCAGAAAATAAATATACAGCATGAACACAGGGCTTAGAACAATCCTCAAAGGGTGGAGATGTACTTCTTCATCTTCCTTCCAAGCAGTTTTTCATCACAATGCCAATGGCAGCTGAATATTACATGTGCAAATGCTTCACTCCAACGGGAGGAGGTTCAATGTTTAAAGGCTCAAATGCTGGAGAAAAACTGCGAAACTCAGACTAAAGGCTCTGCATTACAGAGGGGATTTAGCAAGGGCAGCTAATGCAATATATATCACATTCTTTCTTAAGACTGCTCTTTGTCTGGACATCAAGGATTACATGGTAAATTCAGCAAAGGTATTACTGTTAACATTTACAGAGTTTAATTGTGGAAATGCCACAACATTTACTGTTCTGTACACATGAAACACACATAAGACAGAGGAAACTGAAGTCACAGTGAAAAAGAGAGGAGGGGAAGGAAAAAGAGGGGTTCTAAAGAAAAGAAAACACTATAAAAATCCATATCTACAAGTAAATATTTGATCCCAAATATTCTGCACTCAGTGGGTGTCTTCATCAGATGTGAAATCTCTGACTGAAGTTCTTAAAGCTAACATACCTCAATTTAAACATACAAATTAATATTACAATGTGTGGAGCTTAGTTTTTAAGGATCAAGTACTCCCAAAATTCATTGAAAATCTGATACCGTATTGTTACATATTGCTCTCTATTCCAAGTGATGTTTCCCAGACACAGTGTGTGCTCTTTGGGGAAGAGAAACACATCAAGTAAAAAACTGAAAAACAGTGCCAGTAAAATCTAAATTTTTTAAGGTAGGGTGGAGCTTCTGGAGCCACTACAAGAATAAATGGAAATTGCAGCTGAAAACCAAGTGCGCCATTCAGATAAAAGCATTTATTAGAAGTACTTTCATTTTACTAAATATACTATTAAGATTTCTGAGCCAAATTATTTCTGCATCAGTGCAATGAAGATTGAAGTACATGAGTTTAAGTGATCATCACGGATTTCTTTGGTTTTAATCCATATGAATCTGCCAAATGGTGAAGGGTTCAATTCTTCAGTGTTGGAATAAAGTGAGTACCTTCCTCCCTTATGTCTCTATTTCTTCCCACTGTACATCCCATACATTGATGGATAGAATCACTCACATACTAACCAGTAACAGATAGAAATGAAGATTTACCCTTCAATACATCTGTAGAATTCTCTCAAATGTGATTAGGATAAAACCTGAAGCCTGAATTTGTACAAATTTTACTGCAAACTAATTCAAAGGCAGAACACCAGGAGGGAGGGAGAAGGAAAGAAGGGAAGAAGAGTGGTTGTTCAGCTCTGTAGGACAGTGAGGATGAACAAATTAATAATGTAGTGATGCAAGCAGCTGACAAGCTGGGGGAGGAATCTACAGCTACAATTCTGCTCCACTGAATTTCTGCTTAATATGGTATGCATCACATCTCGAGAACTGCTTTTGTCAGAGATTCTTGCGAACATGAAGAGTGCTTGATACAGCTTTTGCTTCATGCAGATAAGTTTAAAGGAGCCAACTTGTGTAATAGAAAAAAAAGGAAGACAGAAAACTAAGAAAGTAACAGTCCAGACCTTTTATGTTGAAATGTAGACAGTATTTGAATTGCTGAAAAAGATAAGGTTTTTTTCTGTATTTTATCATGAGATTTTGGGTAAAGAAAGTAAGTATCTCAGATGCAAAGACATTGTTAGAAAAAATGAACACCATGTTTTATTTAATTCAATAAGGAGTAGAAGAAAATAAGTATACATTTTTAAGCAGCAGTAAGAAAATATCCTCCACTATTATGCTTTCAAATGATGCTCAGTATTTCAGTGGGCCATCTACTTTAAATTTCTGACATTTACTAACATCCTAAACAGTGAGATTTAAATTATCCTAAATTTTGCAGTATTAAAGATAAGCATTCAAATAATATTTTTTAATTTTCTCAATAGACTGTAGGAATTGGAAATATTCATAGTCTTACCCAGGTTCCTTGAATCCTTTTCAATTGGATTCTTGCAAGGAGATCCTATGTTAATGGAATTTAGTGAGAAAAACTCTTAATACTAATCTTGGAATTTAACTAGTAGGTACACAAGTCTCAGCAAATCTTGCACACTACTAAATAATCTGATGTGTTGGAGTCCATGTTATCTGTGTACTGGATTTTCTTGTCTTGTGCATGTTTAGGCATTTCAAAATACTTTATGAAATTACATCAACCCACACGACCTTCAGCTCATTCTGATAGGTGTTGCAAGGTGTCCCACAAACCGACTCCTTAAGAAAAGAGCAATATTTCAGTGGGATGACGTAGCTGAGAGAAAGTAAGAGACATTTTGATTACAGGCACAAAATATGATGATACACAACACAACCATCAAAAGTTGTAATTAAGTATATGACACATATTGAGGATTACACATCAGTACAGATCAACCTCGGCCCTCCAGCTTAATCTTATTTGCTTGGCTCTTCCATGGAAAGCTTCACTTTCCAATTAAAGTAATGGAAACATGTTCTCTGTCTAATTGGCCACATGTACATGAATTCAGCTTGGCATGGTTTCCCTAAGGAAATTTAGTAGAAACTGGGTTGTCTCTATCTTTTTGGAAAACAACGTGACACAAAAAATGTACTTCCTGTTGCTCATAATGGAAGTTTTTCCCTCAGCGATCTCCTCTTTCCAATGGCAATCAAGTTCAATAAATGAAAAATGACAGTACAATTGTCTACTGTAAAATCTGTTTACAGGGATGGATGTGACAGCAGCATGCAGTGTTCGAGCACCCACAGGAAACTTGAAAACAAAAGTATTCTTAGAATAATTTAAATGCAAGCCTGTGACCATGGATTGTTACTCCTGGATTATATAAATGCTAACAGGGCAGAATTAGCTTTTTGGAGGTCACAGGAGTGAAAATCATGTCAAGGAGCATGAGGAAGACAGAGGAATGGGGCTGTGCTTAGAATTTGTTTTGCTGCAGGATGTGGTAAGAAAGGAAAGGATGCAGTTGTGAGTTTTAGGCCAGCAGATAGTCACAACCTCCAGCTGGTACCATTGCGGCTGACTGTGATACTACTGACACCGGTTCCAGTCCCACCAACAAACTATGGAATGTTTCTTTCAAGGATTAGTTGGATATTTTGCTTTGAGAAATCATGGGAAACTCAAAAGTAAGACTGAAGATCAGAATCTGCGAATTCTTAACATCTTACTAAGAACCCCCATTTCATCCAGGTAGCAAGTAGCTAAAAGTAAGCACAGTTTTTCAGAACTGTCTTTCTAAACCTCAGCTTCTAAATTTCACCCAAATGTCACTTCAAAAACCCAAATGTTTTCTGAAATGCCTGCAAGAAAAATTCAGACCATGAGTCTGCCCTAATATAGTGTCCTGCACCAGTCCCAGAGGGCTCGTGTTTTCAGAGTTCTTAGTACTATATTGTAGTTTATGTATTTTTAAAACACAAGCCCCAGTTGCTTCACCCTGGTTGCCATAGCTCAGTTCCACTGCATTTCGTGTTTGAAATCATACTCAGATGATTGAAGTGATATGCCCACCATCATATAAGAAAGCTGTGGCAGATTCAGTGAGGAAATTCTCTGGGGCAGCAATCAAATTTCTTAATACTAAAAGTGTCCAACATTTTAGTCTGATTTCCTAAGGGGGTGACCCTGATGTGATGGCATCACTTCTGTCTCGGTGACTGACTCTTTCTGTCGGTCCTCTTTCTCACAATAACTTTTGATCCCTGTGGCTAATATCAGCCAAACTGGACAGAGGAGCAGAAAACTTAAAGATATTAAAGTACTCACAGCTGAGATGTACAAAAATATAGCCTAAGGATTACATGTACCTGCTCAAAATCATTGCATTCTTCCTGACTAACTCAGCTGCTGAGAGGCAAATGAGCAGTCACCCTTCTCACTGCACTCTACCTGTAGTGCCTCTTGCCTAATAGACAGGCCCAAAAGAAACAGGAACAGGGAAAATTCTTGGGAAGGGTTTGGGAAGGAAGTAGATGATCTTTGGCAAGCAGGATGCATAGGGAAAAAACGAGGGAGGTCATATGAAAGAGGAGATGAAAGTTCTGCCTTGCCTTCTGAAGGAGAAATCTTTATTAGTCTGTCATATCTTTTAACTCATAAGAATGGAGGTCTAGAATGAGTGGCCAGGGAGAGGCAATAGGACAGGTGGAAGATGTCAGTGAGGAAAAAACTGGGCGGCAAATTCACCCATTTGCAGAAATCACAAAATTTGCCAGTCTGCTGTCACTAGGGAGGTCCTAAGCACAGGAGGAGGAAGGGAGCAAAGGAAGTACATAATGCGCTTCATTGTACATTAAGAAAGTTACACCTCAAAAAGGATTTGTCCCCAAGTGGTTTTTTGACCACTAAGAGTATGTCCAATATGCTTGAAATCTGTTCATCAGAACTTTCATGGTATCTCTTCCTCCTGTTTTTCTGCAGGTCTAGAAATATGTGAGTTCACTCCAAAAACTTTGATTAATTCTGTTTACAAGCTCACTAGCCATCAGTCCATCAATCCATTGGAAACAAGACTTCATTACGTTATCAGATTATATTTTTTTCCTTTCCAGTCTTCAACTTTGTTTACTATTCACCTTTCAGTTTTTGAGATTGAATCCTACTAACAGCAGTCTGTATTATTCCATGAGCCTGATCCCTGGGATACGTCCATTTTCTGGAACAGATAGGGAACCCATGTGCATAATTCCATCATTAAATAATTCCCAGGGAGGGAATGAAATAAAGTGGCTCAGTCAGTTTGCTAAGGCCACATCCCTGCCAAGTGCACAGCCTGTATTACAACACACAGCTGTGAAAAGAAAATGATTGCATTACTATGGTTTTAACTGTGAGTTTTCTGGGAACAAAACAGAATGTTGTTTCTGTAGCTTGCCTATAATAGGGGTTATTTGAGATGTTTTGGCCAAAATATTTCAACAATATTTTGTGTGGTCTAGCTATGTGTACAGTCCGTGCAAAAAGCACCATATGTACACAAAGTTTTTTAGTCCACGGAATTACGGGCTTGTAAAGCTGTGAGCAGCTGTAAACAAGGTCTTAAAATGAATAATGTCAATTGAACTTTTTAGCAGGTTACCAAGCTGTTCTGGCCAATAATATCAGCTTACTAGAAAATCTGGCAATTTTTTTGGCAAATATCTTCTGGCAGATTTTTTTTGTTTGTTTGTTTCTATATTAGAGCTATTGTAAAGGAATACAAAAATTTGAGCTAACAGCAAACAATAGCTAATTGAAAATTTCTAGTTTTATTAACTGTGTGATGACACATGTTACACTTTGGGCACCTTCCTGTTCCAAGTACCTCAGGAACATTTACCCTGTGGAACTCCATGACCAACACAAAAACATGTGTCAATGAGTTAGCTTGTTTCCACAGAAATATAATTTTCAATGTCCTGGAAATCTGAGGCATTTAGTTGGACTTTTCAGTATGACACAGCACTCAGGAGAGAGACCTGTGCTTTTCTGGAGTGCAGCTGGAGGCATAGGTACATAAACCTCTAGTACATCTAAAATGACAAATTACATTAGACAATTATGTTTAAGAAACCATATTGAGTCAAGCAATAAAGTTATCTCATATCCTGAGCAAAACCAGCTCCTTTCAGAAATGCAGCTGGTTTCAGAACCAACTGCTGATTTACACTGGTCATCTTAAGATCTGAACTGATTTTTTGGAAGATGACATTTTATCTTCTGGTAACAGAACCTGTGGAAGAGAACCTAAGTGATTGGAAGTGTGAGTTGATGAAGAGAATTTCAAATGATGCAATTTTTATAATGACTTTTTGCCAGTGCCTCAGATTAAAAGTCACCTACTGATTTCCACAGTGTACAATGGTGAAACTTCTATAAAATGTCTTGACACACACTGTACTTCAGGCACACAATTTTTCTAAATATTTCACAAATTTAACAGTTCTGGGACTCTACCAGTAACAGATAAACTACTTTTGAGGGCTGTTTTGCAAATAGAATGGGACCTTTCAGAGTCTAAGGAAATTCATTGTCTTTCAGTAACCTCTGTTCAACAGGACCCTATTCTCCTGATTTGTGCCTTCCCAGAGCTATTCAGTGGCAGCTTGTCAAAGAAAATAAAGGAAGTTAATATAACTCTGAATATCACTCACTTCTAGATACAGATTTCAAAAGACAACCTGCCTTGGACTTGCAAATGAAATAAACTCTAGCCAAGGGATATTTGAGTGGTTTGAAACCTTCTCATACTGATCAGAAGTCACAGAAAGAAACTCATGGGATTCTGGAAGTAGAGGACAACAGTCCCAAAAGTCTGGAACAAGCAGATGAATAATGTCTGAACAGAGGCATAAGACTCCAGAGGAATTGTACTTTGCAAACATGATATTTGTGGTCATACTGCAATGACCTCAGTGGCTGGAGTGGAAAGAATGAATCACCAGAGATGGCTCATCACCATCATCATCATGCTTCTGTTTGAAAGTGTGCCAAACCTTTGTGCAGGATGCTAGCATGACTAACAGAAATCATCATAAGAAAGTATGTCATCACCTTGTACAGCCTGCCAAAGGGTAAACACAGTTTCAAAGAGCGTAATCTTTTTTTCCTCCAGATTTACTGAAGACTGTATTCTATTTAGAGAGAGTGAGAATCACCTTGGGGACATTGTTTGGAAAACATCATGCCTGTCACAGACTGATTAACAAGTGTAAGCTTCACTTGCAATCCAACTTGACTTTCCAAGTGGCTGTCAGACAGACTTGGGTGCACCTCCTTGTCTGCGTTTGATGTTTTCCAAATGGATGGAAATTATTTTGTGTTTTCTTCAGGTCAACTGGGAGATGCCATTTTTTGCACAATGTGCAACATATAATATGTAAATGAATATGATAAGCTGCTTTCTGTTTGTTATCTGAAATGAAAATGTTCCTTCTATTTACTAGGAATTTTATTTGTTCTGGGTATCCGTTGATATTTATGGAATCAATATGTAATTTGGTATCAGTGTATTTAATCATAATCAGCCTGAGTGCAGTGTTTAGCTGAACATATAAAATGTACTATAATGACTTTAAAATGTTTAATTTAAGAATCTCTGCCTCTGTGCATATGAATCAGAGACCTGTGTTTAATTATTGATAGCAATTAGAGCACAGAAGCAGACAAACAGCATCTGGTGACAGGAATAATTTCACAGCCTAGTCCGTATCCAGAGTCTCATTTGGAACCAAAGTAAATGCATCACTGATTGATTCCTTGAAATCTATGAATTCATACTGTGGTTTCTAAACAACCCTTTGGAACCTGTCTCTCATTTTAGAAGTCCTGATAGGTTTATACATCTATGCGTGGAACAGATGCGGCACAGGGGTATGGTTGGTCAGGTTTCTTAATGTAATCAGAATCAGAAAATGATACCTAACTACTTCTCTGTTTTCATTCATGCTGTCTTATGAATGCTAAAACTTTAATTATGTATTGGAATTTGAGTCTCAGGTTCAGGGAATTAAAGCACAAAACCATTCTGGTAAATGCTAAATGTGAATTTTTAAGAGCAAATTGCCAAGTACTGCAAACTAAGTTACAAGCAATTTTAAGGGAAAAGATTTTGATTCTGTATGTACTGAAACCTAATGAAACCTCTTAAATAAAGAATTAGCATCATAGCTAAATTGCCTATAATTCACAGGGTTACATTTCCTGTCAACAGTGAATAACCTGAAAAAATGCCACACATTTTTGAAAATGTCGTGTAACCAGAAGGTTTCCAATCATTAAATACAGTTATAATTCATCAACATTGGCTAGAATCTAATAAATTCAAGAAGTCACCATCAAATTTTTATGAAGGTTTGTCAATCCTCAGATATTCTTAGGGAGGCACAGATCCCCCTGAGAGTGAAAAAAAGTTGTCTGATCTTTTGAGCAGCTCTTAGAAAGATACCTAAGTATTCAATGGGTGACAGGTAAAAACCCCATTAGAGCCAAGAAAATAAATAATGTGTTTTTTCACTAGTGCTAACGAGCTCCTTTTGGTCAGACTGAGATGAAGTCAATTTTCCCCACAGCAGCAGTCTCAGTGCTGTGCTGTGTATTGGGAGCCATCAAGGTATTTTGGCTCCTCTGAGCAGCACCGGCACAGCACCAGTGACATCTCCCCAACATCCTACACTACCATTATCTTGGGGGTGGGCAAAAGCTTGGGAGAAGACACAGCCAACATTCCCTTTGGTGTCAGCTCAGCAAGAAAAGTTTCTTCTCTTGAAAGGAGAAGGATGCATCCCTTATTACAACATTTGTCTTCTGGAGCAGCTGCCATGCAGGCTGAATCCTAGGAAGTGGCTGGACATTTCCTGCTGATGGGAAGCAGAGAGTAAATATTTTCCTTTGCTTTTGCATGTGGCTTTTGTTTTATTAAACTCCCTTTATCTTGACTCATATATTTTTTTCCATTTTATTTTCTCCTCTCTGTCCAGATGAGGAGGAGAGTTAGGGAGCAGCTTGTTGGGCACCCAGTGACCATCCAGGGTCAACCCACCAGAGAAATACCCTATAGAAAATCTGCTGTGTCTTTCAAGGAGACTCTAGATCCCCACCATAATGAGTCTGCATTATACAGAAACACTCATCATGTAAGAATTTTCATCACACAGGAGTTATCTTGAGAGTGTAGGTAAGGTCTTGAAGTGGCTGTTAAAATTCATCAAAACCCAGGATTAGGGCTTATATAAGAGTGTTTCTTCCCCCTCATACACACTGAGACATACTGTCACCTGTGCTGGTTTTATTAATTGTTCTGCTTAATCTCCCTGAACATTTGTTCAGAGATCAGGCTTTGAGAAGCCGTTATTCTATATTATTTTCCTTTGTAGGTAAGCAGGCAGAAAGGAAAAACAGAGACTTATTATTTTCAGTAAGACTACACAGAAAGCAAGAGCAGCATAAAATTGCTTTTTCCAGTAAACAAGACGGAAAGAGGTAAAGAATCATGACTCATGGGCTGGCACTGCCTTCCAGTCAGATCTAAGGAAAATTATTAGTCTGATTCAAAAAATATAAATATTAGTGTGACATAAAAAAAGTGATCAGGAGGCTGTAACAGCTCTCCTATTAAGACAGGCTGAGAGGGTTGGGGCTGTTGAGCCAGGAGCAGAGGATGATCCAGGGAAACATTTTGGTGGTCTTCCAGTACATAAAGGGGTTACAAAAAAGATGGGGAGGGACTTTTTCCAGAAGTATATTGTGATAGGATAAGGAGTAAGGACTTTAGAGAGAGACTGTGTTTAGATTAAATACTAAGAAGAAAGTCTTCCCTGTGACGGTGGTGAGGCCCTGGCACAGGGTGCCAGAGAAGCTGTGGCTGCCCCATCCCTGGAAGTGTCCACGGCCAGGTTGGACAGGGCTTGGAGCAACCTGGGGTAGTGGAAGGTGTGCCTGCCTATGGCAGGGGGGGCTGGAACTGGATAATTTTTATGGCTCCTTAAAACCCAAACAATTTTAGATTCTATAAAATATATATTGTTCCTGCTGAAACCAAGGTTGCCCCATTTTACCAAAAGAAATATAAATGAAATAACTACCGTCATTCTGAAAGCACAGTTTTTCACTCTTACGGGAAGGGGAATGGAGAGAGAAGCTGAAGTTTTCCTTACAGCACCATTAGAAGAAAAATCACATAGTCTAAAGGGCCCATTTATAGGATGGCAACCACATCAACACTGGGGTTCTTCTCCCTGTAAAAGGGAGACAATTCTCAGTGTCACTGTGCATTGAGTCACCACCACAAAACTGAGGTGTCCTGAGACTCTGTACAGAGTTTAAACAAGAACAAAAGTTGTGTCATATTTTAATGACTCCCAGTAGTAGGAGAGAAAGGAAAAGAACATTCTTCAGCCATGATAAAAGAGATACAACTGTTGATTTAGGTTGTAAGCAGTGTTGTGGCAGACAAAAATGTATTTAAGACAAATTGATATGGGGAAATATTTGGAAAGCAGTTAAATAAATGGTAGACAGTTGATAGCTTGAAAAAACAGTCCTTTTTTTCGATATTTACTGACAAAAAACTGCATATCCTAAACCTATAACTACCAAACAATGCTACTTCCATAAGGTGAAAGACAGTTCCTTCTTGAGCAACCCTGCACTTTACACAGCTCTCTTGCTCTGTGACGGCTGAAGGGAGCAAAGAATAATTATGTCTCATTAAGATAGATCAGGGATACACATAGTGAAAGAAAACCCTGATATTTCTGTGTTGAGAGGAGAAAAAGAAAAAAGATACAGAGACCACCCATGAAAGCCAGAGAAATTCACCCTGGGAAGTGTAGTTTCATAATAATATATAAGACAAGTGATTTCCAATATTCTGCATATTTTAAAGATTATCCTATTTTTAAAGAAGTGTATCAAAGAAGGACAATAAAAAAAAAGAAAAAAAACCAACCTAATACAACGATCTTCATTAAAACATTATGAGAAATTCAGATTCTTTCCTGCAATATGTCATTAATGAATGTTCTCATATCATGGTATTACCTGCAATGACATGAATGTGCTATTGGATCTCCTATGCCACTTTTGTACATTCTGTGAAAAACACGTTTTTAAAGTAATTAAGTAAAAATTGAATCTATACTGATGCTGCTTCCACATACAGATGTTTTCCTCAAATTCTTTTTTTTAAAGTAGATCTTTTCTGAATGCTGCTAAATGCCTTGATTTGGGAAATTCACCTTTCAGAAATAGCCTATGATAAAATGATCTATATACTTACCACAAGACAATTTATTGAATTGTTATTTTATTTAATACTCCTTCCGGTTTGGGTTAAATTTTCAATGTGGTAAATTTACACTGCTCTAAGTAATCAAAACCAGCTCCTTCTGCTATTAGAATGCAAGAAAATAGCATATCTTCAAGAAAAAAATCCCAACGAACCAGCATCCATGTCTCCAGGCTGGATTTTTACCTTGAGCTCTGACAGAAGAACATCAACTTGTTCACCAAAACATTTTTGCTTTGTTTTTGAATCCATGAAGAAGGTATTTCCTGTACCTGCGTGCTCAACTGCTACATTTCTTGGGATCTTCAACACTTCTTGAAAGTCATCCTTGGTCCAAGCTCTGGGTCTCCATGGAGGGGAGATATAAAGATGCATGAAGCACCTTTGGACTTTTGGAACTCCCGTGTGAAGCTCTAGATACTCCCCCCATCTAGCTGTACTTCATCCTTGCATTGCTGGAGATCCTAGAAAGTGAAAGGGAAGTGTTGCTGGGAGGCTTTCCTCACATTCTGTGATCCATTACAGGTAATTTGTTATCTCTCTTCTAACACCAAGTTGTCCAACCTATTCCACTTTCTCGCTCTTTTACATCTTCTCTCACTTCACATCCATTTCTGCTTAGAGTCACTCCTCTAAACTGAAATACATCTGTGTAGCCTTGTTTCCTTCTCTTCTACCTTGTCAAATCAATCTTTTCCACTAAATTTTTTGCATTCTGCTTTCTGTCCCAAATTTCTACCCTCTTGCATTTTCCAGAAGTAAAATTCAGAATGGATTTTAGCAATGCACCAACAGTTGTTCTCTGATAATGCTTTTTTCTCTCTCCTTAAAGACGTGTGAAATATGCAGAGTTGGCACATGTGCTTCCCACCTGCAGTAAAGGACAAATCATGTATTTTATTATACTACCGGGAACACAGCAAAACTGACTAATTAAAACTCCTTCTTCCCACGCAAAGTAATAATAGAGTACATATCTTTGACTTTTGGGGAGGACTTTGCTTCAGAAGCCTTTACCCTAAAATCTTAACTTTTCTTGCATCACTACCAAAGGAACCAAGTTTCAAACAATCCTGCCAGTCACCCAGACTGTAAAATAGTTCCAAAGTTCCTGGAAGACAGAAATTCTTCAGCCTAACTTTAGGAAGTCTATTATCCACTGTACTACGATATAAAATTAATCACAAAACACTGCTTGTTTCATAGTGACATTGCCAGTATTGAAAAAGGGACTTTTAAAAAGAAGGATGAAAGCAAAAGGCTCTCCACATCCATCTGTAATTTAGGAGGTTCACAGAAGTGTGAAGTGACCAATTCGTCTCCATGAAATGTTCCCAGCTGAATGAGAAAACAACATGGAGATGAATCTAGTCTGAAGCAGCCGCTTTTAAATGTTTGAACCGCTTCAGTCACCAGAGCTGGTTCTATTATTGCTGCCTCAGAAGAATCAATGCTTCTGTTCCAAGGATGTGAGCCTTGCATTTGCCCTCTTCACTCTGCCCCAGTCGGAATTTGAGATCCCTCATGGAGTTAATATCAGTCCAAAGAAGGGAGTTTTCTCCTTTGCCTCTGTGAGACAGAATATAGAGACAACAGGAAGAATCAGACTGCTTTCAGAGGGGAAAGATGCCACAAAGAAATTTGAAATTTGGTACTGTGTGGGAGTACAGAGAACAGGGACATTAGATGTGTTCAGAAACAGAAAAATGCCCAAACTCATGTTTCATGCAAGAGTTGAATCTATCAAGGATTGTCCATAAAGTGACAGATTCATATTGATGCCTAATATGGTTAACTTAGAGCTCACTATCAAAGTTTTCCTCTTTTTCCTTTTCCTGTCCCTTCTCCTTCCTCCAGTCTGAGACTCTAAATTCTTTTATTTCCCCCAAACACTTTATTCTCTTATGCTCCTTCTCACCCATCACAGTTCCATAGCAATATGCTGAATTTCTGCAGAGCTACCTGCAGTACTTATAATATATTTTCATCACACACACACACATGCATGCTATCTAGAATCAGTCACATATGTGTTATTCTCCTAATATTTATGCTGGAAGTAGACATTAAAATCATCATCTGTGACCCTACAGGAATAATAAATATCTCTTTGTTCCAGAAATTGCAAATTTGAGCTGACTATTAACCAGAAATTCTATGTTGGGGAACTTAATTTTTTTCAGTATATTAAATATCTGAGACAAACATCAAAAAGCAACCAGTTTTTCTTTGGAACAGTATTTTCAAGGTTCCCCCTGGAAATGAATAATTGTTTCTTCACTCTGTCTTGTTTAAAAGTTGAGTATGGAAAAAAATCAGATAATTATTTTAAGCTCTTAGGCAATTAGAGAAAAATCTTAACATTTTCTAAAACAAGAAGCAATGCTGTATTCATAAAGGAAAAAGTTATCTTAGGAACTTCTGGCCCAAGTAGCTGAAAATCTGAAACAAAAGCTATCCTTCACCAATGTACAGGAAAATAAATTTTTAAAGTGTATGGGCAGTCTTTTTTATCCTAAAGATCAGAGAACAGACAACCTTTAAAAACAGCTTTTCATCTTCACCCCAAACAGGGTCAGGTCACTTCAGTATTATCTTTTATTTGGAGATATCCAAGACTGGGAACAAACGAGAGAAGTTAAAAAGTGAGGGCAAGTACATCCATTTTGCGCCCCTGGATTTCAAACAAAATGTTGAACAGCGGAAGGGAGTCAAGAGGAAAGCAAGCAAAATTTCTGGAAACATTTGCTAGGAGACTGAACAGCTTGCAAATGCTTTGCTGGGAGAGTAACAGCAGAGTGAGCTGGTGGCAATTTTCAACTACATAGACTCCTGCAAAAATGAAAGAAATTATTTATTCACAGTGTCAGAGTTCATAATAAGGCAATATTTTTGAAATCTTGGCAAAGATTAGCTTGGAGTGAGAGATACCTTCCTGACTATAGACCTCTGCAAATGGATTACACAGAAAGAAACAGGGCATATAATCTTTCTTGTGTAAAATTGATGAACTTGATAATAATTCGATATTTGTTCTTTTGCTTCTTTAAGTTCATGCAGCAAAGATTGAAAAGCAAATAGCATATTAAAGTGAAAGGCTGCACAAAAGCAGAAAGGAAATGGATGCTCAAAATATGTCCTGTTTATATATTTCACAATTTAAAGCTACAAGGTAGGAGAAAGAATAGAAACATTACTCAAGTATGTGGTGGGAAGGGAAATTTGGGAACTGCCATTACATGTGCTGCTGCTGTTGTCCTGGAAAAAGTGAAAAAAGTGTGCACTACAGGCAGCTACCAGAAATGTGAAGGAATGGTAGCTGCACAGTGACCTTGGTGGATCCAGACATTGTCCATGTGCTTCCTGTCCAGAAGGGAGCCATCAGTTCCTCAGAAATTTCCATGGGCTCTGTGGGGCCAACATCTCTTTCCCCTCCATATGAGTTGTGTTGCCAGCTACAGTTCCATGTCAAGCAGCAATATTTGAATGGCAAAATGTAGGAAATATTCAGCTATCCCAAGACTCCTATGTTGTCTTGTGCTTAGAATGCTGTTTTTTTACCTCAGTGTAGCCTACTATTGCTGAGATTTTAATTTGATACAGACAGAATCTGAATACCTCAACAACAGAGAGGAGAAAGAAGTGTTTGTGGACACTTTTTATCATTCAAATAGAATAGGAGAACATGGTTCAAGAAGATTAACCTCTAGAGAGGAAGCTGAATGTAGGAGTGGACTTGCCTTGGAAACAAAGCTAATGAGAAACAGCTACAACAAACAACAAACAATAAAAAATAAACTGCAGTGGTTTTGGTCACCTTGTGATTAGATAGTGGATTCAGTCAGCTTGTCTGTACTTGAGCCAACCATAAGTTTGGCATTGGTTTTGCAATACAGAGCTAAAATAGTCTCAGTGCAACTGCAAAGAAAAAGAGCAGTAACTAACTAAGAACCAACATTATCTTAAAATGGAGTTCAGAATGCAGATATATTCTATCCATAACATAAAAAAGTATTCTAGGATGGATGGATCTGTCTCTCAATACAGCAGAAATTTTATTCTGGATTTGAGAACCATTCTTCTTCTAATGATAACTTTCTTTCCTGTGAAAACATTCATGTCCCATGTGAAAACCTTTTGCCTGAAAACATCTGGTTGTGAGATCTGACTGCAAGCTTCATGTTGTACCTTATACCTACTGAGAACAGGCTCAAAACTTTATTAAATGAATACTGAGCTATGCAGTTGACTGGTACGGAAGTGTGAAAAGGACTCTCAGAGACAGTAAAAAGCCAGAGGGCAAATTAATAACTAAACGTAAGTGAAAAAAAATTTTGATCAAGAAGAATGAGCTTGAGACAACTGATTTGAAAAGCAGTCTTTTTGTTAGTTACAGGTGAGTTTAGATTACAGTGTTGGTACCCTTTGATCCAGAAAGGCTCTAGAGTATGCCTCTACAAAAGGCATTTCACCTAACTTTGGAATCTAAAATTAGTCTAAGCCATCTGTCTAGTCTGTTAAGAAATTCTTCTGGAAGGTGCTGTTGGTCAGAGACCCTAAAAAGGAGCCCTTTGCCCTCTCTGTGAGGACTCTTTTGTCTGTCTGTTATACCAGGAACTCCAATATTGACTAGTTTACACTAAACACCTATGACAGTTAAAATTAAATTAGCCACATGTAAACAAAATTATCTCTACCAGGAAAAATGCTATTGGTAACCAACAATCAACATTTGAAGGCCTAATGGTTCCTGAGTTTTATCCCCAGAAACTTAAAAAAAAAAAAAAAAAAAGTTGTTAGTCAAGATGTAGTTTCATCATCCTAAACTTGTTTATTTAAGTGACAATCACTGATTATAAAGGATTTTTTTGTATCCCAAACACCTAACAAAAAAGGTGGTTTTATTGTCCCTGATTATTTCAAAGATCAGTTATTATCAACTCCCCAATAGCCATTGCAGTTGGAACATCTGTGCTCAACAGCTTAAGGGACTGATGGCTGAGGGGCATTGGAAAAGTAATTCCCCTTAGGTACTCTTGGATTTCAACCAATTGCGAGCTTAATAACATGTTTTTTATGTTTAGACACTTGAAATGTAGCTTACATATTAATTCCATTGTAGATGTACTTCTGTTGTCTAAGTAGGCAATAAACATACCTGCATTTTGGACATAATATTGTATCTGTATTGAACAAGAAAATTTTATGTATCTTATTTCCAGAAGAGAGCTGTAAGTTCAGGTGACGGCATGGACACTGTGTCAAAAAGAAATATTTTACTGAGTGCCACTTATGAGATACCTTGAGTTTGAAAACTCCACATCCTATATGACTGACGTAAATAAAAGTGAAATTACTGAAGTCATCTTCTCTGAAAAGCAGGAAACAAAGCACACAGCTCCTAAATTATAAAAGACCCCCTTCCTGCTTGCACACTCTGGTGTGAGCACACCTTTAATATATGTACCTCTTGAAATACATAGACATTTAGAAAACTCTTAGTTAGTCCAAATCACCGGGTGGTAAATCAGTCAGCTTTGCAAGCAGGCTATGCAGAGTTAGTAGAAATAAATTGTATATAAGGGACACAGACTATCACCTTTTTCAACACTGGCACTACCATTTAAATGGTCTTTGACAAGGATCTTATTTTGTTCCATTTTACATTTATGCTTTGCAAACAAATGCTGAACATTCATTAAGCAAACCTGCTGTAACAAATGAAAAAGTGACTTCAGAAATGTTATCACACTCTGTGTTCTGAGTGTGATAAATAATTAAAAACCTGTTGGCACACTGGTGTGTGTTTTTATGTTTTATGTATGTATAAGGCTCCATATCTGCAGCAGGCAGGGAAACTGTCTTTTCTTATAAATACCCATCACCCTTGGATCGGGAAACTAAAGACTGGAGCCTTCTTTACAGTTTAATCAGAATTATTCTACTAAAACCAGTGGAAACTCTGCTGATTTCAATAGGACAATGCTGATTTGCATGTTTGGAATAAATATTCACAACAATTTAATTCCAAAATAAATTATGTATGATTTTTAACTGAACTAAATATTTTTATTCATAATTGAGAACCAGGTGAAAATAAAAAGTACAATAAGATTCAAACCAGAAAACTGGGTCACCTTTTGCATTAGATAAAATTAAAATGGCATTTCTGTTAATGTATATCATTCATATGAGTAGCGTGAAAAGGAAATTAAAGACTCAGAAAAAAGCTTTTGCAATCAAAACCCAATTTCTCCCCAGCCCATAGTCAGAAAGAGAAGATAAGTGCCCAAAGCCAAGCATACACCATAAGAAAATTATTGGAGAAACTAATCTAAAAATATTTGAGAATTTTTTTATTCCGAATTACTTTAATAATTATAAAGTATTTTGCATTAAAAACAAAAAGAAAAAGGATTACCCTTTCCGTTTGGAAATGGCAGTAAAAAACTGTCCTTTTTTTTCTTTTATGATTCAGGCAATTAGTTGAAATAGTCTTGAATTCAAAAATTGCTTAAGTTACTCTGAATGTACAGGTTAGGGTGACATGTTTCAACTGATAAACAAGATATAACTTTACTTAGAAATTAAATCTCATTTCAAGCCTGTAGGAACTTCAAATCCTCATTTGTTTGTGTTCTTCTGAAACTTGTAGCCTGTCAAGCTGATAATGTGTTTTATTTTTATTGTAGACTGAAGATAAGATTTCTCCTACACTGTTAACCACTTACTCTCAGGGACTGTGTGGTGCACAAGACTTTCCACTGCCTTCCTCTGATTTGAAGAAGAAATGACAAATGCCAAATTATGCAGAAAGTAATTATTAGAAATTGAAGGAGAAGTTTTCATAATGGAGCAGGCCAGGGAACACTTGGTCTAGCCTGATTTGTCTTTCACTTTGTTGCCTATTTCTTTTCTCTTACTCAATACAGGAAACACATTGAGGGGCTGGAGCATGTCCAGAGACGGGTTGAAGGCTGGACTCTATGATCTGAAATGTCTTTTTCAATCTTTTTTTTTTTTTTAATGATTCTGTGATTTAACAAAGGGTTGTATGACATTTCTCTTTGGTCTGTCTAAATTGTTACTTTTTGCTTTTAAGTAATTTTATGACAGAGCTAAGATTCTCTTCCATCTAAAAGTTATAAGGTAAATTCTCTTGCACTTAAAAAACATCACATTTAAAGTGCATATGTACTATTTAAGTGTGTGCACAATTTACAGAGTTATATGTACCTTTAGACAAGGTACTTCTTCATTTGCTTTTTTATTTAAATGATCAGGAAATATAAGTCTGGCCTGGAGGTACTTAAGTTTGAACTGAACTAACAAAATCCACTACTGTCTATCAAGGAAAAGCAATCATTGTGTTTTCAAGGGCTATATCTTAACACCATTGCTCATCCAGATGCTCACTGTGTTATGGGGGGAAAAGATGAGGAGTCCATGTCCCTCTTCCAGCTTAAATGAAGTTGTCCAGTCCAGCTGTGTCAAAATCACTAAGTAACAAATTAGATGATTCATTCTGGCAATGCTCCTCAAAGACAAACCAGACTTTACCCAACTACTTGGTCTCATGGGCAAAATATCTTCTTATACATGCAGGGGACTGCTTACCCCTCACCATCACAGACAAAACAGACTCTGCTTGGGAAAAAGATGCTGGCGTTTCTTAGGTCTTAATAAAGCCCTCATGGTTTCACTCTTTATTGCCAATTAAAAGAGATTTAGGTAGGGAGAAACCTCAACTTCTTCTAACAGAGGCCAATCTTGCAAGCCCCCACTTCCAAAATCTAAATATGGACACACCTCTTATAGCCACTTAAACAAAAACAGGCAAAAAACACTGAGAGTGCACAGACTGTTGTATTATTCAGTCACCAGAAGGCACCATAGCAGTTAATCTGACAGACTGTTGAACTGTATGAATAGGCAGTTAGATCTGGAATAAATGTCTGTTTGCTGTGTAATTCTTTTTTAGATGATATGAATATTACCAGAAAACTCTGTTTTGTCCAAATCTCTCTTTGACAGAATCATTTATTACATGCAAAACTGCTGCCTGCAGGTTAATATGCATGCAAAGCAAATAAAATAATTGCCCATTGTCAAATCATGGCAATATGAAAGGATATGGAAATGTAAAAGCAGTCTAAGAAAAATGGATAAGGAACCAAAACTGTGGGATTTGCTGGAGTTCAGGTGCTTAGGAAAACAGAAAAACATGAAGTCTCCAGAGCCCTGAAGGTATTTAAGAAATTTTTCAGATTATCTTTCAAGGATGCTCAAATTAAATAGGGAGCGAGAAAGGTACCCTCTATGTAAGACAAAGGGCATTGAAATGTTTAAATCTCAGGATTAATACTGTTAAGTGGGGGGGAAAAAGGGACGAAGGGCTCACCCATGTCTAACTGACATATTTTGAAAATGCTAAACAACTTTAAAATCTGTAGAGCACACTGACACCAAGTAAGGTCAATGACCCTGACTGGGACTTGACAGATAAAATAACTGGTAATTTTTCCAGCAAGATCACTTTAATGTCATTTTTTCCAAATTAATGGTTCTTTACCCACAGATCTACATGTGAAAGTCCCTGTGTTTATGCTTCAGGGATACAAGATAAAATTACCACCACCCCAGCATGGTTTTAATCTGTACCTGTTTGTACTTTTGCAGCCAGTACTCAAGCAGATTACAAAATAGAAAGGGGCAGGGATTTTTTCCCCAGAAGCTATCATGAATTATTATTTTCTTTTTGGGGATAGGGCAGCTGGATAGGGAGTTTAGCAACATAAATGCAATCAGTGTCTTTTAAAGTTCCTTGCTCTTTTTTTTATCCCCCAGTATTGGCACAGTTCATGAGCAAAGGCACCAAAACAAGTGCCAATACCAGAGGAAAGGGTTGTGGGGAAGAATCCTACCCATTTCTCAACTCACCCCTGACCTAAAACAGAACTGACAACTGACACAGCTGAGAAACATTACATATTTGTATATCAGATACTATAACAGCAACAAGAGTGGAACAATTAATTATTTATAGCAGCCTGAAATCAGTGATTAAGAGGAAGTTTACCATGCTGGTTACAAACACTCTACGGCATTAGAATACCATGTGAGATTTGGTTAGTGATCTAATCCATGTCATAGCAACTTCAGAATTTTTAAAAATAACAGGTAATTTTTCTCTTTTTGCCTTTTGCTGAAATAATTCCCACCCTCAAAAACTGTGGTTGCAGCATGACTGGTGATCTTAGATAACTATAACTTCAACCTATAACTGTAGTAGAAATGGATATCCATTTTCTATTAAAAATATCTAAATCAAAATGTTTATCTGAGCTTTTGTAGAAAGGGGAAATGAGTATGGATAATACTCTAGATCCCAAGATTTTATCCTCTCATTGAAAGAGTGTGCAAAAAAGTTGACAAACATCTTCTTGCCCAGATCTGATTCACACTTCAAATCATTATACTGCCCATGATTCATATTCCAAGTAGTTATTCTATTTATTACTGTTGACTGTTGCTATTATGTGTATATTTCCTACCCTTTGGGGGAGGTGAAACGAAAAATAATGAGTTGGTTTGCAAACAAAGAATATGTAGGCAAAGGCTTTCTGAGGATATGAGTCTCTTTTCAAGTCAGACAGGAGAAGGTTTGCATGTTACCTCTCAGCTTTCAGTGCCAGGTCACATCTGGCTCTTGCAAGGCTGTGTCACTTGTCTGTGTCATGCTACAATTCACCTCTGTCAGAGGAAGAGGATTCCTGTTTCAGAGAACCATAATCTGAGCATGCCAGGAAATCAGCACAACAAGAGCCTTAAAACACAAAAATAGATGTATAGAACTTCTGAGAGAGGGGTGGGAAACTGAACAGCAGAAAATGAGAGGGTGGACTGTGAAGTGACAAACTCTTGTCAGAGGGGAAGGAGCATTGTAGTGTGGGGGGAGGATAAATACAAGGAAGTGAGAAGGAAGGTTGGGCCCTGGGAATGGCATTGGGGTGTTCATGACAGATTGAGTGAAAACAGGATTTGGCAGGGTTTTCTGGACCACATTCTTTTGCCTGCTCAGCGTGCTTGGATGAAGAGTGTGAACAGCACTGCTCTCTAGGTTATCTCAGTTACTGTATCTACTACACAGCTGACCTAAGATCCTTTTGAAATAATATTAACTTTCCCCTCTTATATTCATATAACTCAGCTAAACTCAAATCTCCAAAAATAAGAGTTTCCAAAACTCTCTCTAGGTAAAAAAGATGAAACCACATTGAAATAAATGAAATAATGTTCCCACACTTACCTCTCATTCCCACCTTAGGCTGCCTCACAAGAAGCCTTTTCTCAAAGACTTGGCTCCCCTGCCTGTGGAACTGTTCTGTGTATCAGATGCAGATGTTGAACCTGATCCTTCATCCCACAAAGGATGCACCAGACAGCTTTCCTTTCTCTTGCATGGTCTGCCAAGACTTAGGGTGATGGAAAAGCAGGACCACGAGAAAGGAGATCTGAAAGCAGAAAATGGAGATAGCAGCAACATGAGGACTACATGCAGTGACATAGGAGGTGTGATCAGAACAGTCTGGGGAAAAACAAAGCCCTACAGCCCAGCTGAGCAGGTGAGGAAGGAGCACAGGAATGTTGTGAGTGGTCTTTGCAGAAAAATAAAGCAAGAGGTAAATTAGTGTAACAAGCCAGCTGTCAAACACAGTGCGGAGCACAACTTTGTCAATGGATTCTGACACGGCGAGAGATTTATGGTATGAAAAAGGGCAGATGGTGAGGCAGGAAGATCTCTTTGCAGGAAACAGTGAAGAAGAGTGGAGTCCTTGCATAGCCTCATTCATGGTCTGGGAATACATACATTTCAGGCATCTGAAAATTCAGTCATAATCTCCAGCCTACTGTAACAAAAGGTGACTATTAAGTACCTTGCTAGGGTAAATCAGAGTATGAAATTATGATGCAGTTGTTGTTATAGTAACTGCATACTTATGCAGTGTTTCCATTTAACAAACATGAGATAAATTATTCTTCTTTCAAGAAAAGGAGGAGACAATTACAAGAGCTTTTAGAGATGAACTGTGCATTTACACTGAGTTTAGATGAGATCTGATGTGTAGAAGTTTTACATCTGTATTTCCTCATTACAATTTAAACAAATTCTCTGAATGAAATTATACAGACATGGGCAGCACAGTTGCAAGTCATATGGCATGCCCTTGCTCAGTCTAATATCAGCAGGATGTTAATTTCTATTTCCTGATTAATCTTACAAATAACTTCTCTCCCCTTGAAGACCGATGATGAAATTAAAAATAATGGCCCCAAAATGACCACAAAAATGTCAGTTCCCAGTTTATCATTTGCGAGACTTGGCAAGAATATCCAGAATTCAGAATATTCCACCTAACAACAAAACTTTGTCATTATTATATTATTTAGATTGAATGAACATACAGACATACATAAATGGGAAAATTGCATATGAAATTGAAGACAAGAAAAGGTATAGAAAAATACTAATTAAAATTGTATTTAGGAAATGTGAATTTCCCTATGAAGAAAAATGTTAACTCTTGTTTACACAGCCATCTCATTTCAGTGATGGTGGACAGAGAACTCAAAGCCATTAAAAAAAAAAACAAATACAAACAAGTGACCAAAAAAAAAATTAGTTTTTTCAGCATCATAACTGCAGAGAATTACATGCCTGCATCATATAAGGCTGATTACAAGGTTCATAATCTATCCAAAATAAAAACGTATAAATTCTGCATAGTAAGACGAATTTCACTAAGGAGCATTTGAATGGATCACTAAAATAAATAAAAAATAAATGGTAACTCTTAAGAAAAAAAAAGAGCTTTAGGTAAACCTGGATTTTTGAAAATGTGTTACTGTGGTACAGATATTCAAAAAGGATTATCTGAAAAGTCCTAGTAATTATAGGCCAGTTACCCAGACATCAAACTCAGACAATATAATGAAAAAGTTAATATGATTTTCCATTAATAGAGAATCAGAGAGAGGGATTCTAATTCATGCCAGTCAATGTGGTTCTATAGAAAATAGGTTTTGTCAAATAGTTTAGATTTCATTATTTGATAAGATTACAAATTTGGTTGATAAAGGTAGCTCTTTATATGTAATACATGCGGACACCAGTGTGGCATTTGACTTGTATCAGATGAGGAGGTGATTTAAAAAAAAATTGCAAACATCTATAGGTTAAATAGTAAATGGGTTCTGAATTTGCTAATTAAAAACTTTTAGGTGTTTGCTAATAGAAGATAATCGCTGGATACACTAACATTCCATATATCTATTTCATGTTCATTGCTTGAAAAAGGAATTGCTGCCAGAAAAGAAACCTCCTAGAAAAGATGGTATGGCACAAAAAGAGGGGAGACCTTCTTGCTGTCCACAACTCCCTCAGAGGACGTTGCAGTGAGGTGGGGGTGGGTTTCTTCCAGATATCAAAGGATAGTATGAGGGGAAATGGCCTCAAGTTGTGCGAAGTGGGGGTTTAGATTGGATATTAGGGAAAATTTCTTTACCTATGAGGTGTCCAGGAATTGAAACTGACTGCCCAGAGCAGTGGTAGAGTCACCATACAAAGAAATATTTAAAAGACATGTAAATCTGATACCTAGGGGCATCATTCAGGGGTGCAGTTATCAGTGCTGGTTTAATGGTTGGACTATATGATCTTAAATTTCTTCTCTAGCCTCAGAATTCTATGGTTCTATGACAAGGGCTAGATTATCTAGCAGAGTGTCCAGAGCTGGTTAATTATTGAGGGGCACTTGCATTAGGTACTGAGAGGAACAGACAAAAGGAAAATTCTGTCTCACTTTATTTGCCAGCTTATGGTAAAAATTTCTGACAATGATGAAGATAAGCAGAAAGTAAATAAGTGGATTTTTTACTGGGTGTGGCAGTATCAAAATGGGAAATGGAATATTGCATGGAGTCCACATGTTCATGCCTTGCAGAGGAACTTATAAACTGGTGATGAAACAAAAAAAGAATAAACTGCTTTGGCATCTACCAAATGCACCTTACAGTGGAAGCTGTAAGAGTCTAGGTGAATTACTTTATTAAATTAAGGTTGATAAAGGTGACATCAACAATTTGTAAGCCTGTCCAGAGACAATAGCACACAACAGGCGTTTTTTGCTTTGTCAGAGCCGTAACAAGAAAGAGTGACCAAAAGACCAGGGAATTTCACTTTAAAAACTGAGGCTCATTTCCATTTTGAAGGGTAGCAATGATCAGTGATCATTAGCAATCAATGATAGACAACATGATTGACATAGAATGAATAGGTCAGACATAAATAGAAACTCAGATGAAATGATCCATAGTTAAACATTGAGGGATTTACTTAATGTGAACTAGAATTTGTCATAGCATTCCATTATTTGAACATCACAAAATAACATGCTATAAGAAGCGGAATATACATCTTAAAATCATCTTCCTGCCTGCAGCTGCATTTTGTTTGTAATTCTATTTTCTGACTCATACAGCAAGAAATTGTACTTCCGTTGTACTTTGCATATAGCTGTTTGTCTCTAGTTAAATCATATCCATTAATCCCCTTGAAAGATTTATCAAATATGACATAAAAGGAAAAATGTAGAATCAAAGGTTAATTTAATGTTACAGAGATTTTTCATGGTGATTTAATATTAATGATGGCAGTTTATGAACCATGTTTAATTAAATGAATGTGGGAGATAAAAATCACCCTTGTGTTTAGCTTTAGTTAAGACTATAGCCTCTGAAGCTTGAAAGAGGTTATGAATAAACTTTGTTCTGATCTCTAGTGAGGGCTGTATTTAGATAACAATGAGGGTACATTCTATAGAGTCTATAATCAGATTAAACCTCATCTTCAGTTTAGAAGAGGTGTGACTTTTCTGGAACGTCTTTTATTGAAAGAGGTACAGAGAATGGTGTGAGCTGCACATCTGGTACATTTTTTTCTGTGTGAGGTTTGTCAGTCAGGTAACCTTTACTGACCTGTAACACACAGTGCACGCAAAGATGATGCTCAGGCCCGTGGAACAGCAAGGTCCCTTAGCCCCCTGAGAGGAAATGCTACAGAAATATTTCTGAGATTGCATCTCCTGCTGCTCCAGTTAACATCGGAGTGGCTGCTTCATAGTGGCATTTGGAAATTGGTCTTACGAGGACAGTGATTCGAATAATGGATCTTAGTAGTCTATGCCACATCTTTGTAGAGTTGCACCATTCGAGGGCCACTATACAGAAAACCACTCCAATAAATATGAAGTAATAAATAACCAAAATAAAAAAAGCTGAACTGAAAAGACTAAGGATATGCTTTCTCTGTCTTTTACCTTCCTGGTTGACCAGGGAGGAGTCATCATTTAGAGATGCATTCTGTGAATATTCTCTACCATTTTTTATTTCATAGAATCACAGAATGTCCTGATTTGGAAGGGACACACAGAGATCATCGAGCTCAATTCCTGGCCCTGCACAGACACCCCAACAATCCCTCCCTGTGACTGGGACCACTGTCCAAACTCTCCTGTGTTGGGGAAGAAGAAATAGGAAGGCCTTATGTGGCAAAAGATGCTGAGAATATTGAAACCTGAGGAGAGATTAAAATGAAGACAAGATTTGAGATACCAAAAACCTCAGTCACTGAAATAGCTGGAGGGCAAGGCTTATCAGCCTTTTGATTAAACAATGGCCACTCTGGAATAGACAATACCCTTCTCCGGGGTGGATCCAGAAATTCCAAAGATTTAATCAATTCAGCAGGAAGCTGAAAAACCAGTTTTTAGGAGTTTTAATATGTAACATCTTATGGTAACACAAGGACACTCATAGGCTATATGTAAATGATGTAGAATTTGTATCTTGTCCTAGATTGGTTAGTGGAAATTAGAATATTCAGCAGGGAACCTGTTTTACGGGATTGTTAGGGACACTTTGGGACTTTTCTGTACTTCCGCTCTGTACCTCTCTCCCTCTCTCCCTGGCCTGCCTCGGGGCTGTGCCTGGCAGCTCCGTGGCAGGCTCCCCTCTCCCCACCCTCTTTCGCAATAAACCTGCATGCTCTGAGACTGGACTCCAGAGAGCTCTGTCCAAACCGTCTGTACACCGCAGAGGCATCCATGGCACCCCACGATTTCTCCTTCACTTCTAGAGCTCTGGCAGCCTCGGGGCTGTGCCCATTCCCTGGGGAGCCTGTTCAGTTCCCGAACACCCTCTGGGGGAAGAGCCTTTTCCTGATATCCAGCCTAACCCTCCCCTGACACAGCCCCAGCCATTTTCTCCTACATCCAAGAAAGGTATCCATCTGTTACCACCGAGCTCTGCTGCTCTTTGTCTGCCCCTAACAAATCTGATCCCACAGTCTCTCTGTTTTGATCAATTCTGTTTCAAGTGTAACTGCACTGTAAGGAATACAAACACCTTGTATGGAAAGATGTCTGCTTAAAGATATTAGATTCCTTGTCTGCTCTGGTCCCCAGACTCCCATTTGTTCCTGAGCTCCAGCCTGTACCATTTTGTACCTCTATTTGCAGCTGAGTACAAGTGCATTTCCATATGGCTCAGTAAAGGCTCTTCCCCATCACCTTCCTTTCAGATCTCATTTTAAGCATGACATACGATTTCAACAGAAAATGAAGTATCAAAAATAATTTTACTTGAATTGTTAGAAATAGGCATTGTAGTGAGAATTAGAGGGTTAACTCCTACAATGAGGTTATTACTGTTTTGTTCTAAAACAAGCAACTTAGGGCTTTCAGTCCACAGAGCTAGTCCAGAAGTTTAATTCCTTTTTCTAAAATTTCTTTATACGTATATATATATANATATATATAAAATTAACTTAATACAAAGAGTAACATTTTTAGGATTCTACAGTCTAATGTGCTCCTGGTAATTTACTGAAAAATTGTTACGACTTAGAGGTGGCAGAATTCTACTGCCACCAGTAGAATCATTAGATTCCTTCTGCTTCAGAATACTGTAGAAGTAGTTGTTGCTGTGACAAGTAACAATTATTAATTTAATAAGGGTTTAGTTAATTTGTTGGAAGTCCTTGGACAATTCCTATGAAGGTTCTGCTTATTCTTACCTTCTGACAAAATAGATGTGACTGATATTTCCCTGAACAGCAGAGGCAGTGTGATCTTATATTTATGCTTTGAGGCCCAAGTACAGAAAGAATCAGGTATAATTTAAGCACTTGAGGGAGAAAAATACTAACAAAGAAACAAAAGGAATACTGCAGTAGGTAGATTAAAACACGAAAATATGTGAACTAACCACTACAGAGTTGTTTTAGTTATTTAAATTCGATTCCTGTATATTGATTTTTTATTTTTAAACAACTGAGGTTTCTCTCTCCACCTCTATTGCCTGCTGTGCTTTCTCCACAGACAGATTAATAAAGAAGAAGATTTTCATTGGTGTCCTATTTACTGGTGTAAATATGTAATCTGGGAGACAATATAGTACCTTCTGGAAATAAAATTTGTGTGTGTTTTAAAGAGTGCAGATGATTTGCAGCGCCTCATAATTGATTCCCAGCCTGCTTGCCTTGCAGTGCACATGCCTCCAGCAAGGCATTCCCAAGAGCTCCATCTGCAAGAGAACATCCATCTGCCCTGTCAGACTGCTCAACAGCGCTGAAAGGAGGACTGAAGTAAGTGCTCAAGGGGAGTAACTACCTTAAAATTCCATAGGTCTTGATACCAGCCTGGCTAATTTTGGTGGGGGTCTGTCTAGTGAATATTTTGAGGCTGAAGGGTGGATGCTTGTTTGCCCAACCCCAGAAACACTGATGCTTCCTGGCCCTCCACCCCTGAGGAGTTTGTGCACTTTCAGGGCTCCAGGCCTCTCTTTAGCCAAATTTCACACGATCATAGAACAGTGTGTGTCGGAAAATACCTCTAAGATCATCGAGAAAAGACACCACATGAACTGTTCTCTTTTGCCCTTCAACAGAAATTGTGCTCTCTTTAATTTTCAAATATATATATACATGCATAGTGGAAAGTGATCAGCTCTTCATATCTGATATGTTTGTGGCAGTAAAACAGTGAAATGAGAGAAAAAAGTTGACTTCATGGATCACAATTTCACCACACTATATCAACACAGTCCTTCCAGTAGCTGAAAGGAGCCTACAACAAAGATGGAGAGCAACTATTTACAAGAGCATGGAGAGACAGGACAAGGAGGAATGGCTTCAAACTGAAAGCAAATAGGTTTAATTTGTATGCTAGGAAAGAAATCTTCCCTGTGAGGGTGGTGGGGCCCTGGCACAGGTTGCTCGGAGGAGCTGTAGCTGCCCCATCCCTGGAATTGTTCAAGACCAGTGGACGGGGCTTGGAGCAACCTGGGACAGTGGAAAGTGTCCCTGACCATGGCAGGGGACTTGAAACAGGATGATTTTTGAGGTCAGTTCCAACCAAGGCCATTCTATGATTTTATACATCTCTAGCTCTCAACACAGTCATTAGCCTAGCTGCTGCTAGCCTATATGGAGGTTTCCAGAAATACAGTTTCTATGAAGCAAGAAAAATATCAGTGGATATATTCTTAAGACTGTAATTAAAAGAGGAAGTTTCTAACTTTTATAGCTATACTGGTTTCTTGACACAGTTCTGGTTCTCATAACCACATTCGTCTTCCCAGAAATGACCTAACTGGTTGTATTATCGGGACAAACTGAACCAGCAACATGAACCAGCAACATGAATAAAAGGGAAAGATGGTATTGTATCGCCTTTTGGGTTGTCAGCCTAATATTAACTGACTCAGTTATGGGATATTGAAAGTAAATTTTATTTTGAGTCACACTGCTTTTACCTTTTCCAGTATTGACTGTGCTCTGCATAAGAGTTTGTATAAGCTTAAAACCCTTAAATGTCACTTCTGAGTTTAGCCTAGAATGATTGCATTCTCAGACAAAGATGGTAATTTAAGATTGAGTATGGCAAGTGAAGAATCAACTAAAAATAGGTTATGGGACTTCTGATTATGTACTTTCTGTGTCTTCCTACTTATTTTCCATTTTTCTTCCATGGATACTTCACAAATATTTCTCTGTCTTTGAAATTTTTCTGAGGTGAATAACTTCAGACAAGTTTTCATGGGAAGGATATTGTATTATTACATTGATATGGTCACTAACCTTGATATATTGGAATTAACACAAACCAGTGCTGTAGATGAAAAGGTCTGGACAAACTTCAGCAAAGATACACAGTTTCATGCATTTTTTAGCTTTGGTAATATTTAAGGAGACACCAGAAACTCAGTGAACAAAGCTGTTCTTCTCATAGTTGCAAACTCCAAAGAAATTCAGTCTACTGTGGTCACTGTGAAGCAGTGGAGGAGAGGCTGCCCCAGTGTTGAGCTGCTCCGTCCAAAGATGAGAGTAAGAAGCAGAGATACACCCCTCTGGGACAAAAGTGTCCCTTCTGCTTTTTCCTTTACTCCAGCTCTTTTCCAGATTAAACTGAAAGCTTCTGATTTCCAGTAATGTAAATCTGACACATTTCATGAGTATTAGGTTTACTTACCTGCAATAAAAAAATTGCAGCTGTTAGAAAATACTGAAAAATTGAAACATTCTGAAGTTACGCTATACATCAAAATCAACTGGAGCATTCCAAGCACTGTATCTCTACTTTAGATACTGTGTTTATCATCTAAATAATAAATGTGGTCCATTTGTATTGCACCTTTTGATGGAATTGGGGCATTTTTTTGTAAGCTATTTGCCTACTACTAGATTTGGTGCTGCTCTATGAAAAGAAACTCCTTTGCATTCTGTTGGAAGTAGGGGGTGGCAGTGGTGGTGTAGATTGTTAATAATCTCTAGGAACCATTGCAGCCTGCAATTCATGCTACCACAAACCCATGAAAAGTGCTCCTTTATACAAGAACTCTGCTCCGCTGTAACCCAGGTGTAATCTGGGGCGAGGGTAGTGAGGCCCTGGCACAGAGAAGCTGTGGCTGTCCCTGGATCCCTGTCAGTGTCCAAGGCCAGGTTGGATGGGGCTTGGAGCGACCTAGGGTAGTGAGAGGTGTCCCTGCTCATGGCAGGGGGATTGAAATGAAATGGTCTTTGAGGTCCCATCCATCCCAAATGAGTTTATGGTTCTATGATTCTACAAACCAATGCAACTGTACTGATCCAAAATCTTCCATTCATTTGGCAGAACTGGGTTTTTTTTTTTGTTTCTCCCTTCAAATTAGAAACAGATTAGCAAAATAAATTACTTTTAAATTAAATGACAGAACTGAACATGGGTTGATGGCAATTTAGCAGTACTAATATAAAAATTAACTTAAGGCATTTGATTTCTGCATGCCTTTTCATAATCCCCATGTCTATTGAGGTTAAATCATTCTCCTCTCCTCCTTTATTTGTTTAATGAATTTGTTGAAAAAGCAAATAAAATTTAATTAATTTAATATTTCTGTGTACAACAGTGGAAAACTGATTAAGAATAAATAAAAAATTAGTTTAGCATTCAATTTAACATGTTACTTTTATTTCAATAATTACTTTATTGAAACCTTTCTAATTAGCTTGCAAATAAAAAAGAATTTGTCTTTCTATTTCCTACTGAGTAAATTATTATTCTATTTTACATATACTTTTGTCTAAAAGGTGTTTGGCAGTTCAATTTGTTAAATGCATTGCAAAGACATGACTGAGTTAAGAACCACATTTGTGTTCCTAGGTATTTATTTTGGATTTTAGCCATACACCCAGGCTTCCTAAACAGAGAAAAATGCTTCTGCTGGAGCGAACCTGGTGCTTCTCTTTAACTTCTTTGAAGGTAGCCCTAGTAAGCTGGTTGCAATTGTAAATACATTTCTCAACTGCAAGAGTGAAATCCCTTGGGTTCATCTCCCATGGAACCAAGTGGTATGGAGATGATAAACAAGACTGCAAAAATACTGACAGATCAGTTTCAAATTAGTTTTAAAGATCAGGTTTTTTTGTAAACTCTTGGTTTTGTTAAAGGAAACAGATTCCAGACTCTAGTGTAGTATGCGTTACTAACCTTTCTAATATTTTATATCATGGTTCCTTTCTCATTAAAAATGTCTTAATGGCATATACATACCTTGCAGGTGTTTCTGTTCTGTATAAATTTTGGAATTTAACATGTAATTTTTCCCACAGATTAACCATCACGTTACAAAATTACTATACATACATTTCAGGGGGTTTTGTTGGTTTTTTTGTTTGGTTGGTTGTTGTTTTGAGGGTTTCATGTTTGTTGGTGGGTTTTTTTTCTATGTTTTTTGGTGTTTTTTCTTTTGTTGTTGGTTTTTTTTAATCTCATTCCTTTTATAGCTTTCCATTGTAGTTTTTTAGTTTGTTTTGTTTTATCATCATTAAAAGTAAGAAAAATACGTTCACATTGAAACAGGTGATTTTATGAACCACGTATTGTGAAGACAAGAAGTTTAGTAGATGGTATCTTTTAATTTATTTTTCTCAGTGGTTATAGTTGATAGATGCAGAAACTAATAAGCAAATTGTTCTTTCTATTCTGTATTATCTTGCCCAATTGTGCGTGTCTGCATCAATGAGTATATCAGCAATATTATCATTGTCTTTGAATTTGTCCTTGCTAAAGTCATAGGAGCATGATTTTGTGGAGAAGAGAAAATAAAAGACTATTTTGCCTTAAGTGTTTAGTCATTAGTGTATTTCAGTGATATAAACGCTAACAGAGAGTATAATTTTGCCCGTAAAAAGGATCATTATTTCACCATAAAGGTATGTCTGTTTTACTAATAATTAAAGTTTCTGATAAAAATGCCATAAGAATCTTTGATGCACACATATAAAATTAACATTACATTGTTATTTTGTGACTTGATCATTAGTGGTGGCTGAGTTGTACTTCTCACAGAATCACTGAATGATTTAAGTTGGGAAAGACTTCCAAGATCGTTGAGTCCAACCTGTGGCTGATCCACACCGTGTCACCCAGACCAGAGACACGTCCATTTGTTCTTTGGACAACTCCAAGGATGGGGACTCCAGCACCTCCCTGAGCAGCCCCTTCTGATGTTTATCAACATCTGTGATGAAATTCCCCCTGGTGTCCAACATGAGCCTCTTCCTGTGTGCAGCTTGAGTTTATGTCCAGTTTTCCTGTCCCTGTTCCCTGGGAGCAGAGCCCAACCCTCCGCCCCAGATTCCCCCTCCTGTTGGGGAGTTCTGCAGAGCCACAAGGTCCCCCCTGAGCCTCCTTTTCTCCAGACTGAACAACCCGAGCTCCCTCAGCAGCTCCTCACTGGACTTACCCCGTAGAAACCTCACCAGCTTTATTCAGCTTCTCTGGATTCTTATGTTGTCTTCCATCCATTAAAAAAAAGACCAAAAACCAGCAAAGCGTATTGTTCAATTATTAGTTTTACCACTCACTGTATATTTAGGAATTTCACTGGAAGATGCCCGGCTATTTTTAGTGTGTCTGCCTAAGCAAACATGGGAAACGTCTTAAATATTTGATGCATGTGCATCCAAAGAGTAGTAGCAGTTAATGCCTCCACAGTTTTGTAATTAATGTTGATGAAGCTTTAAAGCTGATTTGCGTTAAATACCAGTCAATTGACAGGGACATCTTGCTCAAAATATGCTCAGATTACAAAAATTTGAATTGTGAGAATTTGGCCTGGCAGCAAAAATTTTTTCCATTCAAGGTGGTTTAATGTATGCTAAATTCCCAACTGCCTGTATGTTCAGCAAAGATGATTCAGCAGGCATTTCTGACTGTATGCTAGTAAATAGAATGAATCATAATCTTCAGTCTGCCATGAAAACAAGGTAAATACCTGTCTTACATCCATGGACAGACCCTCTTACGTGCTTTCTGCAGCACAGAGTGGCCTGGTCTGGACTGTTTTGTGACTTCAGTAACAACTTCAGTGACTTCAGTAAAGGGACTAATCACACTACACAGAGGAATGTGGTCTAGGAATACTCCAGTGATTATGTTCTAGCCTTAAGGAGGCAGGATTTGAGACCAAAATCTTAATATTATCACAGTTGCCTTTAAGGATTCAGTATCAATGAGAGATAGAAAAGATATGCATTCCAGAGTCACAACCAACATGTACAGGAACCTGCAGATACCTGAGAAGTGGTTACGGAGGGAATGATGCCAAGCTCATCTCTTTTGGGAAAGATGATAAAACAACATCAAAAAGCAATAAAGTTTGACTAAGTAAATTCAGGTTGAACATGAGGAAAATTTTCCTGACTAGCAGTGGGTCACTAAAAATAATTTCCCAGAGAACTTTAATTTCAATCCTTGGATGTTTTTAAGACTCACGTGGACAAAGCCACAGCTGGCTTTGTCTGCTGTTGGTGATAGTCGTGCTTGAGGTGGGAGGTTGGGATGACATCAGAAGGGATCCCATCAAATCCACCTTTCTGTGAATAGGTGACAATATTAAGAATGACATTACACAGCTCAAAAGAGACAATGAGTTTGTAGAAAAGTGACTAATAGAGTCAGGAGTTAAACTTCTGCCATCACTAAAATCCCAGTCTTGCATCATGGTTCAGTCTTCACTTTTGACATTGTTCTTTTTTTCTAGAAGGGCTGGAAATGTTCACTGGTGTATCCTGTGGATGGACAAATCTCTTTGGAAGGAGAAAAAATTTTTCTTTTTCCTGAGACCAGATGAGACTGGGCAGACAGAAACTCTTCACATTGGGATCATCTTTGGGAATACATGGGCTAAAGATAATCCATGAGTGACAGAGATCAGTGCCCACAGAACAATGCACTGTCTAGAAAAATTCAAATTCATGACAAATCTGCACATCATTGCAAGTAGGTGAACTGAGGATAAAAGTGACAGGAACTGACCTGTCCAGCAAAAGGGACACCAAGGATTTATTTATTATTTTGCCTTATACAACATATTTGAGTTTACCTATCTTTTTTTCTTTGATCTCTCACACTGGAACTTAGACTGAAATGTTCACAAACTTTTTTTCATGCTCATCTTTTAGAGAGCAAACCCTCCAGATCCATTTGCTTCCATCATGTCATTAAAAACATTGCTTTATCTATGGGTAGCAGATGTCTTTTCCTGAAGTTCGTCTGTGGACAGTGACAAACTGCTGAAGGTTTATTGTTAGAGACAGAAGGAGAGAGAGAACACAGATGTGCTCTTGCTCTGCACCATTTGATTAGAAGAGAACAATCCATAGTTGCTTTTGTAAGTAAATGGCAGGAACACCGAAAAACTTAGTGCTAATAAGAGATTAAAAAAATTTGGAACTGAGGTAGAATAGGAAAGATAAAGATGAGGAAACTGATTTTTTTTAAGACAGATTTTTTAAACTTTGTAAATAGGGTTATGGAGAAGTTGAGAAAATAGGGAAAAAATACGTTAAAGCAAGGTAATTTTGTAATGAATAATAAATGTATACTCAGAAATTATAATGAAAACTGAGGAATAATTAAAAAATTGAAACTATATTTGGCTCATGGGTAATCTAAAACAAGAATAAACAAAATATGTAGAAAATGGAAACAATCTTGAGACAAATTTCATGACTATGTGGAGATAAATGCAAACATGAAAGCAAAATAAACTAGTTGATTATTGAGCTAGAAACAGTATATCAAGGAGAAATCTTCTAACAAAGAGCGAAAGGAATTACTGATAGATGAAGACAGCCAGGATGCACTATGTAATTTTTGAAAAAGGTTTCACCAAGAAGTTTCACATGCATTTAGGGAAAACAGGTGCTGCCTGAGCAGCCCGATGTCTGATGACCAGGTGACCTGCCCGTGGATGAGGGAAAGGCTGTGGATGTGTCTGCGTGGACTCCAGCAAAGCCTTTGGTGGCGTCTCCACAGCATCTCCTGGAAAAGCTGCAGCCCAGAGCCTGGGAGGTTCCCTCTGCTCCGGGTGAAGAACTGGCGATGGCCGGGCCCAGAGAGGGCTGGGGGATGGTGTCACATCCTGCTGGGAGCTGTCACTGTGCTGTCCCCAGGAGTCAGCGCTGGGGCCACCCTGTTTACTGTGTCTGTTGATGATCTGGAGGAGGGGACAAGTTCTCAGGTGACACAAAGCTGCAGGGAGTGGGCTCTGCTGGTGGCAGGAAGGCTCTGCAGAGGGATCTGGCCCAGGGACACAAGCCCAGGGCTGCCCAGGTGGGCAGGAGGCTGATGAATAACATCCTGACTCATTATCAAAACCAGTGTCCAGCACAGCGTGCCCAGACCAGGGAAGTGACCGAACCTCTGCACTTAGCGCTGGTGAAGCTGCGCCTCAAATGCTGTGCTTGGTTCTGGGCCCCTCACTGTAGGAAGGACATGGAGGAGCGGTAGCTATGGAAGGATCTAGAGACCAAGTAATTTGAGGAGCAGCTGAGGGAGCTGGGACAGGGCTCAGCCTGGAGAAAAGGAGGCTCAGGGGGACCTTGTGGCTCTGCACCACTCCTGACAGGAGGGGACAGCCGGGGGGATGAGGCTCTGCTCTCAGGCAATAGGGACAGGACAAGAAGAAATGGCCTTAGGCTGCACCATGGGAGGTTCAGGTTGGACGTCATGAGAATTTCTTCACAGAAATGGTTGCTAAGCGTCGGAAGGGGCTACCCAGGGAACTGATGGAGTCACTATCCCTAGAGGTGTTCAAGAAGCTGGACATGTTACTTAGTACTGTGGTCGGGTTGACCAGGTGGTGATCCATCAAAGGTTGAACTTGATGATCTAGGAGTTCTTTTCCAACATTAAGGATTCTCTGTTTCTATAATTCTATGAAAAAGTCTTTCAGTTATTTTATTAAGAGGTAGGAAACTCTAATATTTCATCAATGGATTAATACACAAAGAACAAAAGAAGTTAAACTACTCGATCAACTCAAAGATATTTAAGGCAGTATGCAAGAAATATTTCTGTCATTAAATTTGAGAATGCCTAGAAATATAAATACAAATATCTCTGTTTATTTAAGAATGTTTTTTTCTTATATATGTTAGAAAAGAAAGGTAAACTGAGCATCATCAGTCACTGTAATTTAAGTTCTAAGAAAAATGATGGAGCACATAAGCAGTGACATATAAAACCATAAAGGAATAAGGAGATGATCAGCATCCATCAAGAGTTTGTTGAAAACAAGCAAGTCAAAGCAATGTATGTTACTTCTGAAAAATTCTTCAAGTTTCCCTTGGGTGCAGAATAGCCTAAATGCTTGATGCATCTGGCAAAGTTTGCATAATAAAAGTTATGATCACATTGAGTTAAAAAGTCAGTGTGTCAGAAGAGAATAATGGAGTTCAGCTATCAAACTCATGCAAAACCCCAACATGCTGTTCAATAAAGACTGGTGGGAAGAAGACACCATATGTGCCAGATGGATCATGATTGACCAAAACAGCAGCTCTGTAGATAATACTCTAGATTTTAGAATAACTTCAGTGGAGAGAAGTAGTAGCAGCCTTAAATTACAGCAAAAATAACTCTGCTTCAATATTTAGTACAATTTTATTTTAGTTAGAAGGATCATCCTAAGTAGATCATGAATCCTGAAAAGATTGCACAAACTGGCTATGGTTTTTGCAGCATTGAGGGTCTTTAAGAACAAATTAGACAGACATCTATCAGAAATGACATAGAAATAGCTGATCTTGCCTTAGGAAAGGGGAATACACAGGGGACAGCTATCATATCAATCAATTCTGTGCCTCAAGCAGTGGTGCATGGATATCCCATTGTGCTGGCTTTTACTGTTGGCGACCAAAAACAGAGATGTGCTGGAATATCGCTGTTGCAGTTAGTCTGAACTGGCCAAGGACATAATCTCTTAAAAAGTGCTCATTCTTTCAAGATCAAGGACTGGGAAATGCAGACCCAGGTTGCAAAGAAAGCTGGTTTTGCCTCTGTCTTGCCATATGGCACTCACATCAAACTTCAACATTCTTAAGAACACCACAATTAAGTAATCTACCACAAACTTACATAATTGTACATAGACAAATAATATGAGGTTGCTAAGGTTGTATTTGTGCTTTTGTACTTCTAAAATAAGTGTGGATAATATTTCTATTTCATAAACTGTGATGATGTGCCCATTTTTTTCTGACTTTCTATCAGTAGAGTACATGAAAGAACTGTAACAAGTATTCCACTCAATATGGTAGAAGTTTCCATAAAAATATGCAGTGTAATATTCTACCAGGCCTTTCATAGTCCATCTCCGCTCTCATCAATTGTAAGAGCAAAAGCTGAATTGGTTTGCTTGTATGTCAAAAAGATTCATATTGAATTACAATGTGATCTTGTACGCCTTTAATAGATGTGTTGATGTGATAGTAATAATAATAATAGTAATAATAACACTTTGCAATTCTGTAATTGCATTCTGATTATACTAACATGATTTACAAACACTAATTATGTGAGCCTTTCAAAGCTCTTGTAACAAACATGCTAGGCCCATATACAGCAATTACAATCATACTTCTCTTTCAGAAAGAATTTCCTGCAGACTTCCACATAATCTATAACAAAGAAGGTACAGGAATATGAGTATTTTGTCAAAAATTAGTGTGCTGAAGATAAAGATATTATTTCTATCCTTATTAAGCTACTTCTTTTTCTTCCACGTCATTGTGTCACCATGCAATGAAAACTTTAATTTTTCTTACCTAATTTGCAAAACAAAAGTAAGTTTGCAAATTGCAAACTTTGCAGCTCATTCATAATCAATGTAAGTAGCTTATTAAATATTAATTTGTTGGGAAAGTCTCAGTATCTTTCCTCTTCACTCGGTTCACTGTTTTATGTCACCTGTATGCAATTTTTTCTCTCATTTGACAGTTTGAATTCTATGGCATATTAATATGTTTAAAGTAGCCATTATGCAAAGAGCAAAGCTGAAATTTACTTCATATAAGGAAGCTATTTTAAAGCACAGCACACTTCTCACACAGTTGCTCAAATACTTTAAAAAAAAAAAGGAATAAAGAACAATTCTCAAAACTGTGGTTGCATATGCATGCATACTAGGAACTAACTTTTTGGTTTACATCTGGAAACATTGATCTATATTCTCCTCCAGGGCCGCACTGCCTCGTGACATTCCACCATCCATTTAATTTCCTTCAGTGCAGTGTTATTCTTCCACGGAAACATTTTCTCCCTCCCTGCTGCCCTTTACCTCTACTTTGCCTTTTTGAAGTGAGACCTTTAGATTTGGCAGAGATAAGATACATTGCTTCAAAGTGAATGTTTTACAGCTTGACACTGGTTTTGTGTATTTTTAATATTATCTTTGCTGCTCAAGGGAACTCTATGGATTTTAAGACGGGGTGTCTGAATTAACAGAGTTTTTCAGTGAGATATTGGACCAATAAGTAAACTTTGTGGTGAGTTCACATATGGCACAGCCCTTCAGCTTCTACCTTTCAAGGAAAGCAGAATCTGCTTGGTCACAGTCATGGGCCAACTTCTAAGTTCCTCTAGTATCATCAATGAAAAATAAAACAAATGGTCATATTATGGGAAATTTTGCAGGACATTATGTCCAGTTGATGTAATCCACTCTACTTGATCCATTTCTATGTCTTTACCACACAGAAGGATAAATTTCTACTGAATTTGATTCAATGAATTAAAATTAAAAATTTCCTGAACTTACATTTCCTTCACAAGAAATCCAACAACAAAAAAAAGAATTCCTTTATTTTTGACAAGAAGAAGTTATACAATATATTTATTTTTTCTTTTTCTTCATTTAAATTTTTTTGTATTAGTTACTTATCAAAAAATCTTTCTTTATCTATAAAATCCCTCAATGTAGCAGAAAATAGACATAAAGATACAGATAGAATACAGATTCTATTGCTCATTTAAAAAAAAAAATCTGTTTTATTTCTCATCTGCTTAGATGAATCTCTTGGGTAAACTGTAACACAAAATGTATTTAGTTTTATATGATCTTCTAATCCCAACAGTTGTATTAGGTAATTTTTCACTAGTTTCATGTATGTCTTTTTTATTGTCTGCATCAGAGCAAAAATATGGCTAATAAATATTGATTTGAAACAAAGTAGAGCAGAGAGATATCCCAAACTGCATTTTGTAAAATGAAGGGTTTATACTCAATGTAAGAAGTAAGCTGCAGTGAAACGAACAAAAAGAAAAAGAATCCTTGGGGATGTCTTCCAACTCAGGTTATTCTATGGCTCTATGATCCTGGATTATGATAAAACCTACATACTTTCTTAGTAGGCAATACATTTGACTAACTCAATAAGGCTTTGGAAGCAAATAATTCACTGCCTTTAATCAATTTTTGAATCCATTTTCACAAGACTTCACCTAAACTCTTTCATATTTATATGGACAACACATAGTCATATAAAGATAGGTACTGAATAAAAATTACCAAGAGACTGAAGGTCTTAGACTGACATTGAAACCACTGTGAATAGACATAAAAACATACAGCTTTTCAAGTGATTCTGATTTTAAAAAGAATACTAATTCCCATTATGTAATTTTTCTGAGTCCATTTAAACAAAAGCATATTGTAACAAATTGAAGATTATTTAAAATTGTGAAAAAGGCTCCTAGTTGAAGACTATTGAACTACTGGTCCCAGTTATGAAAAATTCTCACTAGAGAAACAAACATTAGAGCAAGGGAAACAAAGTCTCAGCCTGATGGCAGTATAAAAGGAAGTGAGGAAATCTACAAATGGCAGAATGTGTATTTGAAGATGATTAAAAAATAGAGCCAGAGAGAAATAGTCAAGAACTTGAAAGCATATGTGTGATTTATTTAAGGGTTTGATTTCAAAATAACCAAATTATTTAGCAGAACACCAGTTAAAAGCAGCCCCAGTAGGAAAAAATTATTTTTAAAATTACAAAAATAAGGAAAGCTGTTCCTTTAAAGAGGCATCAGTGCCCATGGAAAGTAGAGCTGTTGTGACTAGAAAATAAGAAGCAAGAAACTTGTGGTAGGTCAAGTGCTCATCATTGTCTTAGGAAGCTAAAAAAAAAATTTTTTTTCCATACAATGGAACTTTTAATGGTGGCTGACAAAGGAGAAGTTAAATCACAACATTTTTGTATCCATTTCCCAGTTGATCACCGATGAACAAATACATCAGGATAATATCCTTGCTGCTTCCACACTTTACTTCACCAACTGTGGATTTGGAGGTGACAACAGAAATAAGTCCAGAACTCTCTCTTCATGCCTGAAAAGCAGGACTACATAATTTTCTAGAAAGAGAAACCTTGGAGCTGGTTTTGTTCTCAAATACAGTGTTTGTCACATTAGGAAAGTGTTCACCAATAGCTGCAGTCAAAAAGTGAGCGCTGGAGGGCATGGAATTATTTCTGGACAAATTATATGAGTGATGATGACCCTCAGAAAGAAAATTGGAAGGTATTCTCTTTTTCTATTTCCAGTGTTCTTATCCTGGAACAGGATGTCTTCTGAGTTCTGTTACCATGAGGAATTAATAACAAAGAGTAACCATTAGCATCTATCTTTGGCCCTGAATCCAGTGTCCTCTAAAGTTGAAGATTAACTTTGGTTCATATAGGTAGAGTGGATGCCAGGAGAAAACTGAGTAAATGTGAATGAAATTGCTTTACAATTGGCCTGATATCATGAGCCTGGTCATAAACTATGGCCCTACCTGGCAAACATCTCTGTCAGATTCTTCTGTTTCCTCTGTCAAATAATTTCTCTCAGTCCTGAATTATTTTTAATCTTTCTAAAAGACTTCTCCTCTGGAGCAGTCTGCTTCATCCACTTTCAGTCATAGAGCCCCAGTGAGGGTCTCACTCAGCAGGAAACAGAATATGGAATGAGTCTGTGAGGGTGAGGGCAATGTATAGGACTGCTAGTTCTCACATATTATTTTTATTCTTTCATTCTTCTTGGGCAAAAGCAGTATTTTTTTTTTTTTCACATTATACAGACCTCTAACTCAGAAAGTCTGTAACCCCATAGTTCAGAGAATTTTATTTCAAATTCTATTTATTGGCAGAGCCTGGTGTTCCATGTGTATATATTTTTAAGCAAAAGCAAACCACTTCTGTTTTCCAAGATGCAGTCAATTAAGATCTTGTTTCATCTCTTTAAATGTTATGCTGCCCCTTCTTTATTTTCCAGAGGAAGAGAGAGAAGAAATTTATTTTCCTCTGTGTTTCCTGCAGTATAATCCACAACAGTCCTGGCAGGACATTGAGTTAAATCCTGCACCCTGTGAGAATGCAATTATCATGCCATCAGAAAAAGTACTTAATTTTTTAGAGGGACACAGCAAGTTCAGATAACGTTTGACATCGCCATCATGGTTTAAAACACTACATTACAGACCGAAAATGATGTATTTCTTTTCTTTTTTGATGTCAGTCTTTCAAAACGGCACCATGTCCTATAATTAAATCTATCACAACATTTATTTCACGGACCTCAAGTTTGTAGAAGTGATTTAATGGCTTATTTTGTGTTCATCTCTCCCTCTTGTGGCAGATGTCAGCAAGGAAAAAGATTGCTATTTACAAACAAATTGAAATGAGCTAACCCTGAACATTATCTATTTCAAACATCAGGATGTTTTAGGGTACATTTAAGTTGCAGAGTGTTATGAAGGATATAATTTGATGTCCCCAACTTAACAGTGCACATTTATAATGTATAGTGCACTAATACTATAATTTCATTATACCTTACCCATCATAACTCTCACCTGTTAAATGATTGTGTAGGTTATGCTGTTCAAAGGATGTGTGCAAATTAAATAATTTTTTTTGAAAGCTTTTGAAGGTGGAAGAATTTTATATTTTTCTATTTGCATGTTTGATGTTTATTTCCATTTGAATGTTGTCATATTAATAGCAGTTTGCCTGTAGGGAAAGAAAAGTTGTCCTAAATATCAGTGTATGGTAAATGCTACTGTAACAGAAAGCTTTATTGAACCACAAGCTGCTTCATTGCTTAAAGTATCTGCAAGGGCTATGGATTTCTCCTGAGGGGCAAACTATATTTTCAAAAAGCTATTTCTTCAGTTTGTTCCCCTCACATATTAGACATCCTTTTATACAGATTGAATTATATTGTTTCGCTGTCAGTCTAATTTGCTGTTGGACCTTTTAGATGACATTCTGATAAACAAAAAATTAATGGAAAATAAAATTTGCTCCGAACAAAACCCAAACAACCAAAGGCCACCAGCCCCAAAATTTGTAAGTATGACCATAAAAGTGAATCAGAAGGTGACTCTGACTAAAATTATGTGTAAGGTAGGGTGGATATTTTTTGAGAGGTGCATGTACTTGTGTGACAAGAGAGAGATGTGCATCAATAATTTTCCTTTCTTCTGTGTGTAGACTGGCAGACACTTGTTTAGAAAGATAATACAGGAGGAAATATCCTCAAGTTATGGCAGGGGAGCTTTATATTAAATATTAGGGAAAATTTTTTCACCAAAGTTAAGCCCTGGCACAGCTGTCCAGGGCAGTGGTAGAGTCACCATCCCTGCAGAGATTTAGGAGATGTGTGGATGTGACACCTGGGGACAAGGTTTGATGGTGACCTTGGCAGTGCTGGGTGAAAGGTTGGACTCAATCTTAGAGGTCTTTTCCAATCTAAAATATTGTAAAAATCTATGATTTACAGAGAGGTGGTGGCAAAGCAGTGAGGGTTCTGATGCCTTGGACCGATCTTCGTTTCGGACTGTGGCTGTTGGTGGGTTCTTGTTGTCCCAGTGGGAGTGGTCCCAAGCCAGCACAAGGGGAGCCAAACAAGGCCAATACCGGCAAAATCTGCATCCCTTCCTCATACACCACATCCTACAGTCAGTGTCTGTACACATCTGCCTACCAGTCTGTGAAGAGACTTCCAAGAGTGTTTTAAACAGTGTAGTGTTGCTAACAGAAGTGAGATGTGCGAGAGATAACCTACTTGCCTCCTTCTGGAGGAATCATAGATATTTGCTGGGTCACTTTATTCTCAAAGCACGCTGGAATTCTCCACAGGGGCTGCTCAATCAAGCTCTGGTGGATGAGATTAACCTTGGAATTACAGCACATTTATGTGTGCATTAAGAGTATCTCCACTAAATCGTGGGGAGCTAAGACTGTCTCTCAAGGAGATGACTATCTTTTACCTCCTAATCTAGCCCTGGATCCTACTCTAATATACCTTAAACATGTCAGCTTAAGTTTGTAAAAGCTATGGACATGCATTGCATTCAAACAGCTTTTAAAAGGGTAGGCTCACAGTTCTCTCGAAAAGAAAGCTCAAAAGGGAAACAAGTGTCTTCTGCAAAATCTGGTTTAAAAAACTCTTTAAAGGAGTCATTGTTTCCTATTCAAGATTCAGTGATTAATACTGGAACACAAACATTCCTTATAGTGCCTTTTACATACTTTCAGCAATTTTCAACTTTTTCACTTGAGAGTTGTTGCCTCACATTGCTTGTTCATCTGTTTAGGTCATCTGTTCCTCACCATGGCAACTGGGAAATTACTGTACATGTGATCTGAAGTTTAAATGCATTTATTGTCACTGCTGTTGTCTCTAAGGTGAGGAAATGAGGGTTGTCTTCCCATAAGAAAACAGCAAGGTGTGTAGCCAACCCTATTTTTGTGTGAGTAGAAGTGTCCCAATCATAGTTCACCATCATTCAAGGCGGAATTTGTGCCTGTTTCCTCACAGTCTGTTTCCTCACAGTTTCCTCTGGCTGTTGGTTTCATGTTTTCAAAAAACTGAGCCAGAGGGAAATCTTTTCCTTGAACTCTTAGCCTGTTTTACTGGGAGATTTAAAGCCTCAGACCTTGACCTTCTTGTTTCTGATCTGTATTAACATAGTGGATGGAATTTTGGTTCAAAGGTTTGTGATTTTGTTCTTACAAGGAATAAAATAAACCCTCTTAGAGAAGACAGCATCTGTGTTTTCTTGAATGAGCCAGCCCATGGTGGGACAAGTATTTGCCCGTGTATGATGCTTTAACTCAGAGACTGGAGGAGTGTCAAAGTCTGTAGAGAATTTAGTTAGTTTTATGGACCCTGGTTTTGATTTAGAGAGGCAAGACAAATGTTATTGTAACTTCTTTATGTTTACTACAAGCTCTTTCAAAAATGCATGAAAGCAAAGCTCCATTCTGCCATAATGAGACACAACACACTCTGGCTATATAAAAATGATGCATTGAAATGCTTTCTTCAGAAAATAGCTTCTGAAAAATGTAGGCTTTAGGACCATTGCCATCATGTACTGCTCATAAAAGTTCCAATTAAACATTAAATTACAAATACAACTATTTTTTTATTATTTGAAGTAAACAGATCTTTCAAACTTTGTTTTAACTTTGAGATTTTCTTGCTTCTGGAATAAGCCTATTTTATTAAAGCCTTTTTTACAATGAGCTTTTTATCAGATCTGCAGTTAGCTTGCAAACCCTAGGGGTTCAAATACAGCAGGACAAATCTCTTCAAGGTTTGCTTGAAGCCTGTTAAAAGCTTACCATTATTTTCCTGTTAGACTCAGGTCAGAACTAATTTTGTGAAGACCTTTTAAACCTCTGCTTCTGTAACACCCCAGGTAAGAAGTGATGCGGAAGTGAAGAAATATGATCATTTGAGCTGAGAGACACAAGCTACAAAAACAATTCTTTGAGCAAGGGAAGAAAAAACGCTGTTGAAGACTTCTTTTTAGTAATACTTCAGAAATATTTTTTTTAACGATATCTTGAAGCACTTTTACAAAAATCTCTTACTATTAACATTTATTTCATGACGCAGGCAGAGCAGAAAGTGAGAAGAATATTTTTGGGTCTTTGGGCCTAATTGACAGGTTGATGCTGAAGATAATCACTGCATTACTCTTTTCTTTCTCTGGGAATAGGAGTGCTAACTAGACAAGACTTGGTTCCTTGTCCTCCTGAGTCTTCAAGGTCCCCATGTTACTGCCAGGCCTCCCAAACATCACCATAATGTCAGCTGGATCAGTTCTCAACCAACCCTGAGCTCTGCACCAGGGACAGGGGCACCTAGGCAGTGTGAAATTGGTACAAACCAGGGCATTTCAGGCTGAATCATGTCCTTAGAATGCTGCTGCCATCCAAAGACACAATTTGGTACTGTTGTGCTGCTTGTGTGCACAGGAATCTGCTGCCAGCAGTTATGGAATGAAATAGGGAGGCAGAGAAGTCATCATTCCTCAAGTCCAATTTTTCTGCTAAAGATCTAAAATAGGAACTTTTTTTTTTCTTCTTCTTCTTCTTTTCTTTTTTTCTTTTTTTTAAACCATGCCACTTTTATGAGAAACAGCTGTTTTCAAAATTATGAAATACAGCACTGCCCTTATGCCATGAACACATCCATTTTATATGATGTGACATCAGGCTGTGCTGCAGAGCACAGACTCCTTGCCCTTCACATGTCTTCCTGCAAAGACTCTCACCTAATTTTTCACATCAAATACTTCAGCAAATTCTTTGGAGTACTTAAGCAGCAACCTGTATTTTTCTAAAACAACCTGCTCTAGATTAGCAGATTAGGTAGTGCCCAGTTAACTTCTTACCTTTCCTGGCAGGATCATCCACACTGAAGAGATGAATTCCTGGGCTTCACTAAGGAGAAATAACAGGTAAAGTTATACTGCAATGGTTATAAAAATGTTGGTTTAGCATGGATTTATAGGGACAGAATGAGTCATTATCCAAATAGAGGAAAACTCCTATAAAGATGGATGTCCTGTTTAATCCACATTACATAAAATTTTTTTTAGTGCCTCTGGTCAATGCATTAAAATGTAATTCTTCTGAGTGATTAAAATGCCTTATTTTCTAGTTCTTTCAGCATATATTATCATATGATAGTAGTTTATAGTATTGATGAAACTTCATTTTACAGTGCACCATTAAGTAAAACTCAGTCTTACAAACGGTCTAAAGTTACAGTTTATAAAAATATCATATCTTAATTTTTATTTTCAACCTCAGCAAGCCCAGTCCTCACTCCAGTGAATGCTATCTTAGCATATCCACAGTACGGCTTGATTGCAACAAAGAAATTCCCTAACTGTAATTTACGCCATTTTTCTGTAAAGTTGAATCATTTCAGTATGGTTCACAAAACTGTTCAGAAATAGTTTATCTTTCGGTAAGGAGGGTCAAATTAATTTCTTTACAACAGCCTTTCTCTTATTAACATCTAGCTAGTTGTTCTGTCATAATAATAGAGAAATTCCTTCATTATCCCATCTAGTGCCTACTGCTTCAACCTATTTGCGATTTTAATCTATGTGTTTGTTCTTCTGTGAAATTATGCTAGCTATTACTATTTGGATGTAATTAATCCTACTTCTCCTCTTTGGTGGGGAGTTCCACAGGTTAATTATGTTATTATACAATTATGATCCAATACTTGTGAAATACTGCTTGTTTCAACCATAATTTGGCTTGTGTTTTCACCTCTCTTTGTATATTAACCTTCTTGTCACCACCTCCACTTTTCTGTAGCTTAAAATTCATTCTTGTGTACGATCTCACAATGTTTCAATGTGGGAGCTTTGCCAGTACTGAACAGTCAACTCCAGTGTGCTCGTCTACTTCTCAATCTTCACCAAAACTGATGATGAAAGAAAAACACAGACAATTCCCCATTTCTCTACCTTCAGTCTCATAACCATGCCAGTTAATTTTATTAAACTTACTGAGTTACAAATTTACATTATTTTTACTATCAAGACAGGGTTTGGGCAATTTAATACAAATTATATGACAGTGATTTTGGTTATCAGACTGGAAACAAAACTTCCCTTTCTATTTAAAGCTTTCTTTTATATTAGGTTCCAGTGTTGGGAAGGATATGGGGCTATATGTTCTCCTACTCTGAGATGTGGTTTGAGGCCACTATCATTTGGGGCAGAAAGGAAAGGAGCTGCAGGATCTAGGCTGTTAAAAAGAATTTTCTGGTTAATTTACCCAGAAATCGAAACCTGTGATGAAGCTTACCTCCATAAAGGAAGGTGGACAATGTTGGTGACATATCTGAAAAATCCATAAGGAAAGAGCTGGTGAAAATTATGTAGGACATTCGTATGTTCTGAATAAAATGAAATTGAGGCAGTGAAAAAGTCAGTCCTTGTGCTTCTGAATCACCTAGGCACCCTGAAAAACTAAGGACATTGACATGGTCAAAATCCTCCTGAGAACATATACCATGATTTTTGATTCTGGACGCTTCACCCAAAATTTGGTCCTCCTACTTTGAAGGGAATTAAACTACCTTGTTCTGTAGTCCTGTAGCAAAACCAGGAGGAAACAGTTCAATTTTCAAATAACTCAAGGAATGAGAAAAGCATTAACCACCTCAGTTTCCCAGCCTCCTGGGGACTTTGTCGCAGAACTCCTATCAGCTTCAGGCTTGGCATTTCTGCTACTTCCTTTGGAAATACACCTTAAATATTTTCCCTGCAAAGGTGAAACACAAAGGCAACAAAGGAATTCAGAGTGAAAGTGTAAACACCGTTCCTTGTGTACACTGCTGAAGCCTTCAAAACACAGCTAATCTTGTACTTCATCAAATATAATAACCAGATATGACAGATAAATTTAAAAGGAGAAAGAAGACAACAGATGAATTTTCCTCTTGCAGTGTGCTGCTAATCTGTCATTAAAACAAAGCCCCCCTCAGATACAGAGTGACACGGTCCTATGGATATCAACAGTGTCCCACTGATTAAATCTGCTGGGAATGTGCTCCGTAACTCCAAGAAGATCTGGGAAAGCATGGGGAGCATGAATTAGAGGCATCAGACCAGATGCACAGCTGAGGGAGAAAACGATTGAAATGAGATTGACTGCACAGCTGTAGCTGAAACTTTGCAGCTGAATTTACTTCTCCACAGGTCTTTTTTCTTCATCTTGTCAAAATCTGCATTCTCCCTAGATGACTCTGTATGAAACCTAACTAAACATCCAGCTCCAGAGCAAGAGTTTACCAGACAGAAGATATCACTGGCGTGGGTGTGAGCTGACAGGAGGAGAGGGAAAGTGCTGGGAAAACCAGGCCTTTCTCTGCTGCTGCTTCCAACCTGCTGCCATTTGGGAAGTGGCATGGAGGGTCATCCATCTTGTTTTATCTACCTAAAATATATTTATCAGCTTAAAACTGTCACCAAGGTACATCAAGAGAGAGGAAAATTGATGACTCCCCATGGCTATCGTTGGTGCTTATGTCTAGTTTTGATAGCACTGCAAATGATTTCATACTTCACCTATACCACATGAGAAAGGTTTTGTACACGTAAGTAATCTGTGAGATAAGATATATCTATACGTGTATGTGTCTAATATGATTTTATATATGGTTTTAGGCATGTAAACTTTTAAAATTAGAGCTTGGAAAAATAATCTAGTTTGGAGGAAGAAACCTCTGTCTTTTTGTTCCATTCCATTTTTACTTTTTTTTTTAAAGTTGAAGGCATTTGAATCCAGCTGTCTTCAACACATATGCCTTGATAAGAAAGCTTGGAATATGTTCTTATGTTGACAGCTTTCTTGCATCTTATGATATTCTGTGGTTTTGCTTTAAACTAAAATGAGAATCAAGATTCAGAATATTGTTATTTTCAATGGAATTTACAAATACAATACCATGGCAAAGCCAGGAAGCAGTCAAGAGAAGGGCACAGACGATCTGGAAACTGAAAGCTAAGCAAATGCTACTAAGGTTATTGCACTTTTTCTCATTGTTTTCCAAATTAAACTCAAGATTTTAAAAGAATCTGTCTGAATTTTTCATGTTCCATCTTGGAGATTATGTAAATAAAGCTCAAGTTTTGTATTTCACAAGACAAAGAATGATAACTTCACATCAGTAGAATATAAAGTCCAGATTTCCTTCAGGGACAAAGACAAGAAAAATTTTTGACATATTGATCAAATTCTACCTCAAGCAAGAAAGACTCTACTCTAATTAACTTTATTTTACATTCCTCATTTCATTTGTCTCCCTCTGTGTGCTCAGTGTGATGATCAAAAATCAAAGTCACATGTTAATTCTGTTAAATATGTTAATTCTGTTAAATATCTACAATGACAAAAGAGATTGTCAGGAGAAAAAAAGTCTTTGTTGATGGTTATGTTCACAAAAGGGGAAGTTCAAAAGCTGGAAGGGTAAAATGACATCAATCAAAAATGATAAAAAAAATTCCTCGTCATGATGCCAAATAAAAGTGGAACTAACTGTTTACAGAAGAATACAGATGTTTCTACTCAGAGTCTTTAGATGGAGACTTTATGCACCTTTTGGAAAGATATTCTTTGGGTCAGGTACACATCGTTGATGTTGGGAAAAGACACAACAGCAGCTCCCACTGGATTATATCAGCTGAGGTGTTCAGGGTTTTCTTCAAGAGGTGCTACCAAAGGCCATACATTTTAAAAAACCCATAACGGTTTACAAAACATAGTGTTACACTCCAGTATGTGCATGTGTGAGGAAGTGTGTGCAAACCTCACTCTGTTCATAGTTACAAGGGTGTGGCTTGAGACACAGATTTAATTACCCAGCCCTTGGCTAAGCACTCTTTGGAAGAATGTTTTCAGTGGTTCATGAAACATTTATATAGGGTGGTGGTACAGGAGCTGAGATTTTCCTTTTTTATTAGTGTATTAAGCTCCAATACACATTTCACATGACAAATCAGGGAACAGGAGCACGTAACATATTCCTTCAATATCTGTGACCAGTGGAAGCCCCACATGTGTCAAATATGGCAGTATTAATATATTCTTGTGGCAGTATAAATATATTATTTATACATATCATTTTAAAACAGTTTAGAAATATGATTGCATTTAGTAGTGGTTGGCTTTGTGTGAATTTGAGATGCTTTGCATTCAACAGACTGCAGTCCTTGTTTCCATTTTATGTCTTTGCTTTTCTAACTGTTTCAAGATTAAATGAAAATCAGTGATCTTCAGCAATAGGTGAATCCTTTTAGCACTTAGAAAGAAAGTCAAATAAAGACAGATGTGGGTGCCAAAGCAATGTTTACAAATGGAAAACACCAGAGGGTAGTATTTATTTATTTTCCAAGATATTTGGGAACAGGGAGACTGGATGCTGAATCCAGAAGGGTATAAGTGAACATTAGAATTCTTCTCTGTCAAATGTAACCTACTTCTGTTGGGGAGAATGTGAGAAAGCTGAGGTTTGGATCATATGAGATATCAGGACAAGACTGAGAAGTGTAATATTGTTAAGGAAACAAAAGATAAGCACTAAATTGGCAAGCTTTGCTTCTCCAGCAGCTCTGAATTATTAACACCACAAAACAGAAGCACTGAAATCTTGAGAGATATTTTGCAGGGCAAAAATGAATAATTTAGGGAAGCTACTGTCTGCTGTCTCCTTGTTATTAAATATAGAGTTGGAAATCACTGAAAATGACTGGGAGTAACAAAGCAAAGGCTGTTGAAATAGTACCTTTGCACAACTTTGGGCTTCTTTGCTTGAACTGGGGTGTGCTGCTAAAATCAACTACAGGACAAAACAGTTTCTCTAGCACTTAATCTGAGTGCTTGCTTGCATACTTATCTCCTCATGTTGTTAGAATTGTCCTCTGTCAAACAACAGGCCTAAAAGTTTACTGTAAAAATGATTGGCTGATGATGTTTACTGTTGTAAAAACACAAGCCATGAGCCAAGGTTTTCAATCACAGGGGTCTGGAAGTTCAACCTCTAAATTTATTTATAATTTTTTCCCCCTAGTTTTCAGATTTACCTGTTAGAAAATGGAGGAATCAAATTCCTTTGGGTTACCTTCCTTTGACGCTTTGGGTAATCTCAATTTCAAGTACACATGAGTTGACTGTGAAAAATTGCTACCAGCTAGATTTTTTCACTGGGTATACATACACTATGGGATATAGTAGCTTATTTTGTCTCTATAGCCACTTTTTTCAGGAAACAAGGACTAATTCTGTGAGAGGAGTGGAACAGATCACCTTTCGTTACAATTGCATAGTTAAACTTCTTTTAGAAAAAGATTTTATGCAACACTTTAAAACTTTTTTCTATAGTATTTATGTCCTTATGTAACAGTTATAACAACCAGTAACTTGGATGAAGTTCTGTCTCAGCAGGAAGCTGGGAAGTGTACAATTGTTACACACAGCTTGGAAATTTTAGCTAAGGGCTCTGATTCATCCCCACTTACATTTCTGCTAGACTGTGCCACTCAGACTGGGAACCTTCTCACCAACAGACTTTTAAATCCCAAATAAATTGAGTAAGCAGCAATATTTTCCTTCCCTGCTCTTAATTCCATGACTACAGCATGGCCAGATAGATAATCTCAACCACACACTATCTCAAGAAAAGCATTTAGGGAGCATTTCAGGGAGTTGGACTCAATGATTTTTAGGGATCTCTTCCATCTGAGGTATGCTATGTTTTTATGGTTCCTTATGCTTGGTAGAGGAAGGTAATTTACTTTAAAGATGATAGCAAGGCCAAATTCCCAAATGACAAGAGAGTGGCATATTTAAATCTTAGTTAAATTGTCAAAAACGTGCAATGACCAGGAGCAGCCATGAACAGAAGACAAAAGACTGAAGTCTTGTGAGGTAGTGCAAGAGCTGTCAATAAATAATTCTACACTTGCTCAGTCTCAAAACAAACAAGCCTGGACAGTAAGAGTGGCCTGCTTTTGTAACCATGAATTAGTGGAAAGGTCTGTAGGCAACTGAAAGGGTCTAAGCCCTGGGAAAGTTCTGAAAAATTGAGGCATTATCCAACCGAACATAAGCTTTAATACTAAAAGAAGAAAAACAGCATCTGACATGTTCACAGCTCTAGCATCTGGTACCCAGCTAAAATCCATTGCCAAGGACTGATGCACGGTCTTTTTCCCTGCTGCATTTAGTTAAAAACCCCCACATGCCTAAATTGCAGGACTTGGTTTAGAGGTGTACATGGGAACAAAGGGCAGTGATGGGCCCAAACCAAATAAAAGACCAGCCAAAGTCAGTAGGTCCTTTAAAACAGGTAACTCTGCACTCTAGAAAAGTGCCGAATTCAGTTCTTCATCTCTACAACTCTTTTTTTCTTTTTTGTACATGAGCACAAGCAATTTCCATTCTTCTCTCTTTATTGTGTGCACAGCAAACATCACAGGGATAATGCTTACTTATCCCTCAGGAGGTTGTGAAGATTAATTAGGTAATGTTCTCAGTGCATGTCAAAGATGAAAGCTCAGCATAAGTGCTAAACATTTGTGTATTCACAGTCACCAGAAATATGCATTCTCCACAGGAAACATGAAAAGTAGTACAGTTTTCTAGCTGTGTCCAATTTCCAGAGGTGAAACTCTTTATTATATAGAAAACCTGCAAAATCACTTCTTAATAGTCAAACTATTTAGAGAAAATATTGTACAAGACACCCAAATGTCTATTTCTGTTTTGTAACCTGCATGAAGGAATCATTGAAAACCTGCTGATTCCACTACGAGAAAAGAAAGAAAAGATGGCTTATGTTGCTTAGTAAGATTATAGTGGAAATGAGGGGAGGAAAATGCTCCACTTAGAGGTTACAATCCAAAGAGTATTTCAGATATTTATACCTTATATTCCCCTCCAGGATTCTGCCATTTATCTTATTTCATACTGTTCATTTTGTGTAGTAGTTCTTGATCTCTTAGTATAGGCATTGTCACATTTTACTCATTACAGTTGTTTGTGATTAAAACTATATTTTGCCAGAAGCAAAATAAGGGCATTTGAACATTTTTCACAGATCAAAGAGAAGTAACAGAACTAAAAATAAATGCTAAACTATGCTACTGTGTGAAGTGATGGAGATAAAATCAAACTTATTTTGTACTGTAATGCCATAAAATGTGGTTTTGTCAGTGTAAAAATAAATGGACTAGGAATGTGTCTTCCAATATTTTATTGTTTCAGAAGTTACTCTGAAGTAAGTATTTGGGTTATTATCAAGATAAAGACATCAAATTTTATATGCATGCACAAAAATAAATTTATATAGATATATAAATCTTATATACACTCACACAAACATATCAAGATCAGACTCACACATATATAAAAATACACATATAAACATACATGTGTGTGTATACGTGTGTAGATGTACATGAGATGTATGACATAAGTGTATATAAGTTCGGTTTATAGATGTGTACTTTTTTATTTATATTTGTGTGCATGTTTGAGCTATCAAAATTTTCTTTGCTTTAAAATGTGAAGAAAAAACCAAAACATACTCGGGTGCCTTTGTTCCTACATATAAATATTGAGATAAGGGGCACAGTCTCTAGTCCTTGTTCTGCCTCGCAGAATGTGTAGGCAATTCTGATATCAGGTTTTCCGAAAGGTTTTTGGCTTTGCTATCTTTGAAATGGCTTGGATGAAGAGCTGTTTCAGCCTCTTGGATGTGGGGATTCCAGGTAAGTCAACTGTCCTCAAAGTTTTTATTCTGTGTAACCACAGTAAACATTTTCTAGTGAATATAAGAATAATTATTCCAAGGTACTTGGTTTTGGTGACTGACTGTGGTCAAAAACAAGTGGAAGAATTAAGATTTTGATTTATCTCTGGAACAAATTTCTATGGGTTTTTTTTTTAAATTAAAATAATGCCTCTATTCACTTCTTTTTACTTTGTAATAAATATTTGTATTTTTAAATTAAAATTAGGCTTATTCTGGATCAAAGAGGGTTAAAACAATGATGATACAAACCCTGCATTTCATTCAGGAAAATATCAAACTGTCCTTGTACTGCAAAACTCTCAAGGGACTCTGAAATTTGTGAATTTTCCCTGTCTCTAATGTGTGGCTCAATCAGGAGAAATTTTTTAGAAGATTTTCCAGCCAAAGAAGCAATTGTGCTATGTAAATCACTAAGCATTTGTGAAATGTCAGTACCCCGAGGGATTTTCTCCCCAACAATTAATGCTGTTTCCCTCATTTTGACTTTTCTACAAAGAATCAGAACAAAACTAAAAGTGGTCCATTTTATGGGTAATTTCAAGACACTTAGCTTTTATTATTGCTTCTCTGTTTGCTGCGTATTTTTGAGTTTTACAGTTCATACACAATCCAGTCTAAACCAGAAATGTTTGCTTTGAGTTTTTTTCCAGCAAATCTACAATTACAACTTCTGTAGAGATTGTTCTTTCTTAGACAAGAGCTACTTCCTTGAAAAGATTGTGGTACTGAGTACATATGTGCCAATAATGACAATGAAAAATTTCCATTGTAATTTTTTTATCTTTAGGAAAGCAAGAATTAAACGTGCTATTCTGAGATGCTAATGTGTACCAAAAATCATCCAAATTCTGTAGTCAAAGCCAGAGAGAAATGACTGAAGAACTGAATATAGGTAAGTCATAAGATTCTATTCAGTCAAAACCTCCTAGTGGGAGATGTCCCTGCCTGTGGCATTGGGTTTGGAGCTAGATGATCTTGAAGGTCTCTCCCAACATAAACTGTTATTTGATTCCAAGATTATTGAATCAATTACATCCGAGGATGAATTATGAGGACTGAACTTCTATCCTTGAAACACAGGCAAAGGAAGATATGAGCAGTGATAACATTAACAGAGGAAACCAGGAATGTGCAAAAATAAAATAGAATGAGATGCAAAATCAGGCTTTGTGGGCTTTATGCTTTGCCGCAGGTAAGCTTTATGATTTCAAAGTACCCAGCGGTACAGGCATCTTCAATGTCACCAACCCTAAGGTGTCTCTGTAGGTTCATAAGCACTAAACAAACTCAGAACTGCTCAGCCTACAGAGATGAAAGCCAAGCAGAAATGTTCATACTTATTTTTTCATTCTCCAGGTCTTTCCTGGAATGATCTATACAAGATGAGGAGAAATAGTGACCAAAGCAAGAAAGAACCTGAGCAGCAAGGAAGAATAGGTATTATAGTACAGCTGGGTGAAGGGCTTTATGGTCTGATACTCATGAGAAACCACCCACAACGCTGGTCAGGGCTGATCTGATCTTTTCATGGCTGCAAACTGCATCAGTGACAGCAGACCAGCAGAAATTCACCCAGCAACTGCAGGCTGCTGTGAGTACCCGAGGATATGCCGGTCCCTTTAACGACAGATATTTAATCTGAGTATTCTTTGAAGGGCTGCCCAGATTTTTCTCATAACATGCTTGTATAAAAAACAATTTGAACCCCCCTTGAGAGTCATGTAGATACACTAGTTCAATAATTGTTTGATAACTAATTTTCTACTCCTTCCACTCACAACTTTTAACATGAAATGCACCAAACAGTGAGATTAGATGAAGACTAAACCATAAGTGAACTGTGATTTTTACACCTGCATGCACATAAAAAGAAGAAAAAGAGAAAAGATTAATCATATTTCATATAAGAGAACAGATAGTATATTCCAAATAGTCCAAAAGTTACAGGTACGTTTGTAGCCGTCATTTTCCTGAAACAGGCACTAGCACCAAACATGGCATTTAAAAATAATTAAATCAAATTTTTAAGCTTGTTTAATGTAATGGTGCGGCATGAATCAGGCTTTAAGCATATAAGTAGGAGTGTAAAAGCCTTCTTATCTTTGGTTACCATGCCAATGCCATCTACCTATCAGATTACGTCATTTTCTTTGTTTTATAAGCAGGCATGAGCCCCTCATCTGCAATCAGTGCTGTGAGAATTCAGTCAGCAGGCAGCACTGTGTGTTTTAGGAAAGCACTGCTGGCTGAAACAATGGTGCCTGGAGGTGCATCCCAGCACTCCCTGAAAAGTGCTATAGAAAACTTGATAACTTGGACGAGTCTCAAAATCAGTAAGCCACCTCCTGAAGAAAAGGTCTCTCAGAAAAACAAGGACATCTTCAGTATTGTCATGACTCCTGATCGCATCCCTAAATTTTTCATCCCTTCTCTGGACATAGAGCACATTTCCTTCCAGCAGGAGCTGGAGGAAGACAGCACACAGAATTCTCCTGAGAGGGGAGTCTCTGATGAATTTGTTCAGAAGCGCAGAACAACTAGAAGCAAATCTGAATCCTACATCAGAAAAGAAACAACGTGCAAAGGAGAGAGTCTGGACAGAAGAGGAACCCTGTGCTTTACAGAACAAATGATTTTCCCTGAAGACCTGGAGAGAGCTGCACATCATTGTGACCCAGCAACTAGAGCTGCTTTCTCTTTGCCCCACCTCTCCAAAATCACTACACCCTATGGGTTTCTCACACTAGGAGAAAGTCCCAACACCAGGAGAAAAGAGTCTCTCTTTTTCCAGCATGACTCTGAAGAGCTTAGAATCCTCTTGTCCCAAAGGAAGAAGACCACATCTCTTGCAAGGAGCTCATCCAGCCACTTCAGTGAAATTCAACAGACCCCTGAGACCACAAAACCTTCAGTTGCCCCTTTTAAAACCAGGCAGGCAATTTCATGGGAGTCAGTCTGCAACAGCCAGCTCTCCCCTCTGTGCTGCAAGCCAGACTCTGAGCCACAACCTGTGAAATGTGAAAAGAAGAGGTTTCAGGTGACACTGAAGAGACACCTGGCCAGCATCAAGCGGATGAGATCTGGCAGCGGGATGAACTGGCTCTGCTAAACGACGCAGAGCTGTGACGGCTCTTAAGCCTGTGAAAATTTAAAAGAGACAGTCTTTCACAGAGGTGTGCAAGCATCAGTGTAGCACGTTTTCAGCATTGCAAGCTCCTGAAAAAGGCCAGACAAATAACCAGACAGAACTTGCTTATTCATGGCACATTGAATGCATCTTCTCTTTCCTAAAGTCATGCTCAGCAGCTTTGAATCCTTGACAATGTAAGCAAAAACAGGACTAACTGAAATAGACCATTTTCCAAAGGAAGTGCTGTCTTTTCTGGTCATGTCTGTAGAGTCTGTGAGAAGGAAGGAAATTACTACATCAACAGGAAACTACAGAGAAAGAAAATGTTGTCTTTTAGGGTAGAAATATTGGTTTCAGAATGATAACAAAACTGAAAAGAAGAATCATGCTAGCTAGTCAGGTAAAAATTGTGGTCTTTTATTATTTCTAATGTAAGACTGTAAATGAAAACCAATTAAGAGTTAATTTGTCCTGCGGTGTTTACAGCAGGTACTTACAAACAGCCATTCATAACTTCTGGCAAGAATGTGCTGGCTGAGAGGGGATGCCAAATTCCTGCTTGTTAATGATGGTGCATAGCAAACCATTCTCTGTACTTAACAAATGAGCTTATTTTACTACTGCTGTAGTTAGCCACTCAACGTGCTTGGAGTTAGGGGGGACTCGATATAATTTGTTTACCCCATTACCAGTGGCAAAGCATAGCACCCTTCTATTTAGCTCCTGGCATTATTCCTGTTAAAACTAAACCCAATAAAATCTCCTTTTCTTTAACAGTCTATCTCATCATTGCTGTAACTTTTGCCTTTACTTTTATCTTTTTCACAGTCTTGTTATTGCCTTAAAATTTGAAAGGCACATAAAGCAAAACCAGGAATATTCAGTGTTCGCAAAACAGAGGTGTTTCAATCCTGTTTGCTAAACTTGATTGTTTTGCAAGACACTGATACTCCAGTGCATTAAATACCTCAGTGGAAAAACTACCATTGACAGCTAGAAATTTTGAATTACATCTAAACACCAAACTGAAGAGCTTTTCTTGTATAAAATTATCACCATTTTCAAGCTGCTTATCTCCAGCCATGTAAAATTTACTTGATACTGAATTATGAAGGAAGATAACGTAAAGTACCTGTCAGAATTTTCCAGGGTAAAGATCTGCATCAAGTTGTATAAGAAACAGAGTTATCAGGAGATGACATCTGGTAAAATCCATTAGAGTTTATTGGTTTATTACTTCAGTTAATTAGTTTATTTAATCTATTTTTATAACTAGAATATGGATAAAGTCATCAGTGTCTGCAATAAAAAAAAAATATTCTACTTTAGCTGACAGGACAGTTCCATAACATTTGAAATTTAAAATATCCACTACACTATCTTGTACTAAATTTATTTACGCTGTATAACCTGCAGTAGGCAATTAAAATAGTATCAAGGGACCTTGATGCATAGGAATAGAGCTGTTGTCTAAAGAGATGAGATTGTCCTTGTTTTGCAGACAATGAATAAATTCTGTGCAAGAGATACAGCTCAAGCAGCCCATGAAACTCATGTTCCAAATAATCAGAACGAGCTGGCTGCGCTCCCCTGGCTGTGCATTAGCACAAAGGCCATGGTGTGTGAAATGAAATATGTGTGTGAAATTGAGTAAACTGTGACAGCGGCACAGGTATTGAAGCCTGGAACAGCCACCCAGACTCCCTTTATAATCAGAAGTATGATTCATCTCATCTTCAATAGATGACATCTGAAACTCACCAGGTGCTTACACAACAGGCTTTGTCTAGAAAAATCCCAGTTAAAAATCCACACATCCTTGCAGGAATCCAAAGGCAATGCTTGGGAGTTCTCAGCTTGAGGTTTAGTAAAAAGGTCCATTACTCTGCTCTCAAAGCAGAAACAAATAAGGCTTTTTCATCTGGTAAGACTATTTTAAAAATTAAAAATAAAAATTGCAATAATACTCTGAGCTGGGGGAAATGCAGAAGATCCTTTAAAGATGTGTTTAACATTTTACTTTGTCACTCATCAGATTTATATTAAGGATGACCATGACTGAAAATCTAATCAGTTAAATGGCTTTGAAAAGACATGGAGTACAAATGAAGTGGCACTCTGCACACCACAACCCACACTAAGTAATCTCTGCAGGCCTGCAAAAGCTCCTGCTTATATTATCAGACATATCAGCTACAGCTATGATATTTTCCACAGAGAAAATATTTACAACAGCATTTTAGATATTAGAAGCCATTACTTCTACATTTCAAGCAGCTGTGCTCTATTTATCTTGCCTTGGATACAACCAAAATCTGAAGTCCTTACCTGGAAGCCCTGGTACATCTTTTAGTTGCACAGCTGGCTGCAAACAAGGGATTCTCTCTGGGACTGTCTTATCTTACAACTTAGAATCACAGAATCATAGAATCATAGAACCATTAAGGCTGGAAAAGTGCTTCCACATCCCTGGGTCCAAATATCAACCTAACCTTGCTAGGTACAACACTAAGCATTCCCTTATGTGCCACATCTCCACACCTTTTGAACACCTTTAGGAGTGGTGATTCCACCACTTCTCTGGGCAACTTATTTCAATGCCTGAGCCCCCTTCCAGTGAAGAAATTTTCCCTAACATCAATCTGACCTCCCCTGGCACAACTCAAGGACATTTTCTCTCCTGTCCCTGTTCTCTGCGAGCACAGCCCGACCCCCCCGGCTGTCCCCTCCTGTCAGGAGCTGTGCAGAGCCACAAGGTCCCCCTGAGCCTCCTTTTCTCCAGGCTGAGCCCTTTCCCAGCTCCCTCAGCCTCTCCTGGGGCTCCAGACCCTTCCCAGCTCTGCTCCCTTCCCTGGACACGCTCCAGCCCCTCAATGTCTCTCTTGTCACCAGGTGCCACTTTGTTTTGGTCATGTTTTACCACACATCCTACAAATACCCACAGAAGAAAAAAGGTACAAGCTGCTTCCAAGGGTGTACAAGGGTGTACAAGCTGCTTCCAAGATCTGCGTCAAGAGTTAAACTGATGTTTGGGGATGTGATACCAAAGTTTTCTACAACTGCTGACTGCTGTTCTCCACCTGTACAATGTTGAAGAAACATTCATCAACTTAGGAGCCAATTTGATTTGTGTTTCTAATGTTCGTTCAGAATTTTTATCTTTTTCTGCTGCTCAGATAAGGAATTCTTTCAATATCCCCTTTTCTGGTCTTTTTTGGTGTATCATGGCAAATTTGAGAGGACTTTGTGAAATCCCAGTTTGGCGGCTATTGCAGTTTATGAGTTCGTTGCTGACAGTGGAGTGGAGAAGAGGAGGAAATGGGTGAGGTGGAAATACATGCAGGGAGACAAGAGATGCAGTGATTATCATTCCTCATTGTAGGAGACTGAAAAAGGTGCACAGCTGTGGGAAGGGACAGAGACACAGGGTAAGCTTGGAGAGTCCATCTCATAATTTGTGAGAAGGGATCTGGAGCATGTTCCTTTCTCTTTCTGGTGATGTCTGCTGAATTATTACTCTTTAACTCACGTCCTTATCCAGGTTTCCAAGATGCCAACAGATGATGTCAGACATAAAACTTATTTGTGTTTTCACTCTTGAAATTGAAAACACTCTCTCTTAAGGGCAATGTAATTTGGAGCAACACCGAAAATTTCATACTTGTGTGCCACCCCAGATTTTCACAGGCATTGAAACAACAGCATTTGGGCCTTTATTCATTGCTATTTCTCCATTATAATTGATTCCCTGTATGAGTGACTGAAATGCTGGAGACCAAAAACCAGAGCTAATCACCCAGAAAACATGTCTATTTTAAAACAGCCTTGGAGTGAGTGTACAGAAAAAGGCATACACTGGGATATCATGTAACAATAAGAAATTAAAATCAATGACCTCTGAGAGCCTTTCAGCTTAAATGCTTGCAATGAGTGGGTAACTTCTCCAGAGCACTCAGGAAAACCAAGGTCTTCCAGGAGATCAGCATATATATCTCAATATCTTTTCCTAATTAATTTATAAAAATTTCTATTTGTGTCATTAAAACTTGTTTAGCTCTCAGTTGAATGCAAAATGTACTGTTACAGCAATGCTACTGACCATCAACATTTCAGCAAGTGCTTCACAAATTTTGTGCAAGTTTTTTGGGTTGTGGATTTTTTAATTTCTGTCTTGAACTATTGAAAGAACTAGTGAAAATACTGTGGGTCTTGACAATTCAGTACTGTATTTTAAATACCTTTTGCAAATTTTATTTGCCTGAAAGCATGAATTCCATGGAAGTCTGAGCTGATTTTGACTTGGGTTGGTTACTTGTGCCTGTGATTGGGTGTATTAGCTTCCTTTTTCATTGTTTGTTATCAATCCCAGTTTAGGTTTAATTTGGATTTTTAAATTTGTGACTGTATTTCTTTGTGTTATTACACTATAGTTCACTGTGTTTTCCTAAACTGCTGCATAACGCTGGTCTCTTCTGTTTAAACTGCAACCACATTTCAACACAGTTACCTGCATTTTGCTAGTGATTGCAATGTTTTTTTCTCATTCTGCATATAGGTTGAAAATGCATTTGGATATGGTTTAAGGACATTTCCAGATGCATGATCTATAAATATAGGTCATAATCATTATGGTGCAATTCCCCTTTTTTTTTTTTTTTTTTTAGTGGACAGCTAAGATACAGCACAGTGATTCCCCGAAGTGGTTATGCCATCCTGGCCTCTCTTTTCCATGATGATTTTACTCCTGCATTCTCTGTGTCACTGCTGCTGATACCATCTTATACAATGGGTAATGTAGTGACCTCTATTCATTTTTTACAAGTTTTACAGTACTGTGAACCCCATGAAATATTTAATACTAATAAACAGGATGATCATTACTCTAATGTATAATGAGAAAATAAATTAAGTAACTGACATTTAAATAAAATATAAATACTTTATGCAGTTTCTATTTACCACATCAGGGCAGTAATCCATTTAAAGTCAATGAACAACATAATTGAATGGCTCATGTAATGCAAAGGTCTTGTTTTTTTTTTTTCCCCCTGACTATTCACATGGAAACTTGCAATTTCCTGACATTTTTTAGGACCCTTGTAAACATGTCGGTATTATTATATTTCCTGTGTCATATTTTCATTTCATAAAGTATCAGAAGCATGAGAACTTGGAATATGCTACTAAAAGGTACCTTGGCTTACAGATGACAGAAAAATCGAACAATGAAGAAGAGGCTGAGTCTACCTTTTCCCTGTGTTCTGTGGCTGTTCCAAACTTGCGTAGTAACTGGCAACAGAGAAAGTGAAGGAAAGTTTAAGTAGAAAAGTCTCACTGTCTTTAGAGAAATGCTGACATTTTCCCCATAGAAATCCAATGCCCACTCACCACACTGCCTAGCAGGAGTGGCACTGAAGGAATTGAGGAAGGATAAAAATGAAAACAAGCATTGAAATAAAATAAATGCATGTTTTCAAAATAACAAGCTCTTTCTTTTCCAAAAAGTCAAACAAAGAGAATTTTTAACTTTTAGCATGAATATTCATTATGGTCTGTGAAGATTTCGCAAATGAATCAGAGCAGCAAAAACATTTGCATTCCATGTAGGTTTGTTACTATCTATTGATCTGAGGAAGACGTGTTGCATTAAATTCTAAATAACATTTTCCTTCTCTTTTGAAAAAAAGAAAATGGTAACCCAAAATATGCAATGCAAAAATGTAATACTTGCAAAAATATTAAGATTCAAACTTTAGAAATTGAGAAGTAAATGTAGTGAAGTGAATTAATGATTTTGAATACACAATCAATATTTAGTTTAATGAGCTGGGTTTTCAACTCTTCTAAAAGTGGATATTTTGAAATCAATAAATTTTTATGCCACAGACTTGTTTTCTGGGTTGAAGAGGACTTTGTAATTCTGAAGATTCTAAGGAAGTGGAAAATAACTTTATTTATGTAACATGAATTAATATGATCTGAAGGCCTACATTAGGGCCAAGAATTTCCTGCGGCTGACTTTCAAATCCCTGGTCAATGATTGCATATTCTGAGAAAGGGGGAAGGGGGGTATTACAATTTCCCTTTATGAATCAGAGACACCAAGGGAATAGGTTATGATCTTCTGATAAGATTTTAATATGTTAGTATACTAATCAGTCCTGAAAGTTCAGGCATTAATGGGGAAAGCAGTCTTGTCTGCTGCCAGATGAGTACAGAATTGACTGAAAATATTTGCACTAGAACACTAAACTGTATCTGTATTTATTTATATTATTTAAAAAAAAAAAAAAAGTGCAGTCCTTGGCAGAGTTTTGGGTTGTGTCAACTGGTGTCATCCAGAAGAATTTCCTGGTGTGACTGAGACTTAGCACTGAACAGAGAGAGCTCAGCGGATGCAGCAAAACTTGGATGCACCCACCCTCTTTGCAAGGCTGAAGTGTTGTATAATGTGGTTTAAGCCTAGTGCATCAGCTCTATGCCTGGGAACACCTCTGAATTTCCTTCTAAAGATGTTGCTCCCCAGTTCTGGTGGATCTGTGCAGGAAGATGCCTGGTAAATGTGATGTGACTTCCATGCCATCCATCCGGGAGGAGAAGCATTACAAAAGACCATTTTTTAGAGATAGAAAACATCACAAAAGGGCATTTTTTAGAGACACAAGTTGTGCCATTGCTCCAACATTGCAGAGCAGTTTTAATGCTACTGCTTTTCCTCTTATTTCAGTATCTGAGACTGTGTTGTTTACAGCATATCTAAGCTCTTGCTTCTAGGGCTTTTTTCCTAAACTGACAGAAGCCGGACCAAGGTTGCCTAAAACAGTGTGGGTTGCTATGATGAACAATGTCATTTTAGTTCAAGACAAATGACACACACGGATGTAGAAATCAACACATGTAACTGGAGAACAGTTATTTGCTCTATATGGCATACAAAACTCATGCTTAAGCCACCCGTAGCAGCCTCATCTGGAATTTTCTGGGTAGATTGTTTTCTGCATGTGGATTGTTTTCTGCAACTTATCTGTGTATTGCAGAATTTCTGGATGTCACCTAGCATAAGTTTCGCCCGTCATTAGTACTTACAAAGGAGAAGAAATCATGTACCCAAAGTAAGAGGCACAATACACCCAAGGAGGGCTTGGCTGGTGTGGACAAAAGAGTGACCAGGGGCAAAAGCCAAGCACACATTCAGTCATTAAGTTGCACAGGGAACCTTAAAAACAATTTGCATCTTTAGCATTTAATATCAAATGGTTCGGCCAGAAAAGGGCAATGAAAAGATCAAGACAAAATGTTTCATGCATAAATCTGGACTTCTTTATTATTTATAGCCGGCAGACAAAAAAAGAAGAAGCTTTGAATTCAAAGCGCTTTGACAGCTACTACTGGTACATTTTTACCACGCTTCTTGCTTTTTCTTCCCTCTCCTCTCCTCTCCTCTCCTCTCCACTCCTCTCCTC
>VZRL01005859.1:354546-496981 GCA_013397895.1 Origma solitaria
CCTCTCCTCTCCTCTCCTCTCCTCTCCTCTCCATTCCTCATACCTGGTGTTAAGACACTTATTAAGATATTATGATTATTAGAGATATAACTCCAATAATCTAATAATAAAGACAGAACTCTACCCTATTGTTGTGTGCCAAAGCTTCTTACAGAAGGAAAGAATTAAAACTATCAGTGCAGACATGTGCCACAAATGTAGAGGCTTAGATGATAAATCACAAAAGGAATCACAGTTGCATTTTTTAATCAAGATATACCATGAGTTAAGAGAAACTTTTTAACTTTATCTGGGTTTCTGTATTTTCTCTTTATTTCATGAACAGATATAGAGAAAGTATAAGGAAACAGCTTGCAGTGCTCAGCTGAGTGCCTCAAGACGTGTGAGATGATTCTGACCACCAGTTTGAAGTCAGAATATATTCTGAATCATACATTAAATATTAATAAACTGACAAAATGAATGTTTTAAGTTGTCGCAATGTTTGCTACAGTCAGAGTGGTTAAACAGTGCCAGAGATAAGACAAAAATATTCACTTTTCTGGTTTACACTTGGCAGGATACTTATTTTTTTTCCTTATTTCAAGTGTAGTAAAAAATAGATTCATTAAACCAGAATAAAACAATGTCAAATTGTTATATTTGTGCTGTCAGTTACAGCAGCATTCCGTTTTCCTGTTGGGTTGCATACATGTGAACATGATATTTGTAGCTGCTGAAGCCCACATGGCACATGTCACCGTGCCAGGTTGGCACATATTTGCTGAAGGTGATGCTCAAAGAGGTCACTGTGTCAGAGTCCTCAGACATCGAACACATTGCAGCTCTTCAAATGACAGAATGCTCCTTAGATGTGTGGAAATCCTGTGATAGCGAAATCTGAGCTAATACAAACCACCAGCCATTTTCACAGAGAGGCTGAGTGACCAGGAGCTGAAAACCTAACCTAGAATGTTGGTAAGGAGAAAGTTATGTCCCTCTGAACAGGTTTTAGAGCTAGTCACCACAAATAACTGGAAACAAGTGGCAAAACAAGGCTCACTTTGTATTACCTAAAGCATTTGCAATGTAGGAATGCTTACCTTGGATTTTCCTTGTAAACCAAAGAGATAAATAGGAACTATTGGGGCATCTCATCTGATTTACCTTGAATGTCTTTAAAATGCAATGAACACTGTGCTGCAAATATCTGTATTAAGAAGCAATAATAAAATAGGGAATTTAAAGGATTACCTTAATGTCAGCTATAGAAATCCACAGTACAGACAGGCATCACTTGCATGTTAATGCCATGGAAATTTAAAGGAATTAAAGAAAACCATATTAGGCAACCACATACATCCAAATGATGAAGAAATTAATGGCAAAAATTTGCCAATATAATAGGACACGAGAACATCAAAGACTTTCTAACATTTCTTCCATATACTGGACTTGTCTCCTTCAAATTTATCTTGTGCAGACTTGAATTAGTCATCAATACAACAAAGTCGTACTTCCATGAATGCAATGATGTTCCGTGGTAGCCACTTGAATTATTTTAACTTACACATATGAGGTACAAACTAGAAGTTGAAGGTAGTAAAGCTCTAGCCTTCACCAGACATCCCAATAGATGTTAATGTAAAAGTGATGGTGTGGAGTACAAGTCCCAACACTAAGAGACAAAAGGTTAAAGCTGTTTGCTACAACATCTAATGAAGGAATACAATCCGAATCCACGCGTGGTTCCCTAAAACTTCACCCAAAACTTTTTAAAAAATATTGTTTTAATATTAAAGGCAAATGTTAAAATACAAAATAACCATCATCTGCAGGAGGCAGATGTCATGTGAGATACCCTGAGACTTCTTATTCTAGAGGAGCTGCAGGTGGAGTGTATAGGTCCCTCTCATAACACATATTTCCCAGAAGCATGAAGTGTAAGATCTGATAAGACAGCCAGGACAGCTACGTTGGTTGAAGCTACTCAAGAAGCCTTTACTGCTGAATGAGGCTAACGACAGGACAGAAGTGACTCATTCATTGACACGGTAACCTTTACCTGGTACAGACCAAGAGAAGTTGGACCGACATCACAAGGGTTGTTTGCTCATACATCGCTTGCCTGTCATTACACCCTCCCTTTGATAGATTATTCCGTTAAGTGGGCCAAAAATAGCATTGACGTCACAATTCACATCTGCTACTGTAATCCTTCATCTAACTACTATTTTCAGATGAGATGGAAACCCCACAAAATTTTTCACGGTGCACAGAACATCACCAGTTATTTTATTCAACTTAAAGCTCTTCTTCAAAGAGACAGTGGAATAGCATACACACAAACCATCAATAGCTTCTGTCAGTTCAATGGAAAAATCATATTCTCCAGCTGAACTGCAGGAGGAAGTTCACAGACTGCTAAACATGAAAGGAAAAGGTTGCAAAGCTTGTAACAATGACCTCGTACAGTCTCCTACCTCACACCACAGCATTATCACACCTGCACTGGTGCAGAATGGGAGAGAGCAGGCACACAAGTTAAATGTGGATGGATGACAAGAGCTAAAATTTGAAACAGAGAAATTGTCCAGATGGTAACCAAACAGCAGAAGTAGCAATATGGATTAGGCACAGTTCAAAAGTCAGTATTTTCAGAGCAGTTCACTTGAAAGAGTACAAAACCCTCTAATTCAATGAAACAAAAAAAAAAAGTTTACTGCTTTTTAGGTGTTTTGAAGGGGAATAAGTTATATGTGCAAGGTGTATGACCATTATAAGTCAGGATGAAAAGCTCCTTAGCCTGTTCTTACCTGGGCAGCTGAGATATTTTCAGGTCCAAGACCTTTTGTACAAATTCAGATCTGGTCAGCGATCACTAGAATCACCTACATGGACCCTGCTGTGTCCACAGTTGCTGTCTGACTGTTATCTATTATTTGTCATTCGGTTAGGAATAAAACAAAATAATGATAAAATAAAACTAGCACACTCATGCTTTTGTCTTAAAGAAAGGACTATATTCCTGCACATGTGTTGCTGGAGGAGGGCACAGCTCAAGCTGTGACAGAAGGCATAACCTCTCCTCCACAATCCCTTATTTATTTTTCTGCTCTTCCTTTTGATTCACTTCTTTTTAATGTGCAGTAGCCACTAACATTATACTTCTTTAAGAATAAACCTCTCAGAAACTCTTCACCATCCCTGCATGGAACTAGGACATGCTGGTGGTACCAGTCACACGTTCCTCCACCCCATCCTACCTCCAGTAAACCCTAGTTAATACTCTAGTCTTAGGCATAGATATATCTAAAGAATGGGAATACCTGAAATTCTTAGCATTTAACCATTTTGAACATATTTGACAGTGAATCAATTCACCACATCTGGTGCGAGCATGTTTTGTACCCACAAAGAGGCAGAGAAAAGAAAAAGAGCACTTGATAAGGCAGGATAATGATAAGGGCTTGAATTTTTTTGAAATTTGCAAAGCATAAAGGAAATTGTACATCTGTGCCCTAATTTTATTTCATAGCAATCCTTCAGATTTTTGCATGCTATAGGGTTTCTTCCTCTGTAATCATATCCCTTCCAATGACATCCCTAGATAATATTTTTTCACAAGAAACAGACATTTCAGTGCTCTTTTTGCTGACCCCTTTGTGCTCATATGCATAACAATTGGGCCAGGACTACAAATTGTCATTTTTTATATTTAAATTTTCACTTCTGTGTCCTTTAGTGTTGATGATACCCAGAATTAATTTGAATTTTATTTTTTGCTTAATGTAAAAAATACAATTTCCACAAGTCAGTTAATGTTTCATCATTAAGTGGGAATCACTGTGGTCTTTATCTTACTGGCACATTACAGGAAATTATTCATTACAATTTTACCTTCCTATATCAAGTCAACTAAGGATCCTGCCTTCTGAAAAGTGAAGTTACTAGTGCACTGACAAAAAATAATGTTTTAATTTGTCTCCAAGGTCACAATCTCCCAATTACAGAGCTGGCAAGTGCAAACATCTGGTTTAATGGGTCTTGGGAGTGAAGCATTTGGAACCAACTTTCTAAGACCTCTTCAAAGTCTGGTATTTTATGGTCTAATTCTATAAAATTAATAATTTAGTGTTAAAATATAAAAATAAACTACAAAAAATCTCACTGATACCTTCAAAATTCTTGGTAGATAGATAGCCAAAAGCAGCTTACTTTTCCTATGTTTTGATCCTATGTTTAGTGTTACTATAAATTCCTTTATTTTCCCGGTTGAATGGCACTGGCAACTAAATGCTTAACAAAATTACCCCTGTATAGAGCTCTGTCTTACGTTTAATTAGCTCTTCACATGCAGAAATGGCTTGAAAAAACAGATGGTCTAAAACCATAAAGACACACATGGAGAAATTACAACTGTATTGTTGTCATTTCTTACATACCAGGCCACCTATAAATGTCAACGCAACCCAGAGCTCACTGCTTCTTGTCTGGTCTAGACCTACTTTCCTCACTATTCTTGTTTCCAGCAAATATTGGTCTTTCATATGATTAAATGATGAATATGAAGATGTAAAAGCGTTTATCTCGAGCAAACGAATGGAAAAGTGGGAGCCATACTCCTTTTTGTGTCTGACATATGCAGGCTGATGTATAAAAATAAATACAAAGAATGCATAGTTGATGATGCTTCGATGCAGAGGACGCCATTAGTGCGCTATCTCCGAAGAACATTAAACTTTCCAGTGCCAAATAAATCAGGACATTGTAGTTTAAGGGTCCTGTTTTGTTAATTGAAGAAAGATTCATTATGCAGTTGTGCTCACAAGAGTGCAATAAAGCTGCAGTCCACCTAGGGCATTCCTGAATAAGTTCCTACATTCACTTGAAGCATTGTTATAGATGTAAAGACATAAAACATTCCTTCTTTTAATATAGGTCTTTATTTATTAATTACCTTTATTATCTATATTCCAACAGTGGCATTAAAACAAATCTATAATGATGGCGAAATTCACAAAATAATGTCATATCCAGCCAGAACAAAATGCCTTACAGGGGATACCTCTGCAGAAAAGCTGTTTCTTTGAATCACCTGAGTACTGGGGGGATTTGTTGTCATAGAATATCTCAAGATGGAAGGGATCCATGAGGGTTTTTCTACTTTTCACATTTTCCACTAGTGTCGATAAAATCATCAAAACTGAAAATAGCTTTGCAGTTGGAAGGGAAATAAAGGGGTTTTTTATCTTTTTTGGAACGTTATTCCATGACTTAAATGTCAAACATTTGAATAAAAGTATGAACGGCTATGAAAAAATACAAAAAAAGTTTTGAAAATAGTTAATTTTAGAATTTCAGCATGTGGATTTATAGATCATTAAAAATTTGGATTGAATTTCCTTGCTAACATTTTATTAAGATTTGTCTGGCCATCCTATGAGAATCTTGCAAAAGTGCAACTGTTCTATTGTATAATTTCGGGAATGGAAGTCTCTCTCCAACTGGGTTTTTAGATAGAGTCTTCTTAGTTGCTGTATAAGTCCTAAACAACGATTGAACTTAACATTAATCTTTGTGAAGCCATTTCACAATTGTAGACTGCAAAATTTAACTCATTGACCATGAAATTGTGAATTAATTAATTATATTATGAGAAAACAATGGCATCTCTTTTGGCTCATACTGAACAACGAATCTTGGAACTTCCAGTCATATTTGTTTCTTTCCCAGGTACTTTGAGTGATAATAAAAAAAGTTTTCAAGTTCTTAATTTAAAGAAATTATGAACTCTTATTATGCTCCCTGAAAGATGCTGGCTAAAACGTGAAGCTGAAAGAGAAATTTATATTTTCCATACTGGCAACTTTAGATATATAATGACAATGTTCTTCCAACAACTTAAAGATATGGTCTATAAACAAATCATGCATTAAGTAGTGGCAAAGTAGGCAGGGACACAGAAGTTCTACTGTATTCTAGCATTTAAAAAAATTTAGCATTTTACCAATAAGATAAAATTAGGGACAGAATTAACTGAATGGTGCTAAAACCTGACCTGTCTCCATTACACATGAAATTCTATTCATGGAGGGGTTTTGTGCACTGTGAATAGGAAAAGCTGAAGATATTGGCACAGTAAGCAGTTAAGCAAAAAGAAATTCTAAAGCTATATATCACAGGAGGATTTATATTTTCATTTTTCTGTCTTTATTTGTTACTTGGGTTGGGAGTTTTTTGAGTTTTGAGGTGTCTTTTTGGTGTGTTGTTTGGTTTGGTTTGAGGTTTTTTTGATGTTGTTGGTTCATTGGTCCTTTTCTTTGTGGAAATACGAGTTCCAAGGTTCTATAAACAAATATTTAAAAGGAAAAAATATTTATAATTTTAAAATAATTTCAAAGCATCAACCTTTGTCAATAACTCTGAAATATTATATTCAACAAGAAAACTTCCTTTTTTCCCCTTCCATGTAGAAAATCTGAAATCTTAACTGAAGACTTAAAGTTCAACCTTCAAATCTGGTGGAAAATAACACTACTGGAATGAATGATTCATTTGATTTCATTGACAATATCCAAGTAACAGTGTCTTTGTAATTCTGTGTACTTTTGGGGGGTTTTTTGGAACTGATCCTACTGACATCGGGGAAAAGAGGCTTATATATCAGAAGTTTTGAAAAGGCAATGTGTAACATTGAGCAATTTTTTACAATCAATTGATTAAGAATGAACTGCAGAGAAAATTGAGACAACCCTTGACTTTCTTATCCACCCAACTCAAGGTGAAGCTTATGGCAGAAGGTGACAGCCTTGATACAAATCAAAGGACAGTGAGGGAGTAAATTCACAGGATAGGTCTGCTTCCATTCAATATTCACCAACATGGAACCCCACAAGGTTAAAAAAAAAAATTAAAATTGACAGATCACTAAGCATCAGTTTAATGAAAAAAAGATAGAACGTAAGTTACAATTCTAACTAAATATATATCTCTCAATCAAAAATAAAACAAAATCAAACACAAAATAAAACAATACAACCCGCTAAAAATATTTAATTTTCTACGTGACAGAAGGAATTTATGTATGGTTTTCCATGTGATTATAGATATGTTTTAAACAATTCCTTTCACTAAAGAGTACACTTTCACTATTTTGCCTGGGAAGGATAGGAGGAAGGTGAAAGGCAAAAGATTAATACAACATGCAATCCATATTTTCTGGAGAAAAAGACACAAGCTATCAAAATGAAATTTAGATATAACTTTTTTCTTCCTCAAAGACTTCTTGGCTATTTAGCAGTGTGTGAGAGTCTGTGTGACAAACAGGAGGAGAGAGAGAGAAGGGAAAAGACTGACTTTTTTTTTTTTATGCTCTCTGGACTGGTTTTGTAATACATTGATTGCTCAAATGGATCAAGGAATGTCTTTTTTGTTCTCCTATTTTCACACACTCTTCTCTAATAATACTTTTATTCAATTTACTTGAGATGTCCTTTTTTTTTTTAAAGTACACAACTGCATTAATGAGTTAATCATAAGTTAGACTAACTGTGATGTAATCTTTTTACTTTGTGCTCCCATTTTCACTCCTCCATTATGCAAGACATAGAAGAGAATTCCATATAATTTTAATTTCATTACACTCTAATCTCTGTGTGGGTGGAACTTACTGAGTTGGCAGGGGAAAAATATCACAGTTGTTCTCAGCCAGAGAATAGCTATATTAAAATATTTAAGGATAAAAGGAAACTTTCTTTTTCAGAGTATTTAGAAGGGTTATAAACAACAAAGAAAAAGAAGAGTCAGGAGAAAGGCACATTAGAGTCAAATAACATTTTTTTTCCCCCCAAAGGGATGATAAGTCTGTCCACATAGTCCTTTAACATTGCTGATTAGCATTATTTTGTTTTCTGCAGATACATAATTTTCAAGTCTTGGCACCATTAGTGTAGCAGGAACCTCCAATTCCTCTGCTCATATTTCCAAAAGAGATAGCCAAATACTGTTTAACAGTTTCCCACTGAATTTTAGACTGATTTACTAAGCTGTGATAGTAAGGAAAAAGCATCATCACTGCTAATTGCATGATTACTTGCATTCAGTGTCCTTTCATATTTCAGAGAGTTTTCCAATAAGATATCCCAGAATGCCTGGAGTAATATTTTTGTGTGGATTTACAGAAGCAGTTCTGAATATTACATGCCCTGTCCAGTTAGAGGGAGTTTGAAATTATCTCAGTGACAACTCATACCATGCAGAGAAATGCAAAAAAAACCTCCTGTGGCTTCTGCACCCCTTCTCTGTCTAATGCGAGTGAATCAATAGCCACAGGAACTGACCAATTTATGTGGCCAGCTGTGAATCCTTGCCTGCATTTCTCTGAGGTTTCCACAGGACCTTTGTATGCTCATTTAAATTAAATCTGTACTGTGTTCACATCCTCTTTTTTTTAAACTGAATTGCAAAGTGACAGACTCAAGTTTCAGTTGGCTGCCTTCGCAGATTCCCTGTGTCACTTTGGAGAGGCTTCATTTCTCTACTTATGAAATAAGGACATTATTTACTACTCCTCTTCTTTATCTGGTCTGTGTGGTTTCGAACAGAGGATTCACTTGGGGCTTGGAAAACACTTCATATTTAGGGAGCTAGTGTTAGTCCAAGTGCTGCTACAATAGAAGCAACACAGTGTCTTTCTTGATGATTGTATTTGACTTAATTTTGGGGGGTTGGGTGATAGACTTCGATTTCTGAACTGCTTCGCAAAATTTTGCTTTACATATGCCTACAATTATCTATTTCATCCAGTTAGATGGATTCTGTCCTCTTCCAAGGCTCATAAACACAACACCCTGGAGAGCTTTTGTGTGTGTTTTTTTAATGTTTTAGCTTCTATGGATATAAACCAACTTGCTTGTCTTTTGATAGAAGCAGAGACTAATTAAGTTAGTTATATAATTACTATTCTAAAGACTCTCCTTGTATGCCTCATCTGTCTTTATGTTGCTGAAAAGGACATTTTCTTGTCTACATTTTTGCTGCCTGAGCAAATATAAATGTGCTCCTTAGGTCAGCTACCACTGAAAACAATTTTTCTAAGTTAATGAGTGTAGGAAAAAAAACAAAAAAGGAAGAAAAAAGAATCCTACTTACATATAAAGCATATTTCCTACTCCACTCAATAAGCCATGTTGATTTCTCGAGGTCTCTTTCATTAACCTGAAAAAAATCATTAAGAGTTATATAGAGATAGCAGACGTAAGACATTTGTGTTCTCTGCCACTGCAAACTGTCCTGGGACAGAAATATTAATATCCATCCAATGTCAAAGGCTGAGTTCTGCTGGGTTTACTGATATTCCATATGAGACCAAGTTATTTCCACCATCTGTAGATATCACCGAGCCATCTACTCTAAACCAATTATTCAAAATAACCTCTTTGGACTTTGAACCAAGGAAAAAGATGAAAAACGATGCTTATGTGTGTAGCTTGTTTAAGGAGAACAAATCAAATAAACCAGTAGTAGAGATGGACAGACTTAAGGAAAATTAATCAATTTTCCTCCATGAGTTAACTTTAGAGCTGCGAGATCTCCATCCTTGAAAATATTAAGAATTTATTTGATCAAGGCCTTGAGCAAGCCATTTTATTCAGACCTGCTTTGCCCACATGATTGGACAGAAAGACTTATTTTAACCCTTTGAAATATTCAGGTCCTCATGAACCCTGTTCCTTTCCTAGTATTTTCATTGTGGAATCAAAGGGGAGCCATTCACGGCCTAAAGTAATAGTTTTGGATGGCACCAATCAGGCAGTGCTGGTTTTTGCTCGGGTGGAGTAAATTTTCTTCATGGTGCGTGGGGTGGGTCTGTGTTTTGTATTCGTGCTATAAAGAGGATTGGATTCAGAGATGTCCCTGTTATGGCTGAGCAGGGCTCAAAATGAACCAAGGAATTTTGTGCTCCTCACACAGCCCCACCAGTAGAAGACGAGGGGTGGACAAGAGCTGGGAGAGGACAGAGACAGCTCAGCTGAACCCAAATGGCCAAAGGGATTTTCCAGACTGTATGGCATCATGCTCAGCAATAAAACTGTGCAGAAGACTCGTGGAGGCAATGCTGCTCAGAGCCTGTTTGTGCATTGCTTAGTTGTTAATAAGCAGCTGTTTGCATTTGCATCACTGTCTTTCTAGGGTTTTATTTACTTCTCTTTGTTATTTTCCTTTTCATTCTATAAAAACCGACAGTATTAATAAATAATGATATTTATAGTCATTATTAATTTTTTTCTTATCTCACTCCAGAAGTTTTCTCACTATTACCCTTCCAATTCACTTTCCTCATCCCATTGGGGTGGGAGAATGAGCAGGCAGCTCCGTGGTGCTTAGTTGACACCTCGGGTTAAACCGTGACACAGGCTCAGATTATTGCCTTTTTTTTTCTAATTTTTTCTAAAATTGTCCTTGTTTTCTCACTCCAATATATTTTAGAACCAGAATTTCCCTGCATGTGTCTTTGCAGATAACAAAGTAACCTCATTCTTGAATACCCTTGGAAACTAGATCTGATATTTTATAGATGTGCATTCATGCTTGAAGGCTTTTCAAGAGATTGAACACAAACTGGCATGATGAGAAATCAAGGGAACCCACTATTCTCCTGTCAGACTCCTGATAAAGGAAAAATTAAATCCCTAACTGTCCTGGTTTCATCTGGGATACAGTTAATTTGCTTCACAGTAGCTGGCACAGTGCTAAGGGTGCTCCCTGTGCAGCATCAGCCCACCACCCAAATTCTGCTGCAGTTGGTGTGAATTGCACTGGGAGTGGATGTAGCAAAGCTTGAAGTGATCAAACAGAATGGTTATGAGAGCCCTGGAGGTCCTCAGGGAAAGAAAGTATAGAACTGTAGATCACCCCATATGATACATGGAAAATATTTAATTAGTAATGGGCACTATTTAATGTAAGAGGGAGGGCAGAATTCCTACAGTCATGACTTAATGAGTTCTACCATGATTCTACTGAACCTTTCAAGAGACATCAGAAACACAACTGCAAAAGTCTGTGACTGTGAAAAGACAGCTGAGCTTAGCTATCTCTAGTCACAGTCAGATATTAGATTTGGAGTTCCTTTATCATGCTTCATTGGGAAACGTTCACATCACACATAGAAAAGCATACAGATTATTAGTTGTTCTTTCACACAGTTTTAAATTATTAATTTAGGAAATTCAAAATCTGGTTACTTCTGTAGCCCCTTTTCCTATCCACTTGATTCTATCCAACTGCAAACTAACATTCACAGTTAAACAATAAAACAGAGATGATTTTTATGAATTAGGGACTAAAACAGTATTTGGTTTTGGAATAGATAGCAAGAGAAGATGGCAATTGCCACAATTAAGAAAAGGTTGTTGACAAGTTATTAACATATGATGCATTGTGAAAATTCACACTGCAGCTCTCTTAATTTCAAATGTATGTTTTTCTCTGTAAGATATTCACTTAATTCAAAGAGCAGAAATGCTCTCTGACCTGTGAATGTGCTGCAATAAAGGGTGCATATGAGAACACCCATAGAAAGTAAGAGATTGCCTTAAAAAAATCAAGAAGTTTGAGGATGTAACTGTAACATTGTAAATGCATTGTGTGTTTTGAGTAAATACATTTTGAAATGGTTAAAGAAAAAATGACTAACTGAACTGGGGTGAATACTAAGAAAAAAGTTTCGTAAAACTTAATTAGAAATTATTGCTTAGAATCCCTACCTTATGAAATGCATCCAGCCTTTTTACAACTGAGTGCATGTGGAATTCTTTTTAACAGATTTAATCTCTCTGTGGATCCAAATGTTTTCACAGGGCATAAGTGGGCTACTATTTCAAGTGCAAATGTCTGTATTTAAAAAGTAACTCTGATGGTTTCAATTTAAATCATATTAACTGCTTAGATTTTGGGTTCTCAATGTGCATCACATTTTTTGATTAAAAGAAGTCAAGCCATCAAAATAAAAATGATAAAGGATCAGAAATTACTGTGCTTCATTTTAGGTAATATTTCCAAAGCAATAATAAAACACTTTACCAATCAACCAGTTAATGACCAATGTGAGTTGTTATAAGGCATTGGGTGAAGCTGACAGATCCTAATTTATCTAACTGGCCATTAACTCATCAATAAAAGTGTTACTAGTCAAGAGTATAAAAATTGTTCATATAAATCTCAGTTATGTTATTATTAAAATACTAAATTAGCTTTCTAAAATAATTTGCTTTATCATTATCACAGTATAATACCAGTAATTTATCACCAACACTTTATTTCAGCCACTATTGGCCCAATAAACAAAATAATTGACCTGATTGCAACCTTAAAAGGGGAAGATAATTTTATGATGATCTGGGTTTACCATACACTCAACATAGCTTATAGCCTGAAGAAGTTCAGTACACAGATGTTAATTTACTAGCATTCAGAAGTCAGAAACAGAATACTTGTTACCCTGTCGAGTAGATAATTTTCCTAGTAGAAATATTTTTGTTACACATGGGTATCTCAGAAGTCAGTCTTAGAAGCCCACTTAAGGATAACACTGGGAATATCTTATCTACATTTAACTGTAACATCTATTTTCACTTGGCAAGCATAGGTTTTGAGATGATGATCCAAAATTTTGGAACAAGATTTATTTTTTTATAAAACCATGACAATAATGTCATATAGAAGCAGCCATATCTGTCCAATATGTTTCTTTGGTGGTTTAAGCATTGATCTGATACTCAAAACTAGATATTTGGCTAGCTATTACCCTAGGTCAAACAAGAAATTACTCAGGGAACAGGAATATGCAGTCAAATGTAAGATCAACTCAATGCAAGAGCCACTGTCTGTATTAGTCATGAAACTGTGCAACAATGGAAATACCATTCATCTGAAAATCAGTTCAGGTTACACCTTTGCAAAGTGATGATAAATAGGTATTTGCATAAACCAGTTGCCAGAAAAGATTTTTTTTTCTTTCTCCATGTCTTATTGTAGAGGACATACAGCTCTTCACTTAATATTCATTTTGTTCAGATGGGATTCTGAAATAAATGGAATGATTTTTCTATAATATTTATGAAATTGATATGAATGAAGGCATAGGGAAGGATGGGAGGAAGAAGGCACTTTTAAATGTATCCCAAAATGTAGCCAGTGTATCCATTTGAAATGGGCTTAATAAGCACTCAAACACCGTGAAGACTTTAATTAAGAAACAAGTATTAAAAAAAAAAAAAAATCAGCTGATTTCCTAATTAAATCAACATGCACTTGTAAATGGGTTACCAGTAATTTCCTTGCCGGTGTCATTGCGTCTTTTAGGTGCAATGTATAATTTTTAATAGGCAATTACTTGATTCTTCATGACCCAGACATGGTCTTGAATGGTTAATTCAGTAATGCTATAAAAGTCATACACAATGTCTTTTGATGAAAGGTGGTGACAAAAATAGTAAATTAGATCAGATTATTTCAGAAGATACGAACAATTGTAGATTAGAATAAATACACAAGAGTATCAGTGGATTTAGTGACACATTTCAGACCTGCACTTCTAGAATAGAGCTGAAAATCTTTTCGGTCCAATTTGATCCTCTGTAATAAATTACCTAAATATTTCTCTGTACTTTTTCAAAATAATGCCTCAGGAATTACAGTTATTCATTCTAAAGAAAAAGGGAAAAAGAAGAATAATAAAGAATCTGATTAACCAATCAACTTGGTTAAAGCAGCTCAAAAGAAAAAGAAATGGAAACCAAGTCTCTCAAGACAATTCTTTCATGCAACAGGCTGTGTTTTTACTGAGGATTTGGTCTACTCTTCAAAATACTTTAAAGAAAACTTTGTCTAAACAGCAAGTTATCTCTTAGAAGAAATGTTGTCCAAATAACCACCTTATCTAGGCCCTTATCAATGTTTAGTGGAACAAAGCTCAGTTGACTGATGGGTAAGTCCTCCATAAACGAGGTGTGTTGATAGAGAAAGCTTCCAGACTGGACATGGAGCACAAGGCTGAGCACCACAGGTTTGTTCGGACTAGAAGAAGCTGGAAGTGTTTGTAAAGAATGTTTTGCCCTGAATTTTTGAACTGTGTCTAATTTCTCCCCAGACAATCCCTTCTTTTTTGTAGCATCCCAATAGCACAGCACTGAATACTTGTCATTCCTTTTCCTTGTGCTTCACTCAGACATACAGAAGTTTTATTGCATCCAGAGGCATTTTTTGAACTGATGAAATAAATTACTCCAGCAGAGATGTACTGAAAAATCTAGATTGCTCGTAGCATGTTGGTTAGTTCTAAACAAGGTGAGTATCACTACAGAGTACAGTTGGTGTTTCTATATACCTAAAAAAAGTACTATAAAAATCTTTGGTGCCAAAAAGATTTTAGGAAGATTTTTAAGAAATGTAAATGCTCTGAGTTTATTTCTTTTTCTTCCTCTTTCCCTTCATTTTTTTTGGTTTAACAAGCATCTCTTCTATACCCTTCTGCAGACTGTTGATGTAGAAGTCTTCTCCTTAGCACTCATCACCTAAAAGAGGCTTCATTGAGCATCCTACCTCATTGACTTCTTTTTCTCTCTTCATCTCATTTTGAAGCCTATTGACTGTTTCTTAATTTTTCTCTCCATAAGTTACTGCCTTTATGACTGAATGCCTTAATTTATTTCCCATATAATGTCTGCACACTACTGCTCCCTGTGATTTATGGCATATGTGGTCTTCTGTTGTTTAACTCCATAAAGCTACTTTAGAATAAAAAAATTCTGTGGAAGTAGATATACTCCCACATGACTAATGAAGTTGGCATGCACTGTTGACTCCTCATCATCTTGAAAACACGCACACACATGGTTTTAGGCATAGTCAGAAATAGAGTCTTCAAAATATTTCCATTTAAGTTTGTGGCACAGTTGCATTTCTACTGAAATTTCTGCTTATTCTGAAAATCAGCTAGCACAGCCCAAAAAGTTATTAAACTTTTCCAAACTACCACAGTGCAAACAAGAACTAGGAAATTTAATTCTAGTGCTTTGATGTGGAATTTGGGCTTCCAGGAAATGCACAAACCTGTTGATCTTGCACTTTAGAAAGTAACAAAAAACCCTTAAAAAATTTGGAAATAAAAAAGCTTGTTTAGGGAGGATTCATAAATTTTAAGTGATTTCTTTGGTCTATGTATTTAGATTTTGTTGAGTTGAAAGGTTTCTCTCTCCTTGCCTTGACACTGATGAAAAGCAAAATTGTTCATTAATTTATAAAACAGGGACCCAGAAGAACACTTCACTATTATCTTTATTATTAGTCATTCCTTCTTCTTCTCTGCGCACACACTTCCACAATTTACACAACTAAAAATGACAGCACACTGATGATTTATTTTCTTCATCTTCTAATGTACACCTGCTTGTAGCTCATCAGCTGTCATTTACTTAGCAAAAATATAATTATGATGCTCTAGTTTATATGTCAAAAAGGTTCATGACTTCCTTTGGAAAGAAGAGAGCTGAGGGAAGTGCAATGTTTGCATATTGGAGATCCACAACTTTCTGAAAAGCTAAAAACACATAAAGACAGAAACTGAAAAAATTAAGACAGCATTGGGTAATACCTATGTCTATGTACAGTTTTCCTAAGCAAATTCTGCATGTATATTTAGGAGTCCCAAAAATCCAATCAATCATCTAGTGTTTATGAAAACATCTGTAAAGGTTAGGTAACTAACTCTCAAAAAAATCAATGGGGTTTTGCTACTGGCTTCAGTCACACCATCAACAAGCAGTCCAAACTGCATTTTCAGGTAGCTCAGTAAACTACACTTTTGCCTGTAGGGGTTCTGAAATATCTTGAAGTCTTTTTTCCAGGAAAATAAGCCTTCTACAATCCTATTACCTGTGTGTGACAACTTGCTTGCTTGCTCAGCCAAGAAATTTTCTCAAATTATTTTTGGTGATCAGAATCGTGCTTGCTAGGGAATTTAAATTCCAAAGATAGTGTGTTATCCACATTTGCTGGAATGCCCTTGGGTGGTAACTGCAACCCAAACCTGACCCTTTTGCAAGACAGAATCCTTGGAAAAGTTATATTCTCACCCCAAAGCATCCTCGTTATATCTTCAAGATTTTAATATCAGGTCTAATATGTCAATACGGTGCTGGTTGAACTTGCCTTTTGTCTCCTTGTTTGTTGTCACATCCTAGAACTTGATTATCCTATCAATGTATGACCGAGCTGGAGACTCAGGAGGAGATAATGCATCCACATGCATCCACATTTACAGTTTAACATCCAGCATAGATTATTTCCATCTTTGGGATCACTCTTGTGCTGTAGAGGTTTTCCAGCACTGTCTAGGAGCATGTGTACAAGTATAGGCCATTCCTTCTCAACAGATTTCTCAAAATTCAACAAAGTCCATGGGTCTAACTGTGCTTATGTTACTGCCTTTGGGGTTTCTTTTTGGTTATTTTGGTTTTCTTTTAACTATTACAAATCATAGTGTGTATCTTTTGTGAGGGCTTTCTCTGGAGATTTAGAAATTCGTTCAGCACTCTGAGCATCACAAAACCTTTTATTTCATTCTGAGTCAATTTTGATTGCCATGATCAACAGAAGAGGAAATTAGAATTAGGGACAGGTGTCTAAGATGCACCACTTGAACAATCTCAAACACACCTGTGTCTGCTAACTTGTAAGGGATGAGGAATTAGACCAGGTCTCTGGCAGCATGCCAGCTCTGCCAGGCAAATGATTATAGCAGGTTGTGAAAGGCGTGGGGTCCAGGGCTGCATCAGATTTAAGAAAAAGAAGGTTATGTTCTTGAAGACGGAAAATGGTCTTCAGTAGGACATAGAAATTATTTGCCTGTGACAGACCTGGGGGAGACATTTGATTTGGAACACAAAATGCACTCATTATTTTCTACCTTTTTGTTAGGATTTTCACAGAAGGACCTGAAAAATACTCTGGTGCCTGGCATCCCTTGGAGTTCTCCAGATCATCAGACCAAGGAGCAGCTTAAGAATGACTGTTTAAAGTGCAGACATGCTCTGAGGCTGGTTACGGGCCTGTCATGGGATTTCTTTCCCCAGTCTGGTGCAATAGACGTTCAGTGAAACAAGAAATTTTACCAACTTGTGCTTACTGGTGGGATAATAGTGTGATTGGTCAGATGCTTTTGATTTAATTTTTTAATGGAATAGAAAAAAAGCAACCTGTGCTTAGAATATAACATGGCAGAACTAATCAGAACATCAGATTTGAAATCATGGTTTGTAGAAGAAACTGATGAGTTTACAGACCTTTAATATCAGAGCTGTCCTCGCTCTGTCTAGGATGAGAAAAATCCCAGTATGCACATTTCTGCTTTCATTGTCCACTGCAGACACCCATGCAAGATGTCAGTCCAGCAATCTCTATCACAATTTTTTTTTTCTTTTCTATGGCAAAGAGCTCAGTTTATGACATCACAGATGCCCAGTTTCACCCTGCTTCTCTCCACAAGGACATTAGCAGTGTTTTTAACAAGAAAGGTTTTGTTCTGTAAAAGTCACAGAGATCTGTAACTAAATATTTTGTAATGTAACAAACCTCTACACCACCAATTTGGTCTTAAGCAATGAGAAAATCCCCTCACCCACTATTCAGAAGGTGAAAGTTTCAATCAGAAAATAAAACATTTTGAAAAAAACCCTTGCAAAAGGGCACATTGCATTGCAGGTGTGGAGAAAATGCACAGTTGGTTCTGGTCACCAACCAATTAGAGATGGTCCCAAGGACTGTCCTGTGTCACTGCATGTCCCTTTCCTCAGTGAGCTGCCCTTCTGGCTAACAGGCTTGCCAGGAGTTCTCAGTCCAGTAGCCCAGAGTAATAACTTCACTTTTTTTTCTTTTGTTTAACCAATCAGCTCTAACTATGAAACAAGTACCAGTGCACAAAATCTGTTGTGTATATTTTAATAGGAAGAGTGGTAGAGTAGATGGAAAGGGACTGCCACTTTTTACTGGAGTGAGGAGCACATGAAGATGTACCCACCTGTGTAGTTTGTGGTCTGGAGTAGTTATGTTGGACTTGAAGTACATTTAATTTATAAAGGTGTTCAGATTCCCGATAATTGTTGGTTGTAGTAGAAAATAGAACACTGCTAAGAACCTCGCTTGTAATATTTCACTCTCAACCTGAACACCCTAGTGGATGCCTATGTCTCTGTCACAATTAGCTGCAAAACTTTGAGCAGTTTATTAAAAAACAGTGGGTTCTGTGAATGGTCTTTGAAATCATTATAGCATCTGGAAAAAACATGGAAACTGAAATCAGTGTATATATTCCCTGGGCAGTGATGGAATATAACACTATCTTGCCCTGTTAATCTCCTGTCATTTTTAATGAGAACTGCTGATATCCAATAAATGTATAGTGTAATGTAAAAATATGACTACAAGTTCAAATAAAGAAAAGATACATTAACACTGTAAATAGCTATATACACAGTGAACTTTGAGCCAACAACAGGAAAATAAAACAAAACCCTTACAAATCAGTCATCAGTTCTAGCTGGAGGGTGATATAGGTTATCCTCACTTCTAGTTGTATAGAAGAAAAATGGCATTGGGTTTCCATGACAAGGTTTTTGTATGAGACGGGATTACAGGGGTGGCTACTGTGAAACCTGCTAGAAGCTTCCCCCATATCTAATAGAGCCAGTGCCAGCCAGTTCTGAGATGGATGCTCTGCTGGCCACAGCTGAGCCCACCAGGGAGGGTGGTGGTGCTTAGCCAAGGTGCTGCTCACCAAGGCTGAGTCCTAATGAGCTTTTCTATGATCTTAGTGCAGCCTGAGGAGAGATAGGGAATGCTCCAAGACAAGTCAGTCTTGCCCATGATGGCAACTGGTGCTATGACCCTTCCTGGAGGCGGGGGCAGCCCAGGTTCTTGTTAATAGATCCCTTGAGGCAAATTAGAGTGAAAGGCTCTGAATGATTAATGTTTGTAAATATATATATACATATATATGTATGTAGGGTTTATTTTAGAATTTGGTTGTAATGGAAAGCAAGTGTGTGGTCATTTTGGTTATTATCTCTAATATGTAAATATGACAATATGAAAGCATAAAAACACTACTTTAGAATGGGATATAATGGAAAAGAATGGAAGAAGGAGAAAGAAAGAGCAAGAGTAGAAATACGTACAATCGCTACCCATGGATTTATGACAAGACTTGATTATTGCCTTTGAACAAAGTGATGATCAAAGGTCTTGACCCATTGGGGGTAGGGATGGGAAACCCACAAAACACAAGAAATGAGTCTGGGTCTGATTGTGGGGTCCTTGATTGTTCCAGCTGAGATCAAGTCACCACAGGAATACAGACCAAAACAAAAAAATAGAGTCCACATTACTATATTTTTGCATTACTCTAGTGTTTTTAAGTTCTGTTTTGTGTTTTAGATATTGCTTATGGATTTTTATTGGAATTATTTATTAGGAGATGAAATGAATAAATTTGGGACCACAGATCTTAACTCAAAAGTACCATGTCTTGGAATGGTGCTGTGTTCATGGAATTAGAGACAGGCATCTCCCAAGATTTTCTTCCTGTTCCAGACTTTTTCATAGCGTTTGGAATAGTTTAAGAGGCTTGGGAATTGCCATGTATCAAATATATCTATTTTTTATTTTATACCTAACAAGGTCAAAAAGTTAACATACATATCCTATGTTCCTGCCTAATTTTCTTATTCATTTGACTATCAAAATGTTGTAATCTGGTACAATTTTCCTCCTCACTCCTTCCTCTCTTTCTCCTGCAGTTTGGCATTCAATTGATTTCTCAATTCTGCAACATGATGGGCTTAAGCAATTTAGGTGCAAAATATATGCATTTTTTTCTTAGTTGTGACTTCATTGAATACTGTGGAAAGACTCCTGATAAATGAATGAGAATAAGAAAGAAAGTCCCTTTGTTAAGTCAGGCATAACTATGAAATCCCTGGAGCTATTAGAGTGCATCTGTTTTTATTCGTATAGTACAAAATGAATCGAGATGCTGGCAAAATTTATATTAAATGTCACGGGTTTAAACCCATATAGGTACAGTAAAATAGAAGTTCAGAGCTGAAGTAATTAAAGTCACTGTAGTTTCTTGGTTTTGACACAAAATGGATTCATCATCATGCTTTCAATATGGCTATAAACTGAAGTTATATCTCCTTGTTCTTGAATAGGTTCCATTTAAGTGTTTGTCAGTCTGTGTTCTCTTCGCAGAAATGAAAAGCAAAGGCAAAACCACAGGTGTATATGGGGAGTAAACACGAATTCTGTGAGATCAAAGTTAATACAAAACAAACAGGCAAGGACGGGAGGGTTAGGCCAAAATAACCTTCCTTTAAGCAGCTTGTAGGAAAACCATTGTTAACAAGCGAATATGGAAATTCCAGAGCAATCATTTCTCTGGCATGGCCCACTCAGAAACTGACAGTCACTGGTACAGAAACTTCCCACTGCACCCAAAATCCCACAGGCTGGAAGGGCCTCCAGACCTCACCTGGTCCAAGCTGCTGCCCAGAGCAGGTTCTATCACAAAAGATTGCTCAGGGCTATGTTTCATCAAGTTTTTGACTTCTTCAAGGACAGAGATCCCACAACATCTCTGAGTCTCTGCTGGAACACACAGCCACATGGAAATACTGTTTTTAATTTATATCTAATTGAAATACCCCTTTTTTTATTTTTTTTTTTATTTTTTTTTTCTTTTTTTTTTTTTCTGAAGAGAGTTTGTCTCCTTGTTCTCTCCATTCTTCCATTACACAGCAAGTTAAACATGTCTAACTGCCTAAAACGTTGGATTTTTTTTTTTTATAAAATGTAAACAGATATCAGCAAAACCTAGATATATGTTTCTCAGGAAGGCAGAGCCTGTATTTTTAATTAATCCTAAATTTGGTGTAAATCAGGAAGTCTTAATCTCATCTACTTTTAAATCTCTTAGGCTTTGGAAAGTCCTAATATCTATTACTTTTAAATCAAATAAAATTGAGACTGCAGCTTCAATTGGTTGAAGACAGGCAATATCTAATTATTTTTGGAAGATATATTTAGGTCAGTTTTTAAAAGATGGAAATACACCAGCCTATGCTTACGTAAAGCTGCTCGGCCTTAATATCTAAAACACACCATGACTAATTCAGCAAATCATTAACTTCTTCACAACTGTTGGAACCACAGAACTCACAACTCAGACTGAAAGACCTGACACCAAAAGCATTTAAAGTTATGGGCTGATGAATACAAAGAGTAATGGCTATGGTTATCCAACAGACCTTTCACAAGTGAGTGATCTGTATTTACATTAGGACTCAGATGATTTACAAATGACAAGGTGCCACATTTTAATTTAATGATACACACATGTCAGGAGATTTCTATTCAATATATCATATCTACAAGCCTTTGCACTGTATTTTATATGAAATAATAAATGGGTAACAAATTAAAGCAGAGTCACAAAGGAATCAATGGCCAATATCTTGAAAATAAGGCCATGTTTCAGTTATTATTGCTGTCAAAGTCCTTCTTTGTATTCTGGAAGGACTCTGGTTTCTTGAAGGATGAAGGGAATTTTGAAGCATTTATCACGATGTTCAGTCATTTGCATTCTCCACTTTCATGGACCAAAATGTTAAGAAATTACGAAAACATTTTCAGTTAAAAAATTAGATCCTAAAATGCATTGAAACATATGCTCTCCTCAAAGGGTCTCTGGCAGTTTTTCTAACATAACTTCTGTCATTTTTTCCATATCAAACTTTGAAATCCAATCCATGGAATCTGCTTGGTTACTTGGGAAAAAGAAAAAAAAAAGATTAAATGTATATTGGGTCAAGAGGAAAAAATCTTCTATTTTTGTTTTCCTACAACAAAATATTAACTTTTCAATAATGTATGAAACATTAATCTACCTAAAACAGATGAGGCATAACAAGGCTAATGGACCAAAATTGACAGCGAACTGACCAGTATTTCTCAATTTATATTAATATTCAAATACATCTCAGAGAGACATTTTTGGTTCTAAAATTTAATCTACCAAAAAAGAAGTGAACGGGTTGCAACAAAAAAATTCCAACCAACCACAAAAAGCTAACAAAAAACCACAAAACAGGAAAACCAAAACACCAAAAAGCAAACCAGCAGTGTGGAAGGACTCAGATCTTTAAACATAATAGCATCTAGAAAAGTATATCTTACGTGTCCACAAAAAAGACCCATCCTTAGATAAATCTGGTCTGACATTGCTTCAAAGCTCTGAATTAACAACTTTTTAAAAACTTTCAAATGTATGCAGCGATTTAAATGTAAGGTTCCTAATTAGTAGATGAAGAGAGGACTAAAAATATCTGGAATTAATTTAATGAATGACAGCTCATAAACGATTTTCTACCATATAGAAGGCATAGCATTGCTCAAGAAAAGTTCATGACTCTTGTTGCTAAGGGTGAAATTAGAAATATGAAAATAGTCTGAGAAACCCTTGTAAATCATCTGAAGGAGAACAAAATGTAACAAACCTTCTTCTAGAGAGCCTGGTATTAAAAGATGTTTACTAACTGTTTTTAGAACAGGAGAGGTTAAGGCCTTTAAAGAATTTTCTAATAAGTAAAAGTTTTTGTTTCCCTTCTAGAGTTCATTTATTCAACTTGTAGGCCTTTCCTTGTGCATCACTAAGATAAATAATGTACATTCTAAAAGTCTGTTGCATGTAGAGGAAAGATCCATTTTCTTTTGAATAGCAAAAGGTCACATGAAAATTCAAAACATACAGAGTCCAAATGGACAAGAATGACAGCACTCTTATTCTTCTCCATGATGACATAATTTCATTTCAAAGGACAGCAAAAAAGCTTCCTTTACTTTTTTCATTTTTCTGAGTTGAACATATTTTGATAGACAACCTACAATTAATACTATAGAAAAATGATTTGTAATTAATTGCATCAAAGTGGTATGAGCTATATGAGCATTAACTTTGAGTGATGTGCAAGCATTACTCTGCTACTGCTATCAGCTCAGTGATTTTATGATTCCTGTCAGCAATGGATGATAAAACAAAGAAGATAAAGAGGACCAGGAATATTTCTCCTTTGTTACAACAGAGAAAGGGCTAGTTTAAAGAGACAGGCAATTTAGTGGGTTTGAAAGACATGCTGAACCTAATTACAATGTTCTAATCAATCCCTACTATTCCAATTTTTTTTTTTTTTTTTTTTTTAAATAATCTAAGTACCTTAATTCTTTCTGGGTACCTTACAGCAATTCTTTGGAGGACGAATATTAAAAAAAAAAGCCTAGCCCCTGAAAAACCACTTAAAAATCCCTACAAACCAACAAAAAGCCTCTGTGCTGTATTGATTCGTTAGTATTAAATCCCTATCTTAGAAAATCTGCTGTCATAGAGAATAACTAAAAGACAGCAATAGGAATTAATCCATTGTAGAATCCTATTCCTCCTTGAGCTGATCCTTGTATCACCTACCGGGAGTGCTGTTTGGTCCCCTAAAGATATGAAATGAGAAATGGAGAAGCATAAATGCTGGTCAACCTTTCTTGCAGGGAAAAAGAAACAAGAATAAATATTGACTTGACTTTCTATCCTCCGATCAGGCATCAGCATAAAATGAACTGCAGCTGCCAACTCCATGCAGGTGCTTTGCAGCAGCTAAAGTCAGGACCACCAGAAGTCTGTGGGAAAGTCAAGGCTTGTGCTAGAGGGATGCTAAACTCGAGCTTAATTCAGGCTTTTGTTAAGAGAAGTAGGTAAGGCTATTGAAAAAACTTTTCAAATAGCAATGATGCAGGTTAATTTAAAGATCTTGTTACTTTATTCAATGAAAGCAAGGTGTTTTTGGCGGGTAATACCTTTAGATAATGACTCTGGTTTCTCCAATGTTATTTGCTGTATTCAGAGTTCTAGCACCTGAGTAAGGCTATTGTTAACAATTGAAATTATGTGGGGCTTTTACTAACAGATCTTGTGCTGGGCTGAGTCTGGTTGGATGTCAGGTGCCCACCAATGCTGCTCTGTCACTCCCTTCCTCAGTGGACAGGGGAGAGAAAATATAATGAAAGGCTGGTGGGTTGAGGTAAGGGTGGGGAGACATCACTCACCAATCACCATCACAGGCAAAACAGACACAAACTACAGAAATTTATTTAGTCAAATATAACTAAATCAGAGTAGGGCAATAATAAATAAACTTAAATCTTAAAACACCTTCTGCCCTGCCCTCCTTTCTTCATGGGCTCAAATTCACTGTTGACTTCTGTCCCTCCACGCCACCAGAGGCACGGTGGGATGAGGAATGGGGCTGAGCTTGGTTCAGCTCTGCTGTTGCCTCCTCGTCACACTCTTCCCCTGCTCCAGCATGGATCCCCCCACAGGGCTCAGTCCTTCAGGAAGAGGCTGCTCCAGGGTGGGTCCTCCACGTTTTGCTACATAAAAAAATCCTGTTGTTGTAGGATTTCAGTACAGGTACTTTCACAAAGCCTAATAGAAGGATTGCTCTTGTTTAATTACTGAAATATGTATGTGTATAATGAAAGATATTTCTGTACTTAGTCATTTTTTCCTGGATTGGATTGGGAGAATCAAAACATATGGCCTAGAATACAGCAATTTGTATACACAATTGCAGCTATATGAGGAAAAAACTTTTCCATTCAACTAAAACATAAATCCTACACCACAACTTTGAATTCATACATCTCGTCTCTTCAGTTCCTATATCCAAAAGCATATCTTTTTCAACCTTAACTTTATCATTTTATTTCTCTATCTGTAATTCGCCTTATCTATGTTATGTTTCTTTCTTTTTAGTTCTTGCTAACGCTGTCAATGATTCCAAATACAGTATAATTCAAAAGTTTTTGTTGAAGCATTTGCAATCCTAGTACCCATCCTCAGTCTGATGATGATTTTTTAGTTGTTAGGTTTATCTTTGTAATTCTGTCATGGTCATTGTGCACATGGGTTAGTATTAAGGACACTAGTTATTTTTTAATTAATTTTGACAGAGAGGATTTTTACTCTAAATCAATCACAGAGTTAGTCTTGTGCAATGTTGATCCTTGGCTCAAGGGAGACCTTCCCAATGAAAAAGTATTACTACCTTTTCACGAAAGACTGCTAAATCCTGCTCCAGCACAATCTGTACATCCCTGATCAGGACAGACAGGAGTAGAAGATCAGAGCAGTTAAAAGTCCACCTTGGTGGGGTAGACTAAAATAGACATGTGACTTTTTTAGCTAATAGAATAGAAATTAAATATAGATAGCCAGTTTAAAGCTTGGGTGTGAGCTCAGCTTTATAATTCAAGACCAGTATAGAAGAAAATAGTTCAACAGTAAAAATGAATAAACATTTAAAAACTTTATTTAATTTCTTCAGAAACCAAACAGGCAAATATACCAAGACTTATCAGTTTAAATTAGACTTCACCCCAAAGAGCCCTTCCAGTTGATGTCATTCATTTCTACATGCTTAGGTTTAGCCCAATCTCAAATTATTTTGTAAAGCAGTTGTTGAATTAGAGAAAACATTGTTTTTCATGTTTTGGGAGACTATGTTATTGGAACAGCAATTCCTATATTCTTCTCTAATTATCTGTTATTAGACACCATCAGTTTTGGGGGTAAGTAGATATTTAGTCTGACATATAGAATTACTTTTGGTTTAATCCTTGTTTAATCTGAGACCAATCTTTGTTATCTGAGATTGAAGGGAAATTATCCAACTAACACAATGAAAAGAACAAAGGAGACAGAGGCAGAAAGTTATCTGAAGAAACTCATTTTGATACACAAACCAATCACAGACACATTGCATAGTTTGTAATCAGAAAATGTTGGGTTTGAGGTGTTTAAACAAATGTCTACATTTCTCAAAGTGTCTCTGAAGAAGCACAAATTTATTGTATTCTTTTTCTGTTAGCTACATACAAAAATAACACCAAATAGCTGTTAGCATACAGCCCCCATGACTGAAGTTCCGTGCTGGTAAGTACAATAATTCATAAAATAGAGGTATCAAAAATAGAGTTTCTGGTTGCATTTTTAATCTGCTGGAAATGCAATATTTAATGCAAATACAATTTGAGGAAGTTGATTTACCCTTCTTCATTATTGCAATCATAATACAAAGGGAATACAATATTTCTATGAATATCTATTTGTTCAGGTTAGCAAAAAAGAAGGTCGATAATTATTTGAACATGGTAATAAAATGAAAAATGAAAGTGTTTTGTAATGGATTATTACATTTTATGACCATACATTTATTTTACATAATTCAAACTGTTTCATCCCTACTGTGTGTAAGAAAAAGACCCTTAGGTGTAGATATTAATTTTAGGATGGAATCAGGGGAAGACAATCATCTTAACAAAACAAAAAAACCCATGAATTTTCCTGGTGGAACAGATTTGTAGTAAGGACACAGTGGACAATTTAATGCAAGTAATTCCTGGGGTGGATTTTGGCTAAAAGAAAAAAGAGTTATTTTATACAGCCTCAGTTTCAAACTAATCCTGAATTTCTGTCTCTCTTACTGTGGATAATCATTAAAAATAGAGAACACTGAATCAACATTAGTGCAAACACATGCTACACCAGTAAAACTGATCAAATTGTTACACAAAGATTATTTTTCCCAGTTTACCTGGCAAAGAATTGTCTCAAGGAGAGAAGACAAAGGGAAGAAGAAATTGATTGTTTGATACAGCTTTGAGTCAAAATAGCCTATTTACAGCTTTCCTGAGATTTTTGAGCAACAGGTTCAACATCTATCAGCCCATTCCCACCAAATGCAGGGACACCAATATGTCCCTTCCTTATGCATGAAGCTGGGGGGCTCGCATAGCAAGAGGGGACTTGTGGCAATAATGGAACTCAGATCCAATAATGGAATGAAATCCCATGGTGCAGGGACAGTGTCACAGAATCATAGAATCCAATGAGTCAGAAGGGTCATTGAGTCCAACTCCAGGCCCTGCCCAGGACAACATTAAGAATCCTGCAAGGTGCTTGAGACAGCTGTCCAAATGCTTCTTGCAGTCTGGCAATCTGAGGCTGTGACTTGCCTGGGGAATAGAATCTTAGGATATGTAAATACAGGCTCTGACCTCTCCAAAGGAGTGAGTGGAAGAAAATAGAATACCACTGGATCAACTCTAACTAGTAAATATTAGTTTGAATGGAATAACGACCCAGCTCAGGTTTAGTCATTGTTGATCTCTTTGGCTTCTTCCTAAGCATTTAGGGGAAAAAAATAAGGAGCTCTGGAAAGATATAGAATTGTACTATCACTTTTATTCTACAAGTATTTGTCATGTGTTTATTAATTTTCATGTTTTCAAGTAGCAGGTTAAATAAGTAAAACCAGATAAAATTATTCAAGGTCAGGTTGGATGGGACATTGAGCAAGCTGGCCTAATGGAAGGTCATGGTCAAGGCCCATGGCAAGGCATTGGAACGAAATGATTTTTAGTGTTTCTTCCAACTCAAACCATTCTAGGATTCTATAATTTGACATTTCTCTAAGCATTATAGAGTTACAGTGTTCAGTTTTTTCCAGGACCCTGCTCATTCTTGTTGTATTTTATCATCTCAGTTAAAATGAAGTTCACGGATGTCATTCAGTAGGAAAAGGCTGCTTGAACCAGTCAGCATTCCCTGTGTTTTTGTTATATGACTTAGGTTACACGGAAGGCATAACCAAAAGTATGTATTCTATTACCTTCTCCATTAGCTGTTAAAACAGGTGGGGCAGTGCTCTTTGTGTTCAGCTTGACCCAGCCCTGCTAACACCATCGGGGCTATCTCTGCTCATGGGCCATCAAGGTCTCCAGGAGTGACTCATAGGATTACATCAGCCCGTTGCGAGATGCCCCACCCAGACGGGAGGAACTGAACATTCCTACCTGCATATAAGCTGAGACTCTGGAACACCAGACTACCTTTCCCACTGGATTCCCAGAGGGAAGAGCTCAAGAGCTACCACTGGACCTCCAGAGACCGACAAGACCTTTCCACAGGATCACCACTTCAACAAGACCACTTCCATCACTCCAACAGGACTGCAGCTTTTTCTTTTTTCTGTACATACTTTTGGTTACACCTTCCACGTAACCTAAGACATCATAACAACATGGTTGTTGTACATTGTTAATGTTTATCCTATTCCTGGAGGAGTTTTATTGTGTCCACTGGCAGACAGGGGGGTTCAGGAAATGGGAATTTGGTTTCCCCATATAGCCTGTGCTGGAATTCTTAGGAACTGGCTTTGTGTTGTGAGAATAGTGACACCATCAGACACAATAAAATAAGGAATTGGACTGAACGAGGCACTGGTGGCATGATACTATTACATGCTTATCTAGAGTTTATTATCTAGACATAATCTAGAAATCTCTACACATGAGACTCTAGAGGTTATTTTACTTAATCCAGAAATGGTCTTGGAGATACCACGAGATTTTTTTTCCTAGGATAAAAATACATGCATAAAAAAACTGAGTTAATTATTTCCTAGAATCACAAAATATCTCAAGTTGGAAGGATCATCAAGTTGAGTTCCCCCTCATTATGTTATCCCTACATCCATTATTATTATAACCACCCCTTGTAGAGAACCAACACGTTTCTTGGCATTTCTTGGAACAAGGAGTTACCTGTCTTCAATTTTTCCTATAATCTTTTTCGCATCATTCTTCTTCCACAAGTGTGAAAGAACAGCTGCTACCTGATAGAATTATTTTAATTGTTTGCATGCCATAAAAATGTTAAAAGCAATTTTAATTTTAACAGTAAATAGCTTTTATTGCCAAGTTATACTTTTGCTTATGGCTATAAGACCGCAATGGGTGGTTAAAAGAATATTTGATTCTGCACTATTATTCCTCCTGTATCCACTGTATAATCAATGAAGTGATACTATTTTGCCCTCAGGAACAGAAAAAAAAAAAAAGAAATGCTAATGGAAGCAATTAAAATATATGAATAATACTGACACCTCTTTATTATCTTTCAGGTGCACTCAGAGTTACCCAACACATTAAGTGGTAATGATGCAGATACAGTTATTTTCCAGTTGACATGATTAGTTCCGTGCCCCAGACACATTTATCTTGTGCTTTGAAGCCCTTCACACTAAGTTATTGGATTTGGGAAATAAAGTAAATAGATATATGAAATGACCTCATCCCTAACACTGAAAGACATGGATAAGAATGGCATTTCCATGGTCTACAACACCACTCAAAGTTATACGAGTTATCCTTGATTCTCTGTTGTGTTCTGTAGACCAAGGAATTTTGGAAAAGGGTGGTGTAAAGAGTAGATATCTAGGGCTACAGGCACAGAATTATTTCACCTTGTTGTCTGACCTTTGTGTGAGGCAGTTTGCTCTGTGTTTACATCCTCAAAACATCCTTGTAGTTACAAGATATTCACTGTACACTGAAAGAAGATCATTGTTCCTTAGTCTTGCCTGAGTCTTGTGATGCTGCTGTCTTTGCCTAAGCTTCTGTTTTCCAGCTCCTACTCTAGCTCCAGCTCCAGTATTTATGTTCTGGACAGAGACTGAATAGTAAGGCTTATCTAGAAATTTAAATGCTGTCAGGAATCTATTAACATCTGGACAGGAACCTTGAAAAATCAGACATGTATCTGTGTTACGTGAGAAAAATATCCCAAAGTGCTTGAGCACAGTTTTTTTAGACCAGCATTCACTGAAACATAGAGGAGTTATGTCATGTTGTGACATATTAATAAGGGGTCAAGGGTCAAAATAGAAATTAAAGGTGAGCATGAAACAGCATAATAGACCAGACTGAAGAAGGCCTTGACATTCCTTTTTTCCTTATAACTATGAAGTGCTACATCTGGAAAGGTCCTGAGTGGAGTCTAGAGTATTCACAGAATAGGTTGAAAAGACCTCTGAGATGTGACCAAAGTGTAGGACTTGGTATTTGGCCTTGCTGAATCTCAGTTTAATTGATTTACTAGACTTATGGGATCTGGCAGGGACCAAAATACAGGAAATATTTCAAACATTCAGGTTAAAAAAGTTTTTCCCACTAAATAAAAAGTCAGCAGTTCAGATATGTCTTAAACGCTGTATTTAAATTTACATTATTATCTGTAACAGTAGCAAAATGTTAGAGACTCTGAAGAACACCACAGTACTGAGTATGTACAAAATAGAGATATTGAATGGATTCAGACTAAAAGAGAGAAGATTAGATTTGATATTTGGAGAAAGTTCTTGTCTGTGAGGGTGGTGAGGTCCTGGCTCAGGGTGCCCAGGGCAGCTGCAGCTGCCCCTGCATCCCTGGAAGTGTCCAAGGCCAGGTTGGTCAGGGCTTGGAGCAACCTGGGATAGAGGAAGCTGTCCCTGCTCATGGCAGAGGGTGGAACGAGATGATCTTGAGGGCTTCTCCAACCCAATCCATTCTATTATTCTGTGATTCCATGATTCCATGACTGACAATTAGAAAAAAAGAAAGCTGTTATTATTACTCAAGAAAACAAATCTGTGGGTTTTAAGATTCCTTTTATAATGATGCGCAGTGTCTTCATTATTTTCTATGCGCATTATATACTTGTTTTGGTGAGAAATGGTGTCTCCTTTCCAAAAGGTGGCTGGATCTTATTAATACATTTCATGACTGTGTATGCTAGAAGTCATAATGGGCCTGTTAAAGGCAAGAACTGGGTAACAGCATTGCTTCATTTCATTTCTGTGCTGTGCTGTGCATTGTGAGCATGACTGCTTATATACACTAGATAACTACCTGTATTTCTTAGCATGCATCAATTATCATCATGTAATTTATCTTATTCACCTCGTTATTATTATTTCTGGTACCTGCATAAAAGGTGTTTTTATTGCGTTCAAATATTTACTTTGTTAGCCTGATTGGCCTGTAAGCCCAACAGTTTACTCTTTGATCATGCTCAAACTCTGACCCTCCTTCTGTGCCTCCCATGGGATCAGGCAATCAATAAGGAAGTATAGGGTTTTGCTTATTTATTTTAGTGCTTAAATACTGCATCGCATGGCAACGATTGCCCAGCAATTGAAGTTGGACAAAGGAATAATATGTTTCCTATTTTTAAAAAGTGCAGAAGAAAACTTCCACCAAATGGTATCGTCAAGATACTTGATTTAAGGAAAAGATGATAATGTTGGTTTAACAAAACGACATAGAAGAAACAGTTTATTTAGTCCATAAAATGACTATTTCTTAATCAGAATGAGCAGGTATAGCTGCAGAGAAAAAGAATTCACAATTTTTCAGACAGCTGACCTGGTGAATCCAGATGTCACTGCCTGGAAAACAGGACATTGACTAACTATTGGAAACTCGAATATTAAATAAATAGTGTGTAAGAACAGAAGAGATTAACAAATTAAATGAATGTTATTTTTTAATTAACAGGAATAAGATTCAAAAACTACATGCTTGTTGCCCTTGTATATAGTATTTGGACCTGTGAGTTCAGAAATGTTTGGGGATTTCCCAATCTGCACCTTCAGCTAAAGCATGAGCTCTTTTTCGAACATATTTTAAAGGAAAAAACCCTTTTTTTATTTCAATGAGTGGTTTATATAAAGGCTCAGAAGGCACACAGAAAACTAGGATGCTTTTGGAGAAAACGTGGAAAATACAGTACAACTATCCATATTACTCACTGGAAACTGAACCTGTCTCACTCTAGTCCCTGATCTTTTGGGATCATTTGGGGTTCTCCAGAAGTGTGGCAATTGAAACAGGCCAAAACTGTGCAAGGCAATTGTTAACTGATGTGCATGGCTAACGCTAGTGTTCAAGCCTTCAGTTCAGTTCTTCCACCTTCTTCTTTGACATAACTGAGAGCTCCGAATGTTCTGTGGAGCAAACACAAAAAAAACAAGCAAACAAAAAATGAAAACAAAAAAACTCAAAAAACCACCAAGAGTTTTAAGTTCTGAGGCTGCAGTTGAAGAGAATATTTTCAAATTTTTTTAACCTTATTAGCTTCTGAATATGAAATGTGAGAATTGGATGAGAAGATGTCAGACCACTTAGGCTCCTTCAAGCTGCATTCAGCCTCCTACCACTTACCTGGATATTTTGTTCCATTTTTCAATTCACAAACCATTCTGAACCTTCTCAACAGTCAGTGGAGCTGTCCAGTCAAACACCTTAGGCAAGATTTATGCAAGGTGTCAATTTTTCTGCAGTTGTTATGACTGGCAAATAAAAATGAGATTCCTTGTAATTGAAAAGGATGGCTAGGATTTTTAAAAAGCAAGACCATAAATGTCAGTAAGCTGTGTTTTTTTCCTTTTCAGATGTTGTGTTTTGCTGACATTTAAGCCCTATGGTTTGCTGTAGTTGCACTGTTTTAGAAATCCTTCTGTTCTTTCTCATGGAGAATCGAGATAAACTGCACTTTCTGTACTTTCTTAATCTCTGTGTTTGTGTTAAGTGCTCTGTAGCTATGACCAATGATATTGGGAGGTGGATTTTTTACTGACCAATGGTTGCTAGATTATTAATGGATATATAAAGAAGTTTCTGTAAATAAAACTCTCTCTTTCGCCATCTTGGGGCTTTCTGCCTGCTTCCTTGCCAGCCTTCTCTGCCCGCAGCCGCGAATATCACGAGATTCGCATCGATAGTTTGCCATGAGAGGATTCACTTGACTGAGCATAGACCTCTGTGTTATATAGGTTTATGTTTCAGCTATTCACCTTAACTAATTACAGATGAAGGTGAGAAATAAGGAGCTCCAGAAGTCAATCAGTGTTCCACCCCAAAGCTTATTCCTTGTTTCCTTTGTCTTTCTCCATTTTCCTATATGTTTATTTCTCTTAGCTTAAACTCAGTGTTACACTTCACGTGGCTGATGGAAAAACGATCTTATTTCCCAAGGGAAGAGGAGGGAAAGCAGGGAGAAAGATAAACACGTACAGGGGGAAGGGAAAGGGAGAGGGAATATTTTATAGCAGCTTCTTCTATTTTCCTCCTTTTGCTGGGCTTGAATATCTACTCTCTCCAAATTATTGTCTGTCAAAGGGACAATTTCCATCTTAAGAATAACTGATTTATCTCATACAAGCTTTTAGATACCTGTAACATTGTGTAAAGTCTCCCTTTCTCGTCATTCTGTCTCCTTTCTTTATACCTGATCTTTGTTCCTGTGTGTTTGTTACATGTGAGTGCCTCATGGCTCACATGTCAGCTTACAAAATCTGCAGGAACTCCAGGCAACAGAGGACCCTCGTATTCCAAAGGCTGAACAAAGCCAAAGATACAACCCCATTTCTTCCTGACAACGCTGTTGTGGCAACCTTCAGGAGAGGTTTTTCTTCAGTTGTCTGGAGAACTGCAAATGTTCATTGCTGGCTCAGGTGTAAGTTTAGGAAATTCCTTACTTAACAGCAGCTGTCATAAGTTGTTACCTCCTTTTCCAAAGTTAACAACAATCTGGGATCTTGCAACAAGACTGGGGTCTCAAGGGAATCAAGACTTTTTCATCTTTGTTTCATTTCTATGTGTGACTTCCCACAAATAAGGAATGATTTTAAGAAGAGGGAAAACATTCTTGGGTTTTTGACAGAGCAGGTGCTTGCAGAGCGTGATGAGAAGGTGTTCTCAGAGCTGTGCAAGCATGGGAACCCTCTCCCAGCTTCCAAAAGGGAAAGAGTAGGATAGATCTCTGAGTCTCTGTTCTTATTTCCAAGTCCTTTCAACATAGCTATAATGTTATTATTAAATGACTGCACAAATACGGTGCACTTATAGGATGCTGCAGGAACTGTTTAGTACTGTTGAAGGCCATCTTTCCCTCCAAATGAAGTTAGAATTCTCATTCAGTTCACTTTTCTTTCCAAGCCCTCTGAATGTTCTCAACAAGGACAATCTGACCACAGCTCCCAGCACACAAGTTGTGCATCCCATCTCTGGGCCAACTCTTTCAATTTCTCAGATGTGCATTATTTGTTTCAGGCAAATGGAGAAATCAAAAACTAAACCCATCCAAAACTGCTGGATATTTGTATGCCCCTGCCTTCCAGACTTTTAATGACTTTTTTTCATTTAATTTCATTTTTTTCCTTCCCTTTATGACATCACAGTATACTGCTTAGGAGTTTTAGTTTATTTTTACATGGTGTTAAAATCTAAAATGAAAAGCCAAGTTATCTGTTGGTAGAAAAAAAACAACCTCAAATAAATTGTGTCAATAAATAAAAAAAAGAAAATAAATATTCATGAGCATTTTAAAATTTGAATTTACAAGAAATAAATATAGTAAATTGCTTTGGGGAAAATATGCAAATACTAAGGAAACAATTATTAATACTCTGGTTATATATTCCCATTTTTGTGATTCTTTGTTTAAGAAGTAGCACTGAGTTTCTGTTGCTCATGCATAATAAAATCCCACATTTTGGAGCATCTGGATTTTACTTCTTTGAGAAAAAAGCCAAACTCACATTCGCAATTATGGACTAATGTGGAAGCAGTCCACACATATCTGCTTGAAATCTCATCGGGAAATAAACTTGATGGTTATTTCTGACCCATCTGTTTCTCATAATTGGACAGTAATATATGCATTTTGGTCCTGAAAGAATTCCCCTGGGAGTACTTGATCTGCCTCAAATGACCAGCCACAGCCCGCGTTCACCCTGCAGCTCAGTTTGATGGGGCACATGTGCCATCCTTCTGACTGAGGCAAAATTAGGCTGCCCATGTCTTTGGGAGGAAGGAGAAAAAGCTCTCAAAGCTGCAGGTGTGATAAGGCAGAAGCTCCAAGGCAACGGAGCTCTTGTGCCACATGAAAGAGCAAGGAGAAATCCAGGCTCTAATTAAGAGTGCCATGGCTCCTTATGTCTAGACAATGAGTTTCATTTGTAAGCTGAAGTCGATGCACAGATAATTTCTTTATTTTTTCCTACATATCAGTTTGTATGAGGTTTTGTGACATAATACCAAATGCACACAAATAAATCACATCAGTGGGTTGTGCAGTCTAGAGATGTGTCAAATAAACATGACTGTGTGTTTGTGTTTGTGTCTAAAAGAGAGAGAAACATCCCTTTTCAGAGTCAGGCAAGTCCTTAGAGCAAGAAATGTTGTCAAAGAGGCTGTGGACTCTGCATCCCTGGAATTGCTCAAGACCAGGTTGGAAGGGGCTCTGAGTGCCGACCCTCATGGCAGTTACCCTGCCCATGACACAGGGGCTGAAACTAGGTGGTCTTAGACACCTCTTCCAACCCAAACCGTACTATGATCCTATGATTTTGTGAAATGAGAAGAGAAAGAAATTATGGTGTTTCTCATAAATATGGAATTGTCTCTGAATAATTACCTTGAGCAGGGGGAATTGTGAGAGGCGTATTTATGGCACTGCTTCATGCTTATATTCATACATGCTCTTTTAAAGAAATATTGCAGGTCTATTTATTCTCATCTTGTCTGTAGCATCTGAGAAATACACTCAAAGGTGTCAGTGGATGCACACAATCGGAGGCAAAGTTTATACAGGAAAGTAAATTTCCAAATACTGTTCCACAGCTTGCTTTTCTGGCTAGTGATCAGCTCCCTGCTGTCAGCTTCATTGCAGAAGCAGTTTTTCACCTGGTCAAGAATGGAAATTTTAGTGCCTTCCACAGATCCCTATTTCTGGGGGGGAAAAAAAAAAAAAATCGTACAGGCCTCTATGCATTCAAAAGCAGACTTGAAGACATGCATTTTTAAAGGTAGTTGGTATTTCAAGTGTTAAGAATGTTTAGAGTGATTTTATTTTAAAAAAGATTATGAATTTTTTTGAAAATATTTTTCAAGGCTTTTGGTAACCTGTGAAGTTCAGTGCTACACAATGAACACACAGTTTGATTTTGGGCAAGAAATTTTTCATTTAACAATGTAGCTAGGAGAAAAACTTGCTTAGCAATTATGGAATCATAGAATCACATCTTGGTTTGGCTTGAAAGGGACCTTAAAGATCATCTAGTTCCAGTCCCTCTGCCATGGGCAGGGACACCTTTGTTAACAACATGTAGACAAAATATTTAAGTAAAAAAAGATCACTCCCAGTACGTATACATGTCATGACTTTGACATTAAGGAGTAGCTGCACATTTTGCCAATCTTTATTTAAGACTTAAGGGCAGAATAAACAAATGCTCTGCAGATATTTCTCTCCCTAAATCCTTTGTATATGATTTAGCTGAATAATCCACATATACAGACTATCTCAAAAAAACAATAAAAATTCATAGTTACTGCATAATCAACATGTTTTTTCTTTATTTGAGTCCCTTCACAATGTTTAACCAGTCCTTCAATGGCTTGAGATGGAAATTTATCTGCACGTGGAGTTCAGAGCCACCTGTCCAAAACAAAGTGTTTGATACCAGCAGGTAGCAGTCATTAAACATGACGTGAACTCCCTGTAGATGTTACACACATTTCATAATGCAGGGATTTGATGGAGCATATTTTCAAAGCAGTCTCTTTTTCATACAGTGAAGTCTAATGTGAGTTGTCATGCTATATACAACAATCTAGGTGATTTGCGAATGCATTTTATTGCGGAAAGGCAACAGAAAAATGCTTATTTTTTTTTTCTTTTTTTTTTTTTTAAGTTTAAGTTATGCAGCTTGGCTTTCCCTTATAATGACTGATATCTTGGAAAACCACTGCTAAGTTGATGTGATGATTGATGGCCAAGTCATATAATACGGCCAGAATTAAACTGAAGTTTCACCATTCCTCTATCCTCATGAAAAACCATACTTTGAGAGTTTGCCACGAGAGCTCACACTTCATTTATTGCAATATTTATATTATAATGTTGAAGTGATTGTTGTTAGAAATGTTGTTTTCATCAACAAAAGATCATCATCACAACTTTTTTGACCAGAATCTATTGGCAATTGAGAGAACCATGTTTAAGTGGAGATATCTATTTAGTGGTAGAAAACTTCATGTGATGAATCCTGTTTCACTGTGAGAAATGGTTGGTGAGAATGTGTTTGTGAAAGTGCTTGCCATGTATACAAGCAAGCATGCAGATGTTTTTAAAACTCTCACTCTGTTGTGGTGAAACATATCAGAAAGTTCAAAGATGTTGAAACAGGAGACACTGTGCTCACATCTTTTATCTCAGGCCAGAAAGCTGAGGAAGTACCAGTACATGGCAGGTTTGTTGTGAGGCCAGCTGGAACTTCTGTTCACCCACCAGACAGTAAAAGTGTGGCAAATAGAGGGTGAAGATTCACGCTGAAGGTAAAAGTGTTGCACAGACACTCATGAAAAGTTTTTTATAAAACAATTAATTTATTGGGATCTTACACAGAGCAATGCTGACTTGCAGTGTCCAGTCTTTCCAATGAGGTGGTCAATCCCTGTACAGAGAGCAGCAAAAGCATCTTTATCTCATTCAGGTGTGACACGATGGAGCTTTTCCTAACCTCACTTGTTCAACTAAACATCAATGCTCCATCTCCCAATTCTGCTGTTCACAAGTCTGGATTTTGTGGCTTGAGAAGAATCACAGAACTGCAGAATAGTTTGGGTTGGAATGGTTGGAATTTCATCTTGTTCCACTCCTTGCCATGGGCAGGGACACTTTCCACTATCCCAGGTTGCTCCAAGCCCTGTCCAGCCTGGCCTTGGACACTTCCAGGGATCCAGGGGCAGCCACAGCTGCTCTGGGAAACCTGTGCCAGGGCCTCACCACTCACAGGGAAGAAACCTTAAGGATACCTGTAACCTGCTGAAACATCTTAGAAAGTACCTGAAGCATCATCTTCCCTTTCTGATGTTCCCATGATGATGTTCAAGGCTTGTAAACAGAGTTGGACCCAAATATATCAGAAACCACAAGAGAATAGTTTCCATTATCTGAGCTACAAGAGGAACAGCAGTTACTGCTATTCATATAAAAACATGTAGATTTTTAGGTAAACGTCAGGATTTTCAGATCAGCTCTGAATAAGATGTCTCTGTGCTAGATGTCTCATTCAAGAGAAGTTTTAAGTTCCCTGAGCTCTACAATTACATCTTGGAGGACTGAAGAGGTCAAAAGGCTTAGAAAAGATTTGCATTCCCCCCTTATAATGAAAGACATTCGCACAAGAATATTTTTAGAAGTTATTTCAATTCTTGCTTACAGACAGCAAAGGACCTACTTCAATAATTTTCACATTGAACTGAGCACTGGGGAACATAAGCCAAACAATGCTGAATGCTTTTATCTGCTCAAAATGTGAATTCAAAATAGGCCCTCTACAAGACTGGAAGTATTCTGAAAACTTTGATTGCTTTAGAAAAATTATAAGGAGGTGAATTTATGATTTTAAATGCATTTGCATGTTTTAATATGCTATTAATTGTACTCTTGGTTAAGGGTGGCTGCAAAAAATTATAGTGTTTTAGATTACTTCCTTTACCCTAGTTAGAAGTGATACTATCTGATATTTCAGAACTTTTTCTGTAGCTGGAGTGAATCTTCTTCTGGTTTGAATATTTTATGTTATTTAATAAGATTAAATAACATTTTAGAATAATAAAATTTTATATTAGATTAAATGACATAGATATGTCAGTTGTATAACCCAAGCTTGTTTATGTATTTTTCTTTTTAACTCCAGTATCTGCTTTGGCTGCCTTAGTCTATTTTTCAGAAATATATTTAACAATATGAGATAACCAACTAATCTGCATAAACAATTCTATTTACTTAAGTGTGCTGAATTAAAATTCTATATAATCAGCTGGGACCAAAACAATGGAGCTTTTTGAGCTCTTCTTGAAACAACTTAGTTTGGGTGAGGTTTGAACTAGTCTAGAATTTTCAGTAGGGAATTACTTAAATCACTGGTTCCCATTTAAATCATTGATTCTGCTGTTGAATTATGTAAAATGCAGAAAGAGACATAGGAGAGAAATCTGAATGCAGGCTTACTTCTCCTGTCACTAGAGCCTAATCATGAGGTTATCTCTTGCCTCTCCAGTTGTTAGTTCCTCCTGTGCACTGGCAGTTTCCAAAGCAAGAATTATCAAAAAGAGTCTTCAAAGTAACCTTTTTCCTGGGATTACCAAATAGTCTGAGAAAAAGAAAGAAAAACTTGAAACTATATCTATAACATGCATTCTGAATGCTTTATCTCATTTAAAAAAACGTATTTAGAAAACACAATTTTCATTCACCTTTAGAGAACAAACCTTCTCAATGCTGTAGGAACAATAACATACATGCCTGTTCTAACTTTGAAAATTTCTTTGTTTTCAAAATGAGCTATTTTCATCCATTTTTGCATAAAGAAAATCATCTCAGATGTAGTGTATCTCCACTTGTCCCTGTTTGCTAGGGGAGCATCCTGAAGCTGTGGAGCAGGAGCTGTTCCAGAATGGTTTGGGTACTGCTGAGACATCAGACATGCACTGCAGACCCCACAGGGACCTTTCACTGGGGATTTCAGGTTCCCCTCTGGGAATAAGGGAGCTGTGACTGTCTGTCTTTAGATGAAGTGTCAAAAATTTACCCTGTTTCGTAATGGGTTTCTGGAGTTCCTGATGTATCATGTAAGAAAGTCGGCTAGAGGGTAACCTGATTAGCTATCTCGCATATCCCTTGTAATAGGGATGTATGATAATAAAAGTGGATGTATGACAAGTAATTAGAAAATTCCCTTGTTGAAAAGCTTATCTTTTTATATTCAGCATATCCATGCTTCACTCAAAATTGTGTACCCTTTTGCTCTCCAAGATAAAAAAAATACAACACAAATTCACCCTCACAACCTGTTACTTTGACAGTTGTAAAGTTTGAGAGAGAACTGATTTATCACCTACTGGCTTCTCATTTCTGAGGCTGTGTGTGAAATCATTCACTGCATCTAAACAAACTGAGCTCTTGGCTGAGCAAGGAACATGTGATCTGTGTAACTGCATCTCAGCGTGAAGTTTGGGATGTGCTGGGAAGTGCACCATTATCCAAAATAAACAGCTGGCTCCATTAGGAGTTAAGAAAAGGGACTGATAACAAGCCTGTTCTCCCTAGGATAATAAACATCTATTGACTTTGCAGGTAATAATTCAGAAAAGCTAAATGGATTCTTGCTATTCACTCCAGACTTGTTTAATGGTAACAACTGAAGATTAGTTTCTACTCCAAATTACTGCTAATTGAATCTTGCTCTCTGTGTTTGTTTCTAGCTTTATCTGACTCTTCAGGCTTATCTGCAGCTCTGTAAATGTTTTGTGTTAATTCCGAAACAGTCGAAATAAAATTCATTGTGCTTCCCACATCCTTCTCCATTACTCATATGCACTCCATTCCTTATTCACTGATGCTTCAAAGAAACTGATATAAGGTGGAAATATCAGCCTTTCTGTCACACAAATTTAACTGAGATAGATGAGGTTCTAATTTGAAGTCAAATGCCTGATGCAAGGACACACATTCCCAGCTCTTAGCCCTGCTGCAAGCAGACTAAAATCTATTATTTCAATTCTCAGACATGCAGAGACAGTGCAAAAGTAGCAGTGTCCTATCTCAAATAACGAACAGACGAGCTGTACTGCTCCACCAGTCTCAACTGACATGTGAGACAAACCAGCCAGCTCTAGATAACAAAGGAGAGGGGAAAAAAATGCATCCTTTGGGTCTTCTCACTCAACAATCTGTAGCAGTCGCAAGCTGGCATAGAATTAAGTCAGTTAATGTCTTAACGTGACTCCTAATGTTGACTATAATAAAAAAAATCACATAAACACAAAAGTGATTGTAGTCTCTTCTTATACTTAAAAAATAGGATTTCAAATCCCCCAAATAACACTTTATGTTCCTCATCAAATAACTTGCCTCTGTATGCATTTGACTTACCATTTTGATTTTTTTGCAGGCTGCTCTGTTACATCAGTAACTGCCAGGATGGAACATGATGCAGTAATTTTCTTCCATGTAATGGAAACTCATCAAGCCTTTGTAAAACAGAGTACAGAGAAATGATGTAATCCATTGCCCTAGAATTCTTGTCATACTCACTGAAAGCTTTTAGCATTGTAGATGTGCAGGCTTTCATTATAGATTTAGGTCATGTTACTCACGCCTCCTGCTCATCTCCTCAGCTCATCTTTGTGCAGAATATGCTTAAGTGCATTACAGTATTTCCCTGTCTAGAATCTGATTTCATTGATGGAGTCTGCTCCTTGGCCTGCAATTGCATCTTTCCGTGGGATCAGAATGATGGAGAGAAAATGACAGATTAAACTACTTAAAACCATGGAAGTTAACCCATTCATGGAGTCTAGAAATTTTTTGTTGGTCTTATTACCTTTGGGCGCTTTCACACTTGGAATGACAATTTATTGGTGAGCCATGAGGAAGGGGGAGAGGAGAAAGGGTTCAGTAAATATTGTAGTAATCTAGGTATAAAACTGTAATATCAACTTGGCTATTCTACTGACTGTGCAATGGCAGAGGTTGAACTTCTCTCTTGTCTCCCATCCAAATAAAAGACCTAAGAAAACAGAGAGAGATTCCATTTCCTTCACAGTCAACAACCAATGGACATATTTCACTGGTGATGGGGCAAAGGGATGCTTTATCTGCACCCCATCTTTCAGCAAATATGTTGCAGTGTGGGGATCTGGCACCTGCCAAATTTGCCTGCTATTCTTACTTCCAAAAATTATTAGTCCCAATGTTTGCAGAAAGACATTCTTTTGCAGGATGGGAGAACATCCTATGCTTAATCAAAATGTGACAAAAATGACAGCATGTTAGAAGAATAAAAAACATATCTTGTCAAAGACTCGGCAACTGTTGATAATTCTAGATAAAGTGACCGTGTGATATACTGAGCAGAGCAAACAACATTTATCAGCTTTTAATTGGTAGCCTGCCATTAGTTTATTAATTTCCAGCAGTGTATGCTACTTTAATTCAGGGGAGAAGTGAAGTGGGTAAAATAACCAGATTGCATTTAGGGTATGATGCAATGATCCTACAGATACAAACACTGTGATTTTTCCCTGCCACTGGCTTTGTCCTTGAAGCTTAAATTCAATTAAACAGATCTTCAAAGGAAAAATCTTGAGGGCAAAGGAAGGCAAACCCTGCAATATGACCTTCTCAGAGATGAGGAGATTTCTACTATCTTTTATCAGGAAATACCAAAGGCTGAATGAACATCTGGCTCAGTTCATGCAGTTAGATGCATCTGCAGTCGTGTGGTTTTCCTAAACTGCTTGTCCAGGCTCATACTGCCAGAGACAAGAAAGAGGTAAGAAAAATCACTCCTTAGAGTCTTGCTATTCTCTGCTCATTGCAATAGAAATGAAAATGATGCTTTTGAAATAAATGGTTGACTTTTCAATCACTGCAGAAGAGATGGTTCCGACTAATGTAAATTCTTTTATGTGAAGAAAATTTGAACTCTGCTTTTCTAGGGTGGGGTTTCCCTAGGATAAAAATGACAAAATCTCATAGCTGAAAATTGATGTTGAGTATATATTGGGTACACAGTGCAAGAGCTGTCACAGCTACCAAATTCTGTAGCAAAATATGGACATCAGAACACATTCCTAAGTAGGAAGCTATTGAAATATTGTATTCCTATTAAAAGTCCAAGAGATTTTTAAATTGCATTTCACTGTATTGGAAAAAAAGGAAGACAGGACTTCAGGATGTGCTCCATCAGAGCTTCTGACCTACTTCTGTATTGACAGACCTGCCACCTTAAACAGTCTTGCTGAAAATACCCCAGACAATCCCACTGTGAGGAAAAGGCAGAATAATTTCAAACTAAGATTAAAGCATACAGATTTAACAGTCAGAAAAATAATCTGAAAGTTCAGTGATTGCTTATCTTCACATTAAATGGTTCCAGCCAAAAACCAGTTACAGATTCCTATGCTCATTGTCATGAATGAAATCCTGGGCCCTGTGATACATCAGGGGTCATATTATACTGAATTTTGGAAATTGAGTAAATTAATTTGTATAAAAATCATATTATTTCATTAAGATTTCAGTCATTCTCTGTGGTGTTTTTCTAACTTGTTTGAAAATACTTTTTCATTTACGATGAAAATTACATTCTTAATTTTATATGTAAATCTTTCTATTTACATATGTAAAGCTTTTAGTATTGCAAAAATAATTATACAGCATGATTGCAAAGTTAGTTTTACTGCATTTATAAGGGAGAAGAACAATTAAATATAATCATGTTATAGGTAATGTTTTTAGCCTAGCTTAGTGACTAGCATTAATATGCAATCTTTAATATATTTGTTTCCTTCATCAGGGTCTAGGAGAAAAAACTTCTTAACAAAAACAGGATGCAACCAACCCCAAGGAAAAATCTTTGTTTGTTTTTAATTTAAGTATCATATTAATTATAAAACCATCATGAAGTAAATGAGACTCAAATGTCTCATTTTCATTTCTGTTCTTTTATTTGGTTGTTTTGGGGCATTTTTCCTTCAGTGATTTGGTTTCGTGTATTTGTCGGAAACTGCTCCTGACTGCATTTGTTCCACTGGATCTTCTCCATTGTTCAGTGGTGGTCAAAATACAGCAAGAATTACAGAAATAAGGATGGGTACCAGACCTGGGTGAAAGTGTCCTGGCTGTACTGCTGGTCCATGGGAAGTACTGAAGTAAGGATTATACATGATTTTTCTAGTTCTGCCTCTAATTTAACCTTCAGGAAGTTTCAATTTTAAACAAAAGGAAATTATAAGAGCTTCTGTGAAGTCTAAGAGATTAATGACTTTAATCATCTGAGATTCTCAGATAAACTGTGCTTAGAAGCTAAACAAACCAAAAGCAGTAGCAATACTGACAGTATATCTCATTAATGTCATCAGCATTCATTTAAATGGTATTTATTATAATTGCCTTTGCCTGGAATACTGTTTCATTTTTTACAAAGTGTAGCCTTTGCTATGGACAGGTGCTTTTGAATGGCTACTATGCAACCTCAGATATGCAATTAATATAAGTTGTAATTAATACAAGTTCCCTTGACCTTCTCGTCTGAGCAAGCTGTGTATTAACAGGCAAAGCTAGCTGGTTTCAGCAGACAGCTCTACAGCTGGCACATGGATGTCTGCTCCCCAAGGACATATGTAAATCCAGCAAAGCAAGAAAATCCTTTTTTTTTTTTTTTCCTTTCCACTGCTATGATTCAGAGTTGAATACATTGACCTTTTTTCCCTGCATAAACTTTCAGTAGCAAGACACTGAGACAAGCCAGACGCTCACTCACTCATCCTGTAAATGTTATTAAGGGGACAAGAGTGCAGATTACTCGAAAACACAGTGGCCAGAAGTTCAAACAAGATGTTTGTGAGGTGCCCACCTCCTAATTTAGCCATACCTATATTTTATTTTTAGAACATGCCGAGAACTCATCTTCTCACCAGCACTAGGCAAAATGGGATCAATAACTCCCTTTGACCTGATGGTTGTGCTTTTCCTATTGCAGCCTGGCGTGTGGTTTGCCTCATTCACAACAAAAATATCCTGCTGGCTTGTCTGTGTATTGTCACCACTGTTACTCCATATCCTTTTCCGCAGAGCTCACAGGTTGTTTCTAGCCCATACCAATTCATAGGCAGGTCTCTTCCATCCCGAAGCAGCTCTTTGCATTTTTTCTTGATGAACTTCCAGAATTCGCTAATGATCCAATCTTTAATTTCAGCAAGGTCTCACTGAAATGAAGATCTGCTGTTGATTTACCATTTCCCTCTCCCTTTGAATCATCCAGAAATTTGCTGAGGAATCACATCCTCAACATCTAGGCAGCCGATGAGGATATTGAACAGTATTGGCCCAAGTATTGATGTCTGTCATGCTCCACTTGTTACCAGCTGCCAAACAGTCATGGAGTCATTGATCAGCACTTGGTGAGACCACAAGTCTGGACAATTGTCAGCTCATCAAAGAGTCTGGCCAGCCTGTGCTCCTTCAGCTTATCAATGAGGCTGTGGCAGGAGAGTTTTATTTAAAGTTTTAGCAAAGTAATGACTTATCTCAGCCTGTCTATTTGCCTCGTTCATCATGTTGATCACAGGTAGGCTTCAGGCTGGGAGTGCTCAGCACAAGAAAGATTTGGACTTTTAGAGGGCCCAGAGAAGGCCACAAATATGTCAGAGGGCTGGAGCCCTCTGGAGACAGGCTGGGAGAGTTGTGGGGTTCACCTGGAGAGAGAAGGCTCTGGGGAAAACTTAGAGCAGCCTCCAGTGCTTAGAGAGGCCTTATAAAAAAGAGGGAGAGTGACTTTACACACAGACAGTGATAGCATAGTAAGGGATAGTTTTAAAAAGAAAAGTGAGAGATTTAGATCAGATGTTAGGAAGAAATTATTTCCTGTGAGGGTGGTGAGGCCCTGGCACAGGTTGCCCAGAGAAGCTGCGGCTGCTCCATCCCTGGAAGTGTTCAGGTCCGGGCTGGACAGAGCTTGGAGCAACCTGGTCTAATGGAAGGTGTCCCTGTCCATGGCAGGGGGTGGAATGAGTTGGGCTTTGAGGTCCCTTGACTTGATGTCTCCAGCCTCACAGGACTTCCTTTGATTTCTATGATCTTTGAAACATTAAGTAGACTGGTCTCACAGGTGTGTCTGAATTGCCTTGTTAATTTTAGTGGATATGGGCATTGGCCATCCTGATTTCATCCTCTAATGACTACGCAATGCATTTTACTCTTTCTTTTTATTAATTTCCACTTCCATTTCATTATTAGCTAGCTAAGAAACTCTTTGCTTAGCAGGTTTCTGTGAAGACTTTTGTTCTTCAAGAAAAACAGTAATTTTTTTCCTTGGCTACAAAGCCTCTTGAGCTCTGTTCTCCTAGAGTCTGGTGTCCTCACTTCTCTAATTTTGCTCTGATGAATTCTGTCATCCTACAAACCCCAGAGCCCAGACTTAGCTGTAATTGCATTCTCCACATTTCTTCTCTGTTTGTTTGCAGCAGGACAAAAATTTGGACCAATTTTTGGCGTGAAATCTCTGCTTTCAACAAGGCTATAAACCTTCACCTGACTCTGCCCTTTAGACCTCCACTTTTTCCTTACTAGCAAAGACAAATACATACTGTAAAGGAAAAAAGGTGATGGAAAAGAAGGAAAGACAGTATTTTAAATAATTCTGCTTTTGTGGGCTTTTTTCCAGATAGTAATATACTGTCCTGACAAATCTATTTGCTTCTGATTAGTCATAAATTAATAGATCACATAGCACTCCTACACACTGGTCTTCTCCACAGATTCACAAATAAGTCCTAATTCTCCCATTTCCCCTCACAGTAAGATAAATAAGGGCTTCTGATCCAGAAATAGCCTTCAAAAAAGAGGGTGTCCAATGGTCATTCTCCAGGTGAATTATATAGGGGCCCCCTGAAAATCCCTGTGTTTTGTGCTCTCATGTTCTTGCAGACCATCAGGGGCTGCCTGTGAGAGTGGAGCTCTGCTTAGATGGTGACTGGCCTCCAGACTGGAGAAAGCTGGGAGTTCACATTTGTACAAGGGCTTTGTGACATTTATAATGTCACCATTTAAATGTAATACATTTATCAAGGAATTATTTTTGTTTCTGTTATTCTTCACCTCATTCCAATTGCTGTGTTTCATTACCACTGCTCAAACATTAATTCACATGTGTTCAGTTCTCTCCTTTCTTGGTTTGACGAAATGTGGGAGAGATCTGCTCACACACTGAGATTACTGAATAAATTAAAATATTTGTTTTCAAATATTAATTACTGAGCAACTGTTACATGGCTACAGTGAAAAGTCATTTTTGCTATTTTGCACTGTGTTGGCTCAGCGAGATTAAAATGAGATTAGAGGCAAAGGGAAACAGATTACAAGAGACTAAGTGAAAACATGAAAATTGGTCCATTCCAAACAGATGGCTGTAAAACTTTGCACAGTGATTCATGAGTGCTCTGCTCTTGACAAAGGAGTCACTCTGAGGGAAAAGCAGTTTCACATGCACTCTGTACAAAAAACTTACTTTCTGAAGACCTGCTGGTTAGCGTTCTTTAGGAAACAGGTCAGTATTTGTGCATAAAAACATTTCCACAATAATCTTTCACACGTTACAATTACAACAGCTTGATGGAGCTGAAGCACAAAACAAGATGGTGTTTGTTAATGCCAGCGTCATCCTTTAATGCCCTCTCTGTAGTGAGAAAAGTTCCACCAGAAAAAAAAAAAAAAGGCTGTGCCATCTTGATATACCCTAAAATCTACTTTTGCTCAAGCCACATATTCAAAAGGCTTTCCTTTTAAAGGAAGGCCACTGTTATCCAAGAATACTTTTTTTAAGAGGCCCACAGATACTCAGATAATCCATCCTGACTTCTGGTGTATTTAGCCCAAGGAATTAGTGTTCCTGATCCCTGGAGCATGGCTGTGTTGTCTGCTTGAGCTGCAGTTTATCTTTTAAATTTGCTTTAAGGACACAAACTATCCACCACATACCTACATCAGTTGTTAAAATGATTAATCCCTCACACGTTTCAGAGGTAGGGAACTCTAAAGGGATTAATCACTGCATCCTTTTTCCTGCTTTGCTTGAAAAAGAGATGAAGGTAGAGAATTACAAGCAAAGAAGATTAAAATGAAGTTGAAACTTCCTACAGCTTTTGTTAACAAAAACTGGGAAAAAAGTGAGACTAGTGTTAGGGAGGAAAAGATTTAACAATATTCAGAAAACAAGACTGAGGGTGAAAGAGCCGGAAGAAGCAGTGATACATTACCTTGATAGAATCCCAAGCCCCTGACAATGATAAGGAAGGAGTTTTGCCACCATCTATTGGTGAGCAGGAGGAAGAGACAGAACCATCAAATTTGTTTCCTTCCCTCCCATACCAAACCAATATTTTCGTTATCTCCTTTGTTCATGTATATTTTAGATACAGCTTAGAGAATAATTGATCTCTCTGTGACAGAGAATCACACATGACCTCAGCAAAGATCCATCCTAATCAATACATCTATTTTAGAATGAGTAACTGGAAAGAGAAGGTAGAGCAGAATGACAAAGGACCTTGACTGCATTAGGGCTCATTCCATGTGCAATTCCTGAGTTGTAAATGACTCTGCCTTCCCACCCTGAGGAGGACGTGGAGTTGATCTCTCACTTGAGCTCTCTTTGGAGCTGTTGGTTGGCCCAATCTGCTCATGCCGAGCTACACCATTTCCTTACTTGAACCAATCTCTGTTCAGATTGCACAGCACTGCAGGCAGAGGTGTCAGACTCTTGGAATGGTTTGGGTTCAGAGGGACCTTAATGATCCTGCAGTGACCACACCTCTGCCACAGGCAGGGACATTTTCCACTATCCCAGGCTGCTCCAAGCCCCATCCAACCTGACCTGGAACACATCCAGGGATGGGGCAGCCGCAGCTTCTCTGGGAAACTTCTTGCCTGTGTGCTAGTTTGAAACTCAAACCAGCAGAGGAATTAACCCCACACAAATCTGTTGCAAAAGATTCCAAGACAGAGCTACAATTTAATAGGAAAATTAAAACAAAAGCAATAGTAGAGAAACACTGTGTTGAACTGACAAAGTCAGGATACACTCTGACACCCTGTTGGTCAGGGTGGTGGTAGCAGTCCAGTTAAATGGTGGCTGCAGTCCCATTCGAGTGGTGAACATGGTCTGGTTGAAGTGGTGATTCTGCAGAAAGGTCTGGTCCATCTCTGGAGGTCCAGTGGTGGTCCTCGAGCTCTTGTCTTCTGGGAATCCAATGCTGGTGCCCCCGTGGTGTTCCAAGCCCCAAATCATATGCAGGTAGAAATATTCGGTTCCTCCCGCCTGGGTAGGGCATCTCACAATGGCATAATGTAATTCTGACACATTTCCAGACGCCTTGATGGCCCATTTCGCAGAGATGACACCTCCAGATGGTGTTATCAGGGCTGAGTCACAGAGAGGATAAAGAACACTGTCCCACCCATCGTAACAGTTTATAGAGATGGTAATAGAACACATATTTTTGGTTACACTTTCCATGTAACCCAAGACAGCCAGTCAAGAGTTTCTTCTCACTATCCCATTTAACCCTGCCCTCTCACAGTGTGGAGACTTCCTTCTTTGTCCTGTCACACCAAGCCTTGTCTGAGACGCCAAGTCTCTCTCCAGATCTTTTGCAGTCCCTTCAGGCACTAGAAGGGGCTCTAAGGTCCCCTGGAGACTTCTCTTCTTCAGAAGAACCCCAAGACTCTCAGCCTGTCTCTCTGTATGTCCCTACAAAAGGAGGTACTTAACAGGGTCACATCAGCACAGTCATACCTCAAAATTATAGGTCCTGTTTTAAGTCAGGTTGAAAAAGAAATCAATAGCAATAAAATCCTCTAATGCTCTGTAAATCCCAAGAGAATTAAATTAATTTAGAGGATTGGAGCCGTTCTTTCTAGCAGGCACCATACTATTAGTATTTATTCCCTGTTAGATGAAAACGTGCTTTCAGGGCAGAAAAAATTGTGTTACTTGTGTAGCGTAAGAGCAGTTAACATATGCCATGGATGTATTGCTGTTTTTTCCTCTAGACATTCAGCAACCAAAAACTATGCAGTATGTGCCTGGATAGCTTCTTGGATCAGCAGCAGCTGCAGGAACAGATTCTCCCTAAGTCCCAGTGGTTTTTACTGTCTGCTTCATTTCACCATCCTGACTTAAGTGTCTAAGTCCCTGTAAACCTTACTGAGACCCAAAAAACAGTGCTCAAGGAAAGCTGCATAAATTTGCAGGCTGCTGCTAGTGATTGAAAAGCTTTCTTCCTTTGTCTTATGCTCTGTTCCCAAATTTTGTTTGTTAGGCTGATGGAAGATAAAAAACTAATTCAATGAAACGTAGTCCCTCCTGTGCTTACCTCTGACACCGGGTCCCCTGACTGTGAATATACATTCATGGTTCGGTACACAACAGAAAGCCTTTTTTGGTAAAAATTGTAACATCTGCACTTGATGCTCGTTAGGCCACACTCAGCACCATCCTGAAACAGGGTAATAGGTTTTCTTTTTAGGGAAACCAAATCGAACATTGTGCAGCAGGGGCCACAGCAGTGTGTGGCAGTGGAAAACAGACCTCTTTTAGGATAATGAAAATGTGGAGAAAGCTTCCAGAGAAAAAGGATCATCCATCCTACAAATGGAGGACAAGAAATATAAAACGTTGTGTTTTTTATACAGGACAAATACAACAAGGCTCAAGAGGTGTCCAACAGCAGCTGTGGGGGTATCAATCTTGTAACATTTGTGGTTTTAAATTTTGTTATTTTTCTAAGATGACTTCCTAATCTGGCTTTACACTGCTCACTGCTGATGAGCTTCTACTCTTTTCATCTTGATTTCAGATTTTTTCCACTCTTTCCATCTCGATCTCCACCTATTTCCACTTTTAATTTTTTTAAAGTATTATTTACTATGTTTGCTAACATACACAGACAACCAAAGGAGGCATCTTCAATAACTGAGTTGCAGAAGAGCAGATAATTTTGACAGAAGGCAAACCTAATAAAAACAAAAAATCACTGCAGGGTGTTTCAGGTGATGATTAAAATATTTCTTTTTAATTGTGAACAGTGAGTGCTATAGAGGCATTGGCGAATATGATGAGCACAACATTGCTGCATCATCTGTGTTTTTTTGAGATGGTGGGAAGGGAAGTGGAGACAGCTTTGTCCTCTTCTGATCATGAAGTAGAAGAGAGATGTTCTGCTGTTTGCAGAAAGAGAATATATATGAGAGACCATAGAATCACAGAATCGTTTGGGTTGGGCTGGACCTTTAGAGTCATCCAGTCTCACCTCCTGCCATGAGCAGAGACACCTACTAGGTTGCTCAGAGCTCCACCAAACTAACCTTGAATGTCTCCAGGAATGGGACAGCCACAGTTCCTCATGGGCAACCTGTGTCAGGGTTTCGCCACCCTCACTGTAAAGAAATTCTTGTGTGAAGAGTGGACATGTATGTTTTCGAGCTGATGAATAAACATCTGCTCTTCTACTCTATCAAAATGCTGACTCCCACCCAAATTTCAGCTACAAATTGAGCAAGACTTTGCTCTTTTCAGCCCACTCTCCACAGAAAAGTAGGAAACACTGGCTCAGATTGCCAGGGCTGTGAGTCAGATATGACTCTTGCTCTTACAAACATTGTGTGAGAATTTTTACTATGGGGTAAATTGTAAGTAAAAAGAGCAAAAAGGAGAATCCCAACTCCTCCAGTGCACGGTGAGGGCATGGACTGGTTTTGTTGGTGGCACCAAGCTCCAGTAACTACACAAGTCAGGAATCTGTGGTTCAGCAGCTCCTGCCTGATGGGACTTGAGTGGGATCCAGGGTTTATTTGCTCAGTGCTGCCAGGGACAAGCAAACGGCCTTGTGAATATCCAGCAGTGAGAATTTTAACTGCTGTTTGCAGCTGCTGTGTGTTCCTGGGGGACCTTAATGTGAAACCCTTATGGAAACATATAAGTTCCTGGCATCTCCTTACCCATTTAGGTCTAAACCAGCAGCACTTTAATGGCTTGCTGTTGGCTTTTTGAGGTGCCATTAGGTGCACTGCAAATCCAGAGAGCCAAACCAACTCAAATCAAAAAGCCATACTGAGATTGTATTGCTGGGAATGCTTCACAAAATGCACAATTAAATGACAGAGAGCCACAAGGGCCAGACACATTCAGAAGAGCAACAAGCTCAGGAAAAAAGGAAGCCTTCATGTTGTACAGTAAACAGGAGCTGTGACAAATAAAGTGGTGGGTGCTGTTGTCCTCTGTTGGGATGCAGAGAAACAGAACAGCTGTCCAAGAGGGGAAGGATTGCAGTGAAGCTACTGCCCAGAAACAAAGATTCCGTAGATCTGCTGGACTGCAAGGGACCCATCTGCCTATTCTCTTCCCCTTTTATTATTATAATTGCAGTTAGGACTCTTAAGTGTGGCACACAGTGCCAAATACATACTGAGCTACCTTGGGACTGGAAACAGAGGATTTGCAGAAAAGAGTTAAATGCTTAAAAACCACTTCAACTCAGTGCCTAAAACATGCTCTTTCTTCTGGGGTTTTAGTAGGACAGACTTCTGAAAACCCAAGCAATCAATTTGTTGAGTAGTTTTTTATTTTTGAAAATCCATGCAAACACAGTAGGTAAATACTGCAGAATCTAACCCACATGGACCTGAAGAATTACTTTATACATCTTTTGTGGCAGTGCCTAGCTGTTATTAGAAGATACATCCCACAATGTCAAAAGAGCCTGCACGTACATCTATTAATCAGTTTTTCGGTCAGAGTTTCCACATCTCAATATTGTCATTAAGTGAATTAATGAAGATCAGAGATAATGGAATATTTATGCAAATTATCTTAAGAAAATATCTTCAACCTTTCCAGAGCTTATAAGTCTTTACTATCATAATACTCTTGACGTGTATCTCATCTGAAGACTATATTAGTTATTTCAGTTACGTTAATTCTAAATTAATCATGTCTGGGTTTGGTGGTTTTTGGTTGTTGTTAATTGGCGGGCGGGTGTTATGTTTCCAGAACCACACAAAAGTAGCCCTATTTCTTAAAAGTGCTGAAGTCTACCTAAACTCTTAGGCTGACAAGCACAGACGGCTACGGTATTAAAAGCCTTGTCACAGGGTATAAATTTTTAATAACCTTTGCCAACTTTACCTTGTTTATTTGTGCATTTTCTTCTTGTCCCTGATCTATAAATTTTAAAAAAAAGCCAAACCAACAAAATGAAACCTGCATTATTAACATTTCCCTAGCCCCCAATATAAAAAACGTAACTCTTGCCCTTTTTTTGTTGTCTTTGTGAACTTGTGATGTTTTTATGGGACTGGGCTAGAAAAAAACAGCATGCTTTAACTTTTTTTTTTTCTTAATTATTATTCAAGTCAATAAGGTGCAATGAAAACAACTCTTATGGAAAAGTCATTTACTACCACTGGGACTCACTGTATTCTTCTAACTCCATGCCTGGGAGCAAAAATAGACCTTGAGCCCTAAGGTTCAAGAGATTCAGCAAACTTTTCGCATTGCTCACAGATGGAGCCTCGAGTTCACAGTGCACTGCTGCTGCAGAGCAGATGTTGTGATCCCTGTGCTGGCAGCTATGTGAGGCATCACCTCTGCCAGAACTAAATGCTGTTTTCCACATGCCTTTATTGATGCATGAAACAACCTTTTGCAAGGCTGTGTGGAAATGTGCAATTAAAAGCTCTGTTTACCTTCACCTTCTCTGCCTTATTTAAAAATTCCATTCAGTCATCAGTGTGTATTCAGCAGTCAGTCCCAATTAAAAGTATTTCATTCCAGATTAGCTGAAATACAGAGGAGGTTTCATGCCTGAGGATTTGCCCTCCACTCACACAAGGTGTGGACTTTCTGTGCCTTTCCATAAAAATACACACAGAGACTACGTCATGGGAAATCTAACAGCTGAGAATGGTGATGAAAACCAAATGCAGATGGCCATTCAGGACTTCTTGTTTGCAGATTATAAAATACACATATTTTTAAGCACAAGAAAGACACATTAATCAAGTGAGATTCCATAAAGCAAATAACCACCCACATCTATAACTACTCAGATATATCTACCTGATAACGTTGCTAACCAGAAATCAGGAAAAGCTATAAAATAATCCTTAGCCTCTTCAGCTGATGGGTAAAAGGAAAAGCAGATGAAGGACCACTTCAGTACCTGCAGAGCAGGTCTTTAAAAATGTAGCTGCCTCAATATGAAGAAAACCTAGAGGAGAAGGTATAAAACTTTAAATATGAGTGAATTGTTAATCTTTGGTTTTCTGATTCTAATTTTGTGTTTGGGAGTTTCATATTTTTAATTTATTTCATTTTCCAAATATCTGAAGAAGACAAAAGATAATATGAAGCATCTAAGAAAAGACCAGCAGATAGAGCTGAAAAGATGGTTTATTGTCTTTGTAGCTGCTGATTATAGGCATAAAGAACTTCTTGCTTCTTTATTTTTTCCTTTGAATTTGCATTTGCCACTGTGCAGGTGCACTGTCAGTCGGGTTAATTTTCAGCCAGAAAGGGAGTTCAATGAGTTAATTTTTAGCTAAAGCAAGGAACTGGTATGGTTTATCACATGTGCATTCACAAAGAATCCTTGAATGGCTTCGGTTGGAAGGGATCCTAAAGATCATGTCTTTCCATGGGTAGAGACACCTTCCACTAGACCAGGTTTCTCCAAAACCTGTCCAATTGGTCTTGAACAAAATCCATTGGAGGAGCCCCACACGAACCCCATCAGAGTCTCCTCAAGATGCCACAAATGAATGTGTGTGTACCGAAAGTGTGTAACATAATTACACCAGAATATTTGGGATGCTCCAGGTATCCTGACTGGCATTGAGACAGAATTCAAATCTCTTCCAAGTGAATTTTAACATCTGCCCCCCCCCCCCCACAAGTGTTCAAATCACTTCTTACATTTCAGATGAAATAACTGTCTTCCTACATTTTATTTCCATACTGTAATGTTCTCACCAACAACATTTCAGAACATCAAGAGTTTTGCGAATAGGCTGCAAATTAATGGAGCAAATTAGAAAGATTATTGAAAACTAACACCGTATTTTAAAATTACAATTGCTTAAAAATAAGAAAAATTTATATATTAAAATACACTGCAACAATGATATGGAGAGTGGGGAGAAAAGGCTGAAGAATCCAAAGTCTTTTTCTGTTAAATTACAAGTTTCAACAGGAAGCAATTTGTTTGCCATCTGTGTTCACTATCTGTCTGCCTTTACTTTTAACTCACAGTTCCTCACAACAAATGTGAAATAATATGGGATATCACTCAGGAAAAGCTCCAAGCAATGAATGCTGTGGGTGACAAATGGATAGGGGTGACTGTTGTGATCCATCACCTTCCTCACAGTAACAGTGTTGCTGTCTAAAAGTCTTAAAAGTGATAGAGCTTAAATATTCTCATAGTTTTGGGAAAGGTATTTTACTATATGATACTGAGGTAAAACCTTTTCAGCTGATGTCTGTTGAATGACATTAAAATACCATTAATTTTGCCTGCATGCAGAACTCTTTAAAAACTAACAACACAGACATTGAAATTAATTTAATGGTCATATTTCATGCACTTATTTAAGCACTATTTTTTTTCTCAAACCTGTGGCAGTTCTGTGACACTGATTCTCATTCTCCTCTGTTTTGCAGGATCCATTTTGAAGGAAAAAAAAAAGCCCAACAAAGATTATTTATAAAGGTGGTCTTTATAACACAGGCGTAGCATTCCTCAGAAAAAACTAACTTGGCATGTGACAGGTTGATCACCAGAATGCATCAAAGGTCTGTGAACAGGGGACTAAATCCTGCAAATATAATTTCTATGATTCTGCGTGTCCTTTTCCACAAAGCTTAAGAGAAATCTTTCATGTTTGTGCTGGAGAGTCAGATCTGAGAAACACAGTAATGCATTTAAGTCCTTACACAGGGGACTTTCAGGCTCTGGCTTTTGTGTTTGGCTAGAACATCTGTGTGAAAAACATCACTGTGTTTTTGCTAATGCATGCCACTTTAAATATAGTTCCAGTCCAGTGGCACAAGAGGCCCCTAGAGTTACTGAAGACTTTCTGTGAGAACACACATTAATGGACAGTTCTCCTCCTAAAATTTTACAGTTGTGACACAGTGGTAGAGATGCTGTGGTGGAGATAAAAAGGTATAATGATTCATTCAAGATCTATTCTTTATGTTAAATGTCTCATGCTTTTTTTCTCATTTGCTGATATCTATGAACCATGTTAAGGAGCACTAGGTGCTTTTGTAATGTTCGATTTTAGCGGCCACTGGGGACTTTTCTAACGAATATTAGATTGAGTTTTTTGAGTTATTTGGCATAATTTCTGAAATTCCTCCTTCAGATGCTGCAATATTTAGTGTGTCCCACTGGTGCAGTTGTCATGTATCTCTGGCAGACAACACTGCTGTGGAACACTGCCACAGCAGACCAGTGCCAGGCCTGGGAATGGGGTCCTGAGCTACAGTAAGTTCAGATCAGTAGGGTGCAGGAAGCTCTTCAGGGAGACAAACCCAGGTTTCTGCTCTAAGGAGAGCTGGGTGATTCTCCAGATTCTCTTGACTGCATTATCTGTGTGCTAGACTGAGTCTCAACAAACAGGATGTACTACAGAGCATCTCAGCTCCAGATGTCTGTGCACAACGTTGTGGGACTCTTGGAGACTCTTTGTAGAGGTTCTTATCCCAAGGTCTTTTTCGTACACTAAAACACCTTAAATCTCACAGAAAATCTTAGGTGTTTTGTTCTTGCAAGGAGGAAATATTCAGCTCTTACTGAGGGTCCTGTTTTCCCCCACCCTGTGAATAACACCTTTCAAAATATTTCCAATGAGCCTAACTTCATATACTTGATAAGATTCTATGCCAGTCTGTCTGCCTCAGTAAATCTGAGTTTTTCAGCAGAAGAAATTATTTCAATAATTTACCACATTTGTAAGATCCAGGGACTGCTTTCATTAGGGAATCTTAGTTTGATATTGTTATCTGGCTCATTGAAGTGAGAATATATCCATTATGATCACATTTCCTGTTCATTTTAAAGAGTTATGTGGATAGTAGAGAAACCATTCAGTTATTATCAGCAATTCCAATGTCTTTAATTTTCTTTGCTCAGTTTACCATGGTCAGTGTCTGGAAAACAAGCAATCATCTTCAGTTGTTACTAGGGAATTTTTTTATGGTTGTTTTGGTTTTGTTCTGTTTGGTTGTTTGGTTGTTTTGAGGTTTTTTAGTTCTTTTGGATTTTTTGGTTTGGCTTGGGTTTTGTGTATGTGATGGGTTTTGTTTTTATATTGTTGCTATTATTGTTGTTGTTGTCTAGTTTGGGTTTTGGGTTTGGATTTGTTTTTGGGGTTTTTTGCCATATGGGTAAAAAGGTATTTTCTTGTTGAGGGAAGGAAAAAACTGAATGAAATTTGATTCTGATGAAAACAGGAAAATGACACTATGTGCGTCCTTAAAATTTGACATTTCTTATGTCAGAGTAAACACTATCTCAAATCTGTGAATGAAAGCACATAAGGAATAATGCATATCAACATGATCCTCACTTAATCCTAGCATGCTTGTCCTTTTAAAAAGTGATGTTTTGTATTAGTTTATAGTGCTAGGCACCAGGTGATTTTCTTACTAAAAACAAAAACAAAAACAAAAACAAAAACAACAACAACAACAACGACAAACCAAAAACAAAACAAAAAAACCCAAAACCAACCAACCAAACAAAAAAAAAACCCCACAAAAAAACAACCCTGTTGCAAAAGGCAGCCTGCAAGGCCAGATATGGATCCCTAATCATGAATTTTCTCTGCAGGCAGTTCCTGCCCACACCTTCTGCTGCCTTCTGCATCTGTCCAGTCACTGAGTCATTACAATCATGAACGGGAGTTGGAATATCAAGAGCTTAAGTGGTGAGTGGTGGCCATGAGCAATACACCACCATTTCCGTCTTCTGTAAAACTCCCTTAGTGGACAGAAAGGTTGGATGCTAGGAAGAAATCTTTTCTCAGTGGTGAGACCCTGGTATAGGGTCTATCCAGAGAAGCTGTGGCTGCCCCTGGATTCTCTGGAACTGTTCAAGGCAAGGCTGGACAGGGCTTGGAGCCCCCTGGGGTAGTGGAAGGTGCTCCTGCCCATGGCAGGGTGGAACAAGATGAGCTTTAAGGTCTTTTCTAACCCAAACCACTCTATGATCCTGTGATGGAAATGCAGAAGAAATAACTGGGGAGGGAGGGTAAAACCCAGCCTTAGGAGGGAACATATGTCACAGGGAAGCAGAGTTTCCAGTGCCATCAGTAAGAGGTGAGTCTCCTCCTGCATACTCAGGCTGCTAACTGTGGCTGAAGCCTCTCTGAAAATAGTCGCCTCACCAAAATCTCACCAAAGGAGCAGTGTAATTTAGATGTAATGGAGTTATCTCGTGTTGCTTCCTACTGGCAGGAGCATGTAATGTGGCAAAAGTTAATAATTTACACAAGACTTTTTGTGCAGCCGGCAGTAAAACTGTGAATAAAAAAAGGCTGTACATAGAAACAAAGACATCATGCCAGATTAAAGTACTAGGGAAAATGGGATTTCTAAAGTAAACAAAGCACATGTGAACAGCAGAGAGGGAAGAAAGAATGTAATTTATATTTACAGCTGACCTAAATTTACATTTAGGGGAGAAGAAAAGAATGAAGCCTTTATCAGACCTCTTTGGGAAAGCTTGGATGAGAACAGGCAGAATTCTCTAGTAATTGCTACAAACTCGACTGTTGAGAAAGGTGTCTGGGTCCTATTAACAAATTGAGATGAGAGTTTCAAGACATACCATGAACACTGGTTTGCACTTGTAACTGGAAAACATTAAAAACTCCTAAATGAAAAGCAAAACTTATGAAAGGGTCCTTTCCCAAGTTTGGTTCATGCAGATGTCAGTAAGGAAATTAATCAAACACAAGGAGAAAAAAATACCAAACAACTGATCCAAATCCTAAAGGAAGCTGTCTTGTCCTGGGAAAGGAAGAGTCAGTAACCACTTTATGCAGAACTAGTGGAGAGATATAAACCATACGTGTAAAATATGTGGGTTAACAGGAAACCCACTGAAATAATATTTTAGACTATAAATAACACCACAGCCAGTAAGAAAAATAGAGAGTCACCAAGAACATGTGGGTTTGTGGGAAACAACATAGCTCAGGCACTGCTGCACCACACAGTCATGCAGGGCAGACATTCAGCATAAAATGTGGCCATAGATTTAAATATTCTGAGCGGTGTAGGCAAATTAAGATTATTGACACTAAGGCTATGATAATAACCTCTGTTGGGGAGGTGGGAAGGCAGAGGACAAAGCAGGACTCTCAAGCTTTGTAAGAGCTCAGAAGGTAATATGTCACAGTGTGTCAAGGGCAAGATGGAATTTGGAGAACTCCCACGTGTGGACCCAGGACCATATTACACCAATTCCCATTAATCCTTATGGGCCTTTGGAAAAAGAAGGTAATAAATCCTGCAAGGAAGAAGTATACCTACATTCATTGCAAGTTTTTTGGAGGAGACCAGTGGTGAAAAGTTTCTCTGAGGAGATCAGATGGCAAAAGGGCTAGTTCAGGAATATAATTCAGGAAGTTACACAAACTTTTAGGGAGACTGCAAAGGAACAACAGACCAAGCTGATGGCAGATGCCTTTTCTTTGGTTTCTGCTCAGGATGGGACACCAGAGGAGCAGTACTTTTGTATACAAAAGAACAAAATTGACTGTCCCTGCTCTAAGCCACCTATTTCCATGTAAATTAAATCTGCAATGTATGAATTTCAAATGTTTTATTTTATTTAAGAAGAAAAAAGGAGAACAAGAGAAAGGGGAAGTAGGAATTTGATGAGAATGATTAGGATGAGGGCACATTGTATTTAATGTCCTTTGATTTTTCAAATAGTCCTAAGGTCCATTATGGACTTGCCAGCATCACAACGTGAAAGGAGTCTCACATTGCGTATGAATGCTCACCTGTTCTGAAACCTGTGAATTCCAGAGATATTTGGTACACACTGCTGCAGCAGTGTGACAACTTTACAAGGTGCAAAAGGAACAAACATCAAAGTGCTTCTTGTCCTGCAGGTCAGCTGCAGGCCTCTGAAGTCTAAGCAGCAGAAGAAGGCATATGTTTCCCAGAGTCCTGAGAAACATGGCAGAGAAGTATGCAGAATTAAGGTAGCATACTCTCTGGAACCCTGAGACTCAAAGTGGGTGTGCAATCTGAGCATCATCTCCAGAAAGGTTGCTAAGGAAAATACTGAATATGCTAAACGCATGCAAGTAGTCACTAAAGTGCTCTACTGAAGCTCCAATGCTTCAGTACAGTAAAAAACTGTCCGGATAAGACCTTACCATTGATGGGTAGACTGAGTGAGGCTTATTTTCCAACATACACCACACACAGCTGGCTCTTGGGAGCCAGGGAGGGATTCCTTTCCTGCTGCAGTGTTTCTGTGGCAGTGTAAGGATCAGGAAAACAGGCGCAGCACAGTACAGATACCATGTTATTGTCAGTGAGGTCATTCAGGGTGCTATCCAGCAGCTGACACATCTCACGTGTGGCACAGCCCAGGATTTGCAATGCTGGTGAGCTGAGCCTAAGGTGCCCTCACCACTCAGGGGTCCCTCTACCCTCAGTTCTGCAACCTGTAGCTTCTGCTTCATTGTGTGTTGACCCTTTCTTTCTACCTCTTCATGCTTTGCATTGTAGCATTAAAGTCTCTTGACTTTATAATTTATAAAATTAAAATCTCCTAGGGAGAGTGATCAATATCACACATATTCCTATTAAACATTATTGAATAATACGCAGGCACAAATCTCAACCAAAAAAAAAAAAAAAAATGGAATTAATGTATGGTTTGGGTTGGAAGGGACCTTAAAGATCACGCAGTACCAATCTCCCTGCCCTGGGAGGACATCTTCCACTAGACCAGGCTGTTCAATCATTATACAACATCTGGACTTGATCAACTGTGTTCCAATTAGTGTTAACAGCACCACAAGCAGGAACAGTTAACAAGCAGTTTCTGATGGAAACTAGACAGGTACTGTGAGAAATATATTTGGGCTGACCAACTACTGTTCTGCAGAGGACAGGCAAAGGATGATATTCATATAAAGACCCTCTCACTGATCTCACCAATTAAAGCAAAGATTTTCCTGTTTCCTCTCACTTGTTTGGTCTTTCCTTAATTTTTTGTTCCACTCATCCCCAAGGTAATTTTGAATTCAAGGCCTGCTCTCAGCTGTGGACACCACAAACCTGTCTAATTTTCTTTGTGCAACATGGCACATTTATTAGAGTACATCTGTTAAAACGTATGGAAAAAAATTGATTTACAGGAGGGCAAAGCATAGACAATAAAGCTTCAGCATTACGGCAACAATGCAGTAACTACCAATGCAACTCTGAATGGAATGGAAAGGCCATTTTATTTTGAAATTGCACACAATTTCCTCTAAATTCTATGTAGCCACATACCCCCATGAACCTAGATGACTCTGGTGATCAGATATGAATTCTTGCAATGGCATGGAAAACAAAGAACATAGCATGTTTTTTCACACCTCCTAGGCTCTTCCTCAGCTGGCATCCACCTGCCCATTTTGGCTGTGAATTTCATGTCCTTTAGAAGCTGACAGAGAGTGTGGTGTTTTTTCTCTCCACCCTGTCACACTTCTGCAGGCTATTAGGCTTATCCCATGGTGTTTTGTCTTTTTCTGCATGCTTTATCCATTTGATCTTTATCTTCCCACCATCTCTTCTTAAAGGCTTGATTTTTATTTTTGACTCTCTCATGTTTCTTATCTGGGTGCAGGTAGTCCCTTGCTATTAAGCTGTCCCTTTTTTCTCTACATGCTCGCCAGTGAATGAGCAGTGTAAAAAGGGATTTGAGAACTTCAGCCTTTGCAGAAGCCTCTCAGTAAATGATGCAGAAGAAAATGCAGAAAAAAAAAGCAATGGCATACGCTTATCAGGTTTGGGTGAGCAGGTGTGGCTCAGATAATAAAAAAACTCACATAAAGAAATAGGAAAATTCTCATCAGACAGGGTATGGGTCTTACAAGGCAACTGTGAGCCACACAGATTAGTAGAATAGCTGGAGAGAAATTACACCCTCAGATATACAGAGACTATATTAGAGGTAAAGACATGATCAGTCCTTCTGTCACCAGCTGATTTGTCAAAGAAAACTTGAAGAAGGCACATCATGAGCAAAAAAAAGTTTAAGAAGACATTGATGAACCTATCTTTAAGGAAAATGCATAATTTTAAAACATTTGTTTTATCTCAAAATAGTTTTTTCTAATTCTGGAATTTTCATGGCACATTATTTTATATTTTCTGCCCATACATCAGTACTCCTTTTTTTTTCTTCCTTCTCCTGTGGATGATAAAAAACATTCTTATTTTTGACTTTTTTTTCCTCCTTGATGTTCCCTTGAATTTATTTGAGCTGTCCACACCTGGTCTCAAAACACTTTCTTCTCCAAAGATTAATAGAATCTCATTGATTTCAATAAAGAATGAATAAGAATTTAAACTAATATTTTATACAAAATTCTGACCATATAAAGTATTTAAACTACTAAGTGCATTAAAGCTGAATATTGTTTTAAGGTCAAAAGGCAGAGACAGTTTTTCCATATTAACTATCTCCATTAATCTGCACAGTGCTTGCCTTTGATGTATTAATATTAATGGGCTGTTAGTCTCACCCAGGTTAAAACAAGGAGTGTAGAATATATACCTTCTTAATTGCCATTAGTCCTGATGAGGCTGATTTCCAAATACGAAGAAGAGCATATATCCTCCAGTCTGTTATAATAAGTCATGTGAATGATCATTTGCAGAAATTAATGAACTGCATAGATCTTTTGTTTAAAGCACAGTCGTGTTAAAACTGTACACAACGATTACAAAAAAAAATTAAATTTACAGGTTTAGAATTTTAGTGGCCAATTCTTTACTGGAATAAGATGGTATGTCTTGCAAAAGCTGGGTCAGGGACATAACCCTTAAGTTATTTACCTTTTTTTTTTTTTTAATAATCACACCAATTCTGGTTACTCTTTGTACATTTTAAAACAGCAAGGTTTATTATCTGGGTTTATTTTCTGTGTTGATATATTGCAATTTCTGAGTGCTTGGCCTACTTTGTAGAGTTCAAGTCTCTTCTAACAGAGATGAAGAGAATTACCTCTGACATTAAGATTATGAAAACACTACATTCAGGCTTCAGGAAAAATGAAAAGGATAAAAGCAAAACCCCTAGGTTTTTAAACATCCTGCTAAAGGCCTAAAGTAATAGAATATCTTAGTTTTCGCTTATTTCTCACAAAGACAAAAATGTAAGTATTATTTTTTTCTAGTAATGGAAAAGTAGAATGAAGAAAGGTTTTACTGTCAGCTGTTGTCCTTGGGTTTAGCCAGTGCCCTTGTTCCAATTGTATGTGAATACAAGAAAATTTGCTAGGCTTTCTTCTGTGCTACTACTAAATGATGAGAGGTAATTATGAGAAGCATCTGGGAATTACCAGTATTAAAAAAAATAGATTAGCATGCATGATCAGAATCTTAATACATTCATTTCCTATCTATTTTTCTTTATATGCCTTGGAATATTAAGAAGGAAATTAGTAAGTGAATGGGGAGGTATTTTATATTGGTTTTGTTGGTTGTGGGTTTTATTAACAACACCCCTCTCTTTATTCTATATTGGTTTTATATAGGAAATGGAAACTAAATTGACCAAATCACATAGAAGGGATATCAAAATAACTAAACATTAGAAGGAGGCATATTTTTGCACCATAAGCGGGAATGGAAAAAAAGGAATAGTGTAAAGAAGTAACAACTGAGGCACGAGATAAAACACACAAGAATTGTTCTTTGGTTTTGGATCCAGAGTTCATTGCCAGGGTAAATAGCAATCAGATATGGGTAAAATCAGAAAGATATAGAAAGAAAAAATAAAGAGCTAAATGGATGCACTGGATATTTAAGGAGGTAGTGAAGGACTGATCTGAAAATATTATGGTTGTACAAAGGACATTAACTCTATTGTAGAGAAAAAGGAGGGAGAGATTGAGCCGGTCAGCTGGAAAGGGTCCATAGATCCATAAAGAAAATGGGAAACACCTTCTCAAAGGTCACAGGGATAATCATGATTTGCTCATCTACCTGAACAAGGAAAAAGGTATTCCAATATGTAATAATGGGATATCTCTCTCTTATGTGATGTCTTGCAAATTTTTGATCAAGAGAAACATAATCTGAGTATCTCTATAACAAAGTGGAAGGAAGGATATTAAGATAAGGTTTTTCCTTCAAGAAGGTGGTGGGACACTGCCTGGGCTCCCCAGGGAATGGGCATAGCCCCGAGGTTGCCAGAGCTCCAGGAGAGTTTGGACAGTGCTCCCAGGGATGCACAGGGTGGGATTGTTGGGGTGTCTGCGCAGGGCCAGAAGCTGGACTGGATGATCCACCTGAATTCCTTCCCAGGATATTCTTAGGATATTCTGTGATTCTCTGGTTTATATATTTGTTCATCAAAAGGATTGCAAAGGATTGGAATAGGCTGCCCAGGGAAGTAGTAGGATCACCATTCCTGGAAGTGTTCAAAGGGTGTGTGGATGTTGGACTGGGGTATATGATTTAGTGGTAAACACATTGGTGCTGGGATATTGGTTGTATTCAATGATCTTAGAGGGTTTTTACCATCTTAACTATCCTATGGTTTAGTGATTCTAACCACAAGCCATGCATTAAAATTGCAGGACTGCTGAGCTGGCTAAGCATCATTTCTTGGTGTTGCTCTTCTCTCAAAGGGAACACAAAAATCAAAATAGTGGGGAGGAAGGGACAATAGTCATGTTTATTGCATTTTATTTTAATTTAAAAAAAAAGAAAGTTCATACTTGTAATCAAATCTAAAATCTAGATTTTCTAGGAGGCAGATATTAGAATATCTGTTAGGCTGCTTTTCACCAGCCATTAAGTCTCTGACTGAGACAGAGAAAATACTTTTTCATAAAAGTACAAATACAAAAAATCTTTAGAAAGGCAGAAAAACTTACCTTGTTTCCAACAGAGAAGGGGTTTTTCTTTTTTAACTTTTTAAAAATAGAACATTATTACAAGAAAACTTAAGAAGTCACTACTTTGTATAGTCACAAGAAAACTTCATATCACAAACTTAAAATTAGTATTGATTTTATATTTTATTCCAGAACAAAAAAAAACAACTTTGGACAAAACTAAATCAGAAGTCTTTGTAAAATGTGTCCCAAGGTTGCTTGGCCTTCCCCCCCCCCCTTTTTTAGTTTTTATGACTGAATAAACAACGATGTAATTTAAAGAGTTGAGGGAAGTAGAATTGGATGAGCAATGTGATTATGAAGGAAATATATGCTAGGCAAATTTTTGAGTTCTCCTTGAACTGCTTCACCACATAATTCAGGGTTTTCTTCCTTTATTTTGTGCATGTCTTTGGTTCATAATATACACAGTTATGTTAACTCTTATGCACTTCAAATTCTGCTGCTTGATGACAGTGAGAAAACCTATTAACAGAGTTCTTGCCAACAGAAGTGAGCTGTGTTCATAGGGATAATCAAGGAACATATTCCCTGTGAGAAAAGCTTCTCATTTAACTTTCAAATAGGTGGCATGTAATTTGACAGGTTCATTTGGCACAAATTTGGAAAGGATTTCTCATGTTGTCCAAGATTTACATGATGTGCCGAGAATTTATTTTCATAAGAGCTTTTTCTAACGCTGCATCTTCAAGCCTTTGTAACATTTTGTTGAATTATTTCTTTACCATTAGGAATAGATCAATGATGTAAATTGCCTTAAATTTGAATACACTTTAGGACCATGTTGGAGCACTTAAGGCACTGCAGCTATTCTAACAAAGCAGTAGATCAATACAACTGATTAGGAAGTTCACAGTAATGGAAAATCTGAACTGTAAAAAGACCCCAAAAAAACCTTCCCTTTGTTGAGGCAGCTTCTATGTGTCAGGCACAATCTACCAATTGAATTAACAGAAAAATGAATAGCCCCCAAACTTCTAAAGGAAATTTCCTGAATTAAAAGAATAATGACTACCTCCAAAACTTCTACATGAAATCCAGGCAAATTAACTTCATATAAGTGCAAATGTCTTTCTAAAATCCCCTATCAGGTATGTGAAACAGAAAAAAAATCAAGATCCACCTGTTTCCCTGTCTGCTAAACATGAAGGCTGCCTCCACATTAACAAAAAATTGTAGAATCTCCTCCCTGAAGAAAGTGAATAACTTTTCCCACTAATTATATTTAAACCCAGTATAAAGTAACCAACAGATTAAGATCTCTGTTGCTGTGACAGTCAGCTGGATTACAGCAATTGATACCAAGGACTGCACCAAAGATCAAGGATGCAAAGACTGAAAACAGCAATAGATGCTTCAGTAATTCCATGATCATGTTTTTTGTGGATTTTGGCAACCTTTAATACACAGAAACTTAATAAATCCCAAGTGTAACTATAATTTTCCAGCTACTTCTTCTACTTATACTGCTCTTCATTTTTCATAAACACTATTGACCAGCGGATCAATTATAACCCAAGAGATTACTTGTGTGTTACTTTCAGAAGTTTTGCAGAGTTAAACATTTATTTAATTTCAGATATCAGACCTATAATTAAAAATGAGAAAACAAAATTTATTTTCATACCTATAACCTTTATAATAACAAATTTACTTTCCTCTTTGAATTTGGATTATAGCCAGGGTTTTGTCTGGTTGTTTCTGCTTTAGCAAAATTATTTCCAGAGAATTTATGAAATATACATTAATAATAAAAGGTTATTTTTGATATTGCTTTCTTGGCATTGTTGAGACTCATTTTTCTAATGCTGAAACATCTAGTTTTGGGCTGCCTAAATTCCGCACTGTCATTGCATACTAAAGGTCATGTAATTGTTTGTGATTGCAGAAAAAGAGAGGATGTACTTCTGTAAGACCCCACACAACATATAATCTTTTGTGATTATATTGTTTCCAGCGGTGTTGAAATCTCAAGGGTCAGAAACAGTTAACAACTCCCCCAGAGAGCTACCAAGAATGAGAATGTGAAACAGGGTCTTGCCTTTCAGTGAAACTCATAGCTTCAAAGGAAGGCCCCTGAACAAAGGACCACCTGGGTTTTATTGAACAGTCTGGGGTCTTCTGCTGAGTGCCAGCTCCTGCTGTGCCTCTTGTCACCTGGCTGGCACCACAGGTTTCCATGGCCTGTGTGATGCAAGGCATCACAGCCAATTCGAGTCTGGCAGTGGGAGATCACCACCTCTGACCTGAGAAACCCCTGACTCAAAAGAAGAGGGAGATTGAGCATGCAGGCTAATCAGCAAGAGAAAAGAGACAATCATTAACCAATAGAGAGTAGAATACTAATTAGTAGGAGAATCTAGCTCATGAACTGTGATTTCTTTGTTTGCCAAAATGCATATAGAGTATAAAGTTTTGATAATCAGTGTGCTTGATTTGAGGAAAATCTCCACAATGTACCCTGAGCAGAATAAAAAATGTCTCCTTTCTATACTAGGCTCTGTGTCTGTGCTTAGAGAGTCATTAAACTGGCAATACCAGGACCCAGATTAAGTAATTATAAATATCCACACCGCACTGAAGTGCGCTGTGAGAGTTACCTGTTCAACAGGGTTATGATTTCAGATTCCAACATCCATTTAAAAATTTTGGCTGCTTGACAATTCTGACATGTGTAATCTTATTTTTGAAGTCTCTGCAGTCGCCTTCTGAGATGCTTCAGCTGCTGATGCTGCAGGTGAAGCCAGCCCACAGGGTGTGTCACCTGGACACATCATCAGATTTCTGGACCCCTTTTTTATTGTTCCAGAAAGAATTAAAACTGCGTAATCAAAAATCTCCACAAGGACTGTACCAGAAGGCTGCTATACATTTAGAAGCAGTGCAGATTGAAAGAAGGGTGTCACAGAGTGACAGTGTTGCTTCTGGAGATCAGATACTCTCACTGCACACATTTCAGGGGATTTTTACTGCAGAATAAATGTTGTCCAAATTAAGGGCCTGGATGTCTATATGCAGCTGAAAAGGCTTAGGTCAATACATTTTTTTCACTGATTAAATTACTTCCCATCAAAACCCTAATTAATCTACAACCCCACTGTACTTTCCAAAAATCTTCAGCTTCCCAACTCTTCTTTCAAATCTGTGTATTGACCAACAAGAAGCGACATAAGCACTTCTTTCCTTTTCTACCAGCTCATTTTCCAGGTTCTTTCAGAATGAGCTCAGTCTTCTCTTTCCACATGTCTGATAAGCCACTCTGCTCTGTATAATCCATGTGGATGAAGTGCCTTAGCATGGGGATTCTCTGATTTTTTTTAACATATGTGATTTTTAAAGTGAAGCCAATTCACTTGAAGGGATGAGCCCCAAACATATCTTAGTTACATGTCAGAAGAAGACCATGAATGTATGGTCTTATTACTGTGGGGAAAAAAAAAAAAGGCATGTGCATGACCATGGCTTCTTGCCTGGAAAATCTGTATATAGCCTGAGGAATCTGTGATTATGTACCCATCTCACAGTCTAGACACACTTAAGAGTAAAACCTCACCGTTATTAGAATTTTAACAACTTTAAAGTTGTCAAAATCTTAACTTTAAGGCAATAGAAATTCAGAATACCATTGTGTAGCTTGAGATTGTGCCAGGTTTCAGCGCACATATCTGTGTTTCAGAGTGCAATAAAGTAACTTGAAAATGAGTTTATTATATTACAGGAGGGAGCCATCTTTCCGGTGTTTCCACCTGCAATAGGAATAATAGGCAATTAATATTTTATAAAACCTTGTGGAGCATGTAAAGCAGCAATTACTGTATCTGTAACAACTGGTCTATGAATATGTATGATAGAACTTCCAACATAGCTGTGTACATGAAAGACTTGATCAAGATATATTAGGATAGGAGTGAGATGGGATATAGGGTCTTTGAAAACTAAATTTCATGGCATTTTCACAGGAAATATTCATTCAACTGTATACATAAAGTATGATAATGGAATTTTCATCTGGAAAAGAAAACACTTGGAAATTTACTATGAGACTCAATGTTCAGTCAAGGTTTTTTAACACAAAATGATCAGAACCTATGGACATATCTGAAAAACACTGACATGATCATTTTATCCTTTTTTCTTTTTTTTAAATCATGTTTTACTAACATATGATAATTACTTCTGTCCAGAAACTCTTTTATTCACTAAAATTTCAGCAGCATTAAAGGCAAGAAATGTAATAAAACTCTTTTGTCAAGATCCACATAAGAAAGTAACAAAGTCCTGTAAGGTGGAGAACAGAGGACGGAGACTTCCATCCCAAAACATTATAGCTGAGCTCATGGGCAATTTTTACCTGGTGATGGAGAATCCATTCCCACAAAAACTTTAAACATAGGTAAAATCTTATTTTGTGACAAGCACAAACAGTGAACAGAAAACAATGCTGCATCCTGCACCCACCTGTAAGATCCCTACCAGCAGAAAATTATCAGCGCTGCCAACAAGCATTCTTACACTGAACTGCTGTTTCTATCTCTTCACCCACTGAAAACATACACTTGTTCTGCTTTTTCTCTTACATTTGTGATATTAAAGTATATCGCCGATTTCCCTAAGTGTGAATACGAGCACCTATTTTGCTGTCTGCAGTATTGTGTGATATCCTACAAATTCGTCTCTGTGTTGCAACAGAGAAGGGGAAAGGAATCATAGAAGCAGCAGCCCCCGGGATTAAAGGATGCTGAGGTGGTGCCACGGTTTAAGCTCAGCTCGCAACTGTGCACCACACAGCCACTCGCTCACTCCTCTTTCCCCCACACCCCAGGGAATGGGGAGGAGAATCAAAGGCAAAACGTTGTAAGTTGAGATAAGAACAGTTTAATAATTGTAAACAAAATAATAATAGTAAATAATAATAATAATGATAATGATAAAAAAGGAAAAACCAAACACGACTCACAATACAATTGCTAGTCACCTGCTGATCCACGCCAGACCCCATTCCCAAGATCAAATGAGGATAGTATTTATTTCTTTGTGTTTCTCTTCACTGAGGATTCATCATCTCCTTTAGGGCAGCCAGAAAGTGGTCAGAATAGGGTTCCTAGCAGAATTAATCTACCATACAAGCAGTTTAGGATCCTACAACTTTTAACGCGCCATGGTGCAATATGGCAAATATGTTAGGGTGGTGAGGCCCTGGCACAGGGTGCCCAAAGAAGCTGTGGCTGTCCCATCCCAGGAAATGCTCCAGGCCAGGTTGGATGGGGCTTGAACCTGGGACAGTGGAAGGTGGTCCTGCCCATGGCAGGGGGGGGTTGGAACAGGATGACCTTTAAGATTCCTTCCAACCCAAACCATTCTATGACTCTGGTTCTGTGTTTGATCCCCACAGCATGATTGAATAAAAGAGACTGCAGCACCATTTTAACCAGCGAAGCCATTAAGCAGCAAACAATACTTCATTTAATTTACCATATCAAGGCGAAATATGACTTTATTTTAAGACGACATTTTCTGAGGCTTTATCTGAAACCACCAAATAAAATAAAACATTGGCATTGGGCTAAGGATTAGAATCATATGATTGCTAATGAAAAATACATACTGAGCTATCAAGCTTGTGCAAATTAAAGTTTTTGTCTCTTTCTTAACACAGGATATAATATCCTATTTCATTACGTGATTCTATCAGAATATTAAAATTTTCCATTAGCAGGATTAGATTAGGTCTTAATATTAAACTATGTACGTCAGTCCAATTAAACGAGATAGGTCCCTTTGCCCTGTTACCATGCCGGTATTATTCCAGCTAAAACCCTTTTTCTTACATTCAACAGGGATTTGAGCAGGACACAGCTCTGAATATTAGGAGCTGTCCTGGGTAACTGTTCATAATGAAGAGCAACAACTGGGAGGTAAATCCCTGCCACCAAATAGGCTTAAACCAAAATAACATTTTTATTTTTTATGGAGAAAATTACATGAAATGCCAAGCATGTGGATTTAATGAATATGACTTTATAAAACCATAAACAAGATTGGGTTTATATTTCTTTTTCCTTTTTTCTACAGCACAGCGGAAACAAATTAAATTTGCTCTGAGATGCACTACTCATAACTATCATCTGTGTTGTAAACATCTTATCCGTAATCAGAAATTCAATACTGCAGACCACAGAACCCATTGAGGTGTTAAGCTGAAAGGTAGGAGGAAAGCAGGGTGAGCATTTTTCTGGGGAAAACATATGGGTTTTTTTCCCAATTGAAAAGCCTTAAATGAGATTCAATTAGAGGATGACTGGAAAATGATGCTTAATGTTCAATTAGAAAATTGTCTTATTAGAGTCATGATGACTCTTCAGCCCAGGGGTGGATACTCCATTTTGCAGGTAACTCAGACACCATATTTTTATTCTTTATATCATTTTATATTATTTAGGGATACATTAGCATGAATGGCCAAGCAACAATCCTGTGCTCACACAGCCTTCAGTCAAACACTTATTGATGCATTAGAAACTTAAATGGGCTATTCACTGAAGCCTTAGAAGGGAGGCTTTTGAAAGGGGCCAGTAACAGAGCATATTAATGCTAGAAGATAATAACTTAGCAAAACAAATGCAAGCTTCTGTCTGCCTATTATCCAGGTATACAGATAAAAGTAATGGCATGGAATGGCCACGGTGTTCTGCAAGCCAAAGGGCTGGTTTTGTCTAAGTCCAGTTTCATGCACAGTTTTGATCTGTAATTTACATTTCTGAAGGGCTTCAGGCCATGAAAATTGGAAGAAAATTGATTTGGGTTGTGCTACAGGGCTGTGAACAGGTTAGGACTTGGTTTAACAAAGATTAAAGCATGAAATATGAACAGGAGCAAAACATTACCTGTTGCACGTAAGTACCATGACACACCTTGGAAGGAAAAACTCAAGGTTAGAACATCAGCCAGTGTGGAAAGCAACTACGAAAGGCTCATTCTCCAGTCACAGTGTTGATGTCAACTGGGAATTGCATACTCCTATGCACAAAAAACTGTATGTAATGACAACAAAGGGAAAAGATATTTTGTTCATGAAGATATCAGTGAGTACAACAGACTTTTTGGTGTGCACAAAGATTGCTCAAATTGTCTTTCTGCTTTCAATAAAGACCTGGAGGACTTTGGGAGGGAAACAAACATTTTGAGGCAGCCACAGGGTGTATATCACCTCCCTGCTCCCTCGTAACAATGACAAGATGTTGTCTTGTAACTGGGATGGCCAAGGGACAGTGTTGGTGCTGTGTCACAGCAGTTGTGTCCTGTAGCAGACCGTTTGTCTGCTCCTATCAAAGGAGCCCAGCCAGGGTCGCCCGAAAGGACCACGTGTTGTGGTGGTAGTCCCCGGATGGTCGGGTGGGCTCCGCCACTGACACGTGCCGCTTGCCCCGCAGGGCCAAGGACAGATGGATTGCTGAGAGGCACGGCAGTCCAGGGCACTCGAGCCCGGCGCAGAGTGTCGATGACAAAGGCGGCGCGAGGAGATAAAGGCGTGGAGCTGACTTGCCACAGCAGACGTTTATTAAGAACAGGGGGCAGGCATGGTGAGGTGCCTGCGAACCTGACAGTCAGCCTCGAGCTGTGCTTTGCTCAGGCGTAAAAGGGGGACACCATGACCAATGAGGACGGGGGAAACGGGGTGGCTACAGAACTCCGTAAACCAATGACACACACTCAGAGGCGGACCCCGAACACAAGAACCTGTTAACTCCAAGGGGTAGCCCAAAGGGTCTGGAAGGAGGGGCGGGGCAGGGGGCCAAACCACTTCCAGGGTCGGCCCCAGACCCCGAGTGGCAGGGAAATAACTGGAAACTTAGGCAGAGTCACAGGGGACACCACGCCTGGCACCAGCCCAGGGGGTGTCCTTATACCTCCGAGCCCTCCTCGAAGCTGTCATTGAGATCCTGGGCAGGGCCGTACGAGGAGAGGGTGGCAACCATGACTTGCCCCTCAACAGTGTCCCTGGAATACTCTGATTCAGGGTGACCTGACGAGGAACATGAGTGTATTCTGTCTGGCACTTGTGAAGTCACATTAATGTAATTACCAGAGGTTCAAAGGGGTACAGGGTAACGATACCAGGCCCAGGCTCTTTGTAAGTTTCTTCTGCTCTAAGCAGTTTTATATCACACTCCACAGTGCAATGTGTTACCAGAGAGATGTTATTAATTTACAGGCAGAAGAGGTGTCACATGCTACAATTTTATTGTGAATTTTGTTATATTAAAATCCTCTTGAAATCAAGAATACATTTTCTATTTGATTCAGTGAAGGCAGTATTTCACCCTGGTACCATTTTTAAAGTCTAATCTTGTGAGCACTTGAAGAAACCTGTGTTTGAAAATAATGATAACTATAATATTCTGATTGCAATGTGGATTTTGTATATCTCTGCAGCTAAAATATGAAAAATTCTTGTATATATTTTTTAATCTCATAATTTAAAAACTTTATAGCCAAGACTCATAGTTTTTCAATTTTTTGACTGCTGATATTAAACAGTGTAACTACATAGTACTAGAATAGATCAGCTTCCTAAAACATATTAATGTAATAAGCAATCAGCTTAAAATTGTTTGAAATAAACATGTCTACTTACTTAAATAAAGTCAGTTCATTTTCTTTCCCTTTGGTATGACTTACACCCTTTCCCAAGCACTTTCATCTTTTAGCATAATTAAAATCCACTAAACACACTTCAGTTCATCATCCCCAACATCACTAATGGATCCTTCCTGCTCTCAGTGATCTGATGATTACGGATAATATTTCTCTACAGAGAAGTCATTCGTATCAGAAGCACATCCTAGAGTAAATTTAATTTGTAACTTATGTGCTGTAAATATAAACACTGCAGTGAAAAGGTTTGTCTTGTTTATGCTTTTATGTAGGCATATTCATTAAACCTGTATTTTCTATGGTTTATGACATTCATTCAAAATTGAAATGTCACACAGTCAGTTTGGTCTATATGACTACAGAGACTTACTTGCTGATTTTCCTTTTCATTATTACCCATTACCCTGATGTCTCTACTCCATCATGCTTGCAAAAAGTATATAGCACTTACTACTTACAACTTTCTGCATTCTGTGCTTTTAATGGAAGGGAATATTTGGCTCCCACAGGAAAGATATTTTATGGTTCTTCTGGGAGTCAGCCAGGACCAACTGGGATACATGAACTAGGTTGTCAAATAAGATGCATCTTCTTTCTATTGTTGTTCAGCTGCTGTTAAAGGTGTGTCTGACTAGCAAGAGATATTTCTTTTGCTACAGGAAAAAGTACAGATGGGTTTGGAAATATGGCTCCATGTAAGCTTGAGGCTGAGGTTTGCCCTTGAACTCTAGTCCAGCAGTGACATGCGATGATGAACAGCTCTCTGTCTGGAGAGGTTAGGGTGATTCCTACAACACCAGGGAGCTTGCAGAGCCAAGGGCTTTGTCATGCTCTCCCTGTCAGAGACAACTCAGCAGCTCCACAGCCTGTTTTTTTGGAAGTGAGCTGAGAGGTTCACAGCATTCCCCTTAGAAAGTCTCAAATTAGTCAGAAATGTTCTATTGTGTTTAATTTTTACTCAATTGCTTCAAGAAAGAATCCACATTTTTTGTGCACTGGCCTTCTCCTGACCACACTGAACTAAGAATGTTTTGTTTGCACCCAGACACACAGATTTCAAAAACAGTCAACGGCTCCTCAGGGGTGAACATCTATGACGTGATGCCTTGAGAAAAGATCCAGAAAGAAAAATCAAGAAAGAGGAAAGAGCAAGTAATGCGGGGTGGTGGTGGGGTGAGATGTGGTCTCCTGTGTGTTCCGAGAGTGTCCCGATTCGAGATAGACCTTTCCAGCTGCTGCATTCGACAATGTGCGGGTAGACCTTTTTTATCACTTGTACTGATGGGTAGCACAGACACACACACACACACACTCCAGTGTTTCTAATTAACTTAATACATTTACCAGAGATACAGAACTTCAGAGGGCCCAGATATGTGGATATATTCCAAAAGGCGTTTACTTTCGAAGGGATCCAGGAGCGTAAAAGGGCAGAAAGGCTGTGAGTAGCCATTCTTATAAAGGTCTACGGCCAATAGGGTTGGGGAGCAGGCGGGGAGATACAATGACAACCAATGAGAAGAACGGAGGGGTGGAGTGTGTGATACAATGAGAATCAAGGGGAAGGGAAGAGTAAAGTAAGGGACACAGCAACAACAACAACAATCAACATAGGAGGATTAACGTAACTAGGGAGAGACCACTTGACCAACACTCATAGGGTATTTTACACCTCAGAGTTGTCCCACCAGTTTGCTGCTGCTGTGGGAACCTCTCAACTTCTCCGAGATAGTTTCAGCCACTGCAACAAGCAAGAATGAAATCAAATACATAGGCACCTGTCTGAGATGCAGGGATACAAAATTCAGTTCAGAGATATGAGTAGGAAAAACAGAACCTGGGATACAAAGCTGAAGAAGTCTTGTCCAAACAGCACTAAACAGCCAGAGGAAATCAGTTTTCTGCTTTGTCTTCAAAGAATCAATGCTGATACTTCTACTGATTTTATTATTATTAAGCACTGGTAGTGGATCCTTTTAAATTCAACACATAACAGTGTTGAATGAAGGAATTTACACCTCCTGATGTACAGGTAGTTCAACAGATGTGAGAATTGGGAATAGCTGGTTTTCTTTCTCCCACTGAAACTTCAGTTTTTGTTTCTATCAACTCACTGTTCTAGCAGCCTCATTTCACTTTAATGTGATTTTGCAAAATTTCCAGGTCTCTATTAATTTTGCTGTCTGATTTCCATTAATAGAGTTTTAATCCAATGCCTTTGCTCTCAGCATTTTTAATAGTGCTCAGTAATTAAGAAGAGAAATAAAAGTGTAAATCAGAAGCAGCTATCAGCAGTGTTAATCATGTACATCCTGATTTCTTACTGCAGGAGAAGTGTTACCACTGATGTTAAAAAACATGTGAAGGTCAAGGATAAGGATGGGATGTCTGGATTCAGGGCATGACTGACAGCATCTCCTACAGAAATAAAGAAGATCCTAAAGTAACTCATGGCTGTTTAAGTCGCCCTGGGCTGTGTTTCTCATATAGTGTCTAAGAAGTAATTCAAGCATCACATTTTGTAAAGCATTTGCCTATTTTTCAATTCAAATTCTACATTTATTATTTATAGCTTAATGCTTGAATTCATATTCAGACAGAGGCACTGCTTGTATATTCAGGATGAGTTATGACTCCTGTTGAAGTTCATGGAAAATCTCCCATGGATGTTGATAGGAAGCAAAGTTTCACCTTTCATATGACGGGAAGATTTAACAGGCAATTGTTTCCATGTATTTTATAAAAATAAGTAATCATATAACACATGCATAGGGTTTGCTAATACCTCCAGAGATACTGTAGTGGGTTTTTGCTGTTAAAGTTTATATTTTGACATTTTTTCATAGATTTTAATTGTTTTAAATTTAATTCCTGTGTAATATGAAACTTGCTGTGTTTAATCAGAGAACAACTGCTACATCAAAATTAAGTAAATTCAACTTAGAAATACTTTCCTTCCTCATATACTGCTAAAAGTGTGCAATGTTTGAGTTATAGAAAGGTGGTTAAGACTAGTTTACATTGCCTTAGAAAGAGATACAGATACTGGTTTTTCTTTATGTGTGGTGAGCCAGTTTTGAACACTTTGATACAAGAAATACATTGCTAAACTGCAGTGAGTCTGGAAAGAGCCAACAAAATACTTGGGTCCAGAACATTTGCCCTGTGCAAAGTTGAGGGAACTGAACTTATCCAGCCATGAGCAGAAATGGCTTAGAGAGTTCCTGACAGCATCCTTTCCATACCTGCCAGGAGTTTCTGAGTAGGTGGAGAGTGTATAATGAGGTTAGTGGCAGGAGGACAAAAGAAAATTATCATAAATTGGAAAGGGGATGGTTACAATTTGATGTGAAGAAATATTTCTCAGGGCAAGAATGGTCAGGCATTAGAACAGCTTGCCTAAGAAAGCAGTGAAATCTTCACCCAGGAAGACACTGAACTGATGAAAGCTGACAGAAACTTTGCCTGAATTCAGGGCAATCCTGCCCTGAGAAGAAGGCTGGAATAGTAACCTTTGCTAAGGTTCAAACATGAATAATTCTATTATATTAGCCTGAAAATAACAGACTGCTAGAAGCAATAAGATAAGTTGTACTTCTGGTTATGACTCTTTCACAAGATTTGAAGCAACATTTCATTTCTAGAAACTCTGATTGAAAGGCAACAAAAGTGATGATTTAAATTTATTCTAGGGTTTATCCATCACTGATGATGACTTGGTATGATGAAATCCTGGAGAGCTGCCATACTATACAACCATGACTTTGTCAAGATTCTAGCATCCTACCCACAAATATGAATGAAGATTACAAGTTTCTGGATTTTTCATCATGAAACTTACATTTTCTGTGGCATATGCTATTTTCAGTTAAAAGTTAAGCAGATGTGATTTAGAGTTTATTAAGGAATTGTTATAGGTATTGTTCTGTATTTCTCTGACTGCTCTTATGTCATACAGGGCAGATTCTTTTTATTCTCTGAAATGTCATGGTTATTGAAAAACAAGTTCACAATTTACAAAAATTCAATATAAATCAACTAATTTGTGCTTCATAACAATCTCTTTTTGCGAAGTCCATAATCATTTAATTGAGAGAGAATTGGGATTTTTCAGCCTGGAGAAGAGAAGGCTCCAGGGAGAGCTCAGAGCCCCTGCCAGTGGCCAAAGGGTTTTCAGGAGAGCTGCAGGAGGACTTGGGACAAGGCATGGAGGGACAGGACAAGGGGGAATGGCTTCAAACTGACAGAGAGCAGGGTTAGATGGGATATTCAGAAGAAATTCTTAACTATGAGGGTGGGGAGGCCCTGGCACAGGTTGTCCAGAGAAGGTGTGGCTGTCTCATCCCTGGAACCAAGGCCCAGCTGGACAGGGCTTGGAGCACCCTGAGATAGTGGAATGTGTCCCTACCAATGGCAAGGGGTCAGAATTAGATGATTTGTAAACTCCCTCCAATCCAAAACCTTGTTATGATTCAAAGATTCTTTTTATTCATTACTTTTTCCACCAGCTCCAGAATAAATATTGTGACTTCAATACTAAGTATTGATTAATTTGGGTATTCTCATTCAGTCAATAATGTCAGAACTTTGCTATGCTACCAAGAGCATCTGTTACTATGTATAAAGCTGAATTTTCTTGCTTCTCCATTCTCTCCCCCTTCACAGCAGCTAATAAAAAAGGGAAAGAAAAAAAGTTAATTAAATTCAGATGGAGTGTGTCAGGCATTGTCAAGATTTCAATGGCTACTTTAATCAGAAGTAAAACCCATATTGGTTAAGATGCGTAGTAATTAAAAGTCTTTCAAAAAAAAAAAAAAAAGAGTTTTGATAAGGAAAATTGTACTGAACTACTAAACCTTCATCAATTTGTCAAGTACAAAATGTCAAAGCTGATGAATATACCTAATTGACATTAGCACTAACTTAGAGTAGAACACCAGAGAAAATAAGGAGAAATTTAACTACCATTTTCTCTTCTTCCTTTGCTGCTTTGATAGATGGATAAAGCAGCTCTAGGTAAGGCCACTTATAACACCTCCTGTCAGGGAATTTTGAGCTACACTGTACAGAATAGCAGACTGTAAGACACAGGATCCTCACCAGTTTATTTCTCTGTGGCACTAAGGAGGACATCTATGTGCTCTCCAGCACTTTGCAACACATCTAGATTTGTTATGTCTTTTTGTTGTTATCACCCAGTTAGCAGGCAAGAAAAGTGAAGTACATCAGGGTGACATGACTTCTCCAAGGTCTCACATGTCACTGGCCTAACCATGTAAAGACTTTGGAACTCCTGAGTCATAGCTCTGTGCTCTGGTCTATCTGCAAGGCTGCTGCTAATGCTGTTTAATGTTTACTTTTCAGAGGGAAGATAAAGTGACAATAAAGTGTGGATGTCCTTAAAACAGTGAATTTTAGAAGGAAAGCTCTAGCTGAAGACAACATAAACAACAGAAGAAAGTTAATAACCAGGAACTCAGCTGTACAAATTCCTTGACGTTTCAGGCTGTATTCTGTGCTGCTCATATACCATCAGTCTCTTGAGCTGTCTTGACTTCTCAAAGGCTGGGTCATTTGGATCATATTCCTAGGCATAGAAAACAAAGTGTTCATGCTGGAACTGGAGATTGGTTTTGTTACTGCAAGGTAAAGAAAGAAATCCACTTACATCAAGCATTAATACAGATTTACAAAAATTCAATCAGTTATAGAAAGATAAAACAATGAGATGCAGCATTTCACTTAGACTTACCAGCAGTGGCTCTGTTTTTAGGTGTATATTAGACACTGAGCCAACTTACACCATCAGCTTGGTGTTCCAAGGAGTTCCAGAGACACGTTTAACAGCTTCTTTCTTTGCCTTCCTCTTTGCTTCTTGAAATATCTCCCACTTTGTCCCCAGTGAATGAACACTGGAGCAGAAGTTCATGCACTGAGAGTCGCAGTCCCTCATGTTCGCTTGCAAAATGTTTGTTGAGTTGCATACCCAATACCTGCCTTCTTTTCATAGTTCCTGCTAATGTCTAACGTCTAAAGTCTAATCAGCTAATGTCCTGTGATCATTTTGTAAGTCATCTAGTTTAAAACATAATTTTATACAAGTGTTTTATTACTATTTTAACAGTTAGTGTTGGAGAGGTCCACACAGAGTATGTCTGCACATGCCTGTGGAGCAGCACAGGAACAGAAGGATTGAAGCAATGTAGAGGGAGTCTCTGCCTGGAGATGAGATGATAAATGTTCTTGTTCTTGCACTTGGAGCAAGAACAAGTATCACTGAGGCTGGAAAAGGCCTCTAAGGTGATCGAGTCCAAACATTAACTGTGCACTGCCCAAGCCCTAAATATGTCCCTGTTTGCTACAGCTACACATCTTTTAAATCTCTCCAGGGATGGTGACTGTGCCACTTCCCTGGGAAACCTCTTTCAGGGAGTGACAGCCAATTTTTAACCCCTAATATCCATTCCAAGCCTCCCCTGGGACAACTTGAGATGAATGTCAGCCTGGGTGTGGGGCATGGGTGAAATTCCCTGTGGATTCACATTCTGTGGCTTTCCACAGGTGCTGCAAAGAGCATATAGTTATTAACTGCCTGCAGTGGGCACAGGAGCAGGGATAGGCAAGAACCTGAACAGAAGAGATGGGGAAATAAAAGCAAACAGAAGGAAATGGCTGCTGAATTTTAAAGATCATTTCAGCATTAACTTGTATAGCTCAACACCAGGAGGAAAGCAAAAGTATTCAGCAAACTCAAGCAGAAAAGTAGAACAAATCTTGAATCAGATTAATGATACCTCAGTGACAGTATTTCAAAGGGATTTAGATGGTTATACCCTACATTACAAGGAAAGTGTGATAACCATGCAAGTAAATGTTAATTTCCATGGAAATTACAACAATAAAGCACTTTGAGGTACTATCTTTCATGCAGCAAAGGTCCCAGGGTTACTTTACTATTCAAAACAATTTAAAACAGCGACAGACAATGTTTTCTGTATTTGATTTAAAATCAACAATGAAAACCAGCTTTTGCATTTCTAAAAATGATAAACATTCTGCATTCAGACAAAACTTTTTCTATACTGCCTCTGAGTCCACTAAGTCACCTGAACTCTGTACTTTTAGTCTGCCTCTCTGCTTGCTGATGCTGCTTGATGGACCTTCCATCTGTTACTGAACATCAGCCCTCCCTAAGGCAACAGCTTTAAAGCACAAAAAAACCTACAAAATGGTACTTAAAGTTCACCCTTCTTTTGTGTCCAGATCTGTTGGTGGAGAAACAAATGTCTTCCAAAACAACACTTTAACTGCAAACGGCACCAGGATACGGCCATGGAGATATCAGTCCTCATTCTGTAGCACTCCAGAGCTCAGCTCTCAGGAATGATCCTTACTTGCTCATTTTTTCAGCATCATTCTTAGATAAAGTACCTCTGCTGTTTAAAGGTCTGTACTGGAATGATTTTTCATAAGCTTGGCCTCAGTAGACCCAGACTCTAGCAAATGTGTTTTAATTTCTTATCCACTTAGAAAGCCTAACTTCTTTTCTGCCTTGTATTTGGGTATGTTCATATTGGGGTTTTTTTTCATGCTGAAATTTTCATTATTCCAGAGAGGTGACTTTTAAGGGCTGAAGAACATCTAGATGCTCTCTTAGTTCCCTTTATTACATTGATGTCACGTTTTATTAGCTGCAGATCTTCAGGATTTTTCATTACATTGATATCACATTTTATTAGCTGCAGATCTTGTCTAAAACCTTTTGCACACTAAGTTTGTTCTAAATGTAAATCCTCCCTAAACACTCTGGCATTAATTCTTTTAGGTTTTATCTAAATTTGGGATAGAAAAAAATAGGTAGCCTGATGGAATGTTCTCAAAAGAGCTTACTTTATATTAGTTGCCATTTATTTTCATATCAGTGTTTGAAGCTATTTTCTAGCTATTTTTCTGGGAGGAACCATTTGCCATGGAAAGGCATTCAATTGAGTCTGAAAATTAATTGGAATTTGAGAATTTTAATACAGATTACATGGCTAATTCTTGCAAAGTTCGAGACTTTGAACTAGTATGAAAGATGTTTTTATTCCTTTTGATGAGTTAAACAAGCATTGTTGGCACAAGGACTGTGTGTGATCCATCGGTCCTTTTCATTTGGGTATCTCCCACATCCTATTTTTCCTTGACAAAAGAATCCTTCGTGGAACAGATCATCTTGAGTGTGATCCCACAGCTCACACAGGACAAAGAAAGGATCACACCCAGCCAGCATGGCTTTAGGAAAGGCAGGTGCTGCCTGAGCAGCCCGATGTCTGGTGACCTGCCCGTGGATGAGGGAAAGGCTGTGGATGTGTCTGCGTGGACTCCAGCAAAGCCTTTGGTGGCGTCTCCACAGCATCTCCTGGAAAAGCTGCAGCCCAGAGCCTGGGAGGTTCCCTCTGCTCCGGGTGAAGAACTGGCGACGGCCGGGCCCAGAGAGGGCTGGGGGATGGTGCCGCATCCTGCTGGGAGCTGTCACTGTGCTGTCCCCAGGGGTCAGCGCTGGGGTCTGTCCTGTTTAATATCTTTATTGGTGGTCCGGATGAGGGGATTGAGTTTACCATAGTAAATTCACGGAGGACATTAAGCTGTGTGAGTGTATGGCTCTGCTGGCGGCAGGAAGGCTCTGCAGAGGGATCTGGCCAGGCTGGAGCCATGGGCTGAGGCCAATGGTGTGAGGGGCAGCAGGGCCGAGTGCCGCATCCTGCCCTTGGCTCACACCTACCCCTGCAGCTCCAGGCGGGGCAGAGGGGATGGGAAGTGCCTGTGGGGAAAGGCCCTGGGGGTGTTGGTGACAGCGGCCGGACAGGAGCTCAGGGGTGCCCAGGTGGGCAGGAGGCCGATGGCCCTGGGCTGTCCCAGCCATTGGGTGGCCACAGCCCCAGGGCCCTGATTCTTCCCCTGTGCTCAGCACTGGAGAGGCCATGCTGTGAGTGCTGTGCCCAGTTNAGGGGGACCTTGTGGCTCTGCACAGCTCCTGACAGGAGGGGACAGCCGGGGGGGTCAGGCTGTGCTCCCAGGGAACAGCGAGAGGACTAGGGGAAATGTCCTCAGGTTGTGCCAGGGGAGGTTCAGGTTGGACATCCGAAAGAGTTTCATCTTGGAAATGGTTGCCAATCATTGGAAGAGGCTGTCCAGTGAGGTGGTGGAGTCACTATCCCTGGAAGTGCTCAGCAAATGACTGGACATGGCACTCAGTGCTCTGGTCTGGTGGTGATCAGTTAAAGGTTGGACTCAATGATCTCAGAGGGCTTTTCTAACCTAAATGATTCTGTGATTCCTACTCTTTCAACATTCCCTGTGAAATGCTGTTGTTTTTATATGAAAGAGACGTAGGGAGTCCCAGTGCTTCCTCCAGTGCTTGTACAGCCCAGCACACATCAGCTAACTGGAGCTGCCAGCTTTTTCCTCAGCCCTTGGGGTGTCAAAAGGAGCCCCAGCCAGTGATTTGTTCTCTGTATTAACTTAAGCTCCCTCACCCTTGCAGGCGAATACTTACTGGGAGCTTCCACCTAAAAATTTTAGTTTATTTTGAAGGAGAGAGGGTAAGGAGATACTTTTAGCACAATTGAAATCTCTAGAAAATCTGCATATTTTTCCCTAAATGAATGCCACTTTTTGTAGAAATGCTCTAATTTGCAATCATGAGAATGAAATAAAAAGCAGGTCAATTTGGTTCAGGCTGTGCTGTTGAAGATGTGGGTTGCACAAACATTTTTGTTCTTTGGCCATTTAAGAAATTTGCTGCCCTTGACCCCAAGTGATGGTTCTAGTCCCCATGACCCATGTTGCTTCCCTTTCACTTGTGCCAGTGCAATCTGGATTTGTCACTACAGAAAATTTTTCACAAATTACATCCTGGGCTGCCAAAGTGTCATCTGCAAGCCCCATTTCCACCTTTCAGCCTGTGAGATGTACAGGAGCAGATGGTGAGGGCTTAGAGAAAGAACATTAAATGGCCTTACTGATTTTGGCCAAAGATTCATATATTCATATAATTGCAGAATCATTACATTTGGAAAAGTCCTTTAACATCATTGAAGTTCAGCCATTAACCCAGCACTGCCAGGTTCACCATTAAACCATGTCCCTAAGCACCACATCCACACATTTTTGAACACTTTGAGGGATGGTGATACTATCACTACCCCAGGAAACATCTTCCAAAGCTTGATAGCCCTTTCAGTGAAGAAATACTCTCTATATGTCAAATATAAACCTGCCCTGGCATGACTTGAGACCATGTCCTCTTGTTCTGTTAAGCTTCCACCTCTGCTTCTGGAAGAGGTCAAAAGCAATGTGTTAGTGGAGAATCATGTCCAGTGCAAATTCACAGGGAAAATTTTGCTGAATACTCATCTGTGTGTGGATTGGGAACTTCCAGAGATGTTGATAGTGTCAGAGGTAGTGTTGGTAGTCTTCATGGATTGTCTAGTCTATTCCTCTCCATCCTGCTTTCAAAACAAGGCAGAATCCAGCACCCACAGCACCACGCAGGAATTGTTTGAATAATCACCTCCTTTATTTTTCATCTTGGACTGCCTGCCTACGGAGTTCCTCCGTTCTTTAACTGGAAAAGCAATCCAAAATGAATTGTATTGTCCTTTCCACAGGCCACTCATTTTTTATCCTCTTGCATGCCATGTCTTGTATTGTTCATCACAAGTTTGTTCCCTGGATTATTTCAGCTACCTGTCTACTGAGAATCTCACATGCTCAGAGTACAGTGTACTCTGAGGCATACACTGATTTAAGGATTTTCCAAATAGTGTTTGCTGTCCTTTTTCTCCTTTTTTTGTTCTTCCTAACGTGATTTTATGGCCACTGCTGAACATTACACTGGTGCTTGCATGGACTGTCTATTATAAACCCCAATTTAATCTCTGAGCTGTAGCAATTAGCACAGAGTATATGTATTCTAGCATAAATGTTAGGCTATTGGGGTTTAGTTTCCCCATGTGAATCACTTTACATTTGTTTGAAACAAACATTTTCTTCTGCTGCTCTACCACTGATTCTTACTATCTCTTCTAATTATTCAGTCTGCCTGCGTCTTTCCTACAGGTAAATATTACAATACCATTACCAAAATGTCATCTTCTGATCTTTCAACTGTCTTTTAATTAGTGTAAGAACTCTACTGACTAATTTACTTGCCTGGTTTCTTTTAACACTTTTATTGTGAGGAGTTTTTAGAGAAACTTCTTGAAACGATAACTGGACTGTATTAACCAGGCCAATTCCCCTTCTCTGTGAGGTATTAAATATTCTTTCATGAGGTAGGATCCTGCTCAAGCCATAAAAATAATGAAATACTTCATAATTTTTGCAACTCTTCCACTACTTAGGCATTTTTTTAAAAATTTTTGTGCATCAGTTTTTTATTTCTCTGAGATGGGGAAAACTTGCTGTTCCTCAAATAAAAGATGAGAGACTTCAGGGAAGCAGTCACAGAAGAAACAAAGTACTTTAATAAACTGATAACTTAGACCAAGTTTTATAAAACTTGCAATCTAGTGATTTTTTTTTAAATAGCAATTTGAATATTTCATGGAATACTTAAGGAGAACGATTTTGTAAATTTAACAAAAAAGAAAAGTATTAATACTGAAACAGATTTAAAGACATTAAAAAAATTCTAGTAGAATGCTATCATGTTTTATCCTATGACAATTTTTGCCCCAATTTTTTGATTTGTAGTTTTGAGGAATGAAATATGCAAAGAATGGAGAACATTGGAGGCATGTGAGTAAATCAACAGAAGAACTCTGCTTCGAGGCAAAGACCTTCTATTATCTGACCACCAATACAACTGTTTAATAAAAAGGGTGTAATGGGAAAATATTTAATTTTCTATCCTTTCTAATTTACATGCCCTGAATCTAAGCCACTCTGTTTTGATCTCTGGCCATTAGTAGATGTGGAAGTCAAAAGCATTCCTAGTATAACTTCTACTCTACAGCTGCTGGACTTAGAGGCTGTCTAGCTCTTTTCCAGAATTTCATGCTAATTCCTTTGGAGAGCAGATTCAGGGGGCTGTAGCAACTTACCTCTGATCTGGAGCCAGACTGGGAGAGCTGGGGGTGTTCAGGCTGGAAAAGAGGAGGCTCTGGGGAGACCTTAGAGCCCCTGCCAGTGCCTAAATGGGCTCCAAGAGAGCTGGGGAGAGCCTATAGTGACAGGACAAGGGGGAATGACTCCAAACTGACAAAGAGCGGGGCTAGATTGGCTATTAGGAAGAAATTCTTCCTTGTGAGGGTGGGAGACCCTGGCACAGGTTGCCCAGTGAAGTTGTGCCCTGGCAGTGTTCCAGGCCAGGTTTGACAGGGCTCTGAGCAATCTTGTCCATTGGAAGGTGCCTATGTCCATGGCAGGTGGAGTTGGACTGGGGGATTTTTAACATCCCTTCCAAGCAAAACCATTCTGCGATTCAAAGTTTCCTTTTTTCTGTGCAAAATGCAGTTGGACAAAAACCCTGTACGTGACTTGGGCTTGTAGGTGCTGCCATAAGCCTGCACAAAGTCAGGACAACAAATTTTCTGGATACAGAAGCAAAAATCCCTGCTGTATTTTTTTCCCTTCCCTGGATCCAGCATTTCAGGTGTCTGTGTGCAGGCTACAGGGATGCTGGTGTGGAACATGCTGGGTAAGGTTGTGGCTGAGTGGACAAAAAAATGGTTTAATATTAACTTGCCTTGAGTGTAATGACAGACATCTCAACAAGACCAATCTCCTCCATTATTAAGAAGCTTCAAAGAAGATGTCTCAAGCAGGGTTAGTCTCCCAGGACCCCTTTTTAGTCTATGTAGAGAAATAGAAAATCCTCGGAGTGACTCATTTGGCCTATTTTTATCTTTTACTTTAGAATGGAATGAATCGCATCTAGACTCCACTGAATACACTGAGAAGGGGAACATTTACCAGAACTGGGAGTGTGGAGTGACTAAGTCAGATGTCGATGTCTCTGTTTAGTCTGGTGACTAACTAGAAAAGTATGAATTATGCCTTCGCCGAGGACCCAAGCACAGCTAGATTGCAATACAGGCAGACAGAAAGAGACGTGCAGTGGATCCTCAGCTCCTCTTCCAGATGAATTAACACCATGTCTCATAGTCTGTTTGCTTCTGGACACATTTTCCTTCTGGGCACATTTCCCAAGGCTCCCTCAAGCACAAGATGTTTGCATCCTGTAAAGGAGGAGAAAGGATTAAAAAAGCTGGTGGAAGTGGAAAGGCCACTCCTGTCACACAGCTGTTGTCTAACACCTCTTGTCTGCCTGTTTTGGTCACTCTGTAGTAATTGCTATATGCTAATGGCCTTCATCATAGGTAAGATTCAAGGGTATGAATGGGTATACTGTTGTAGTCACACCTTTGATGTCAGTGGTGTGACCGGTCCTCGGCGAGAACTCTCCTCCTCCTCGCAGGCAGGCTTACCTCTGGGCACACGCGCCTGGCACTAGGCAGAACAGGCGGGTGGAGTCGCCCCTTTGGTGGCGCGGCCCCAGGCAAGAGAATCTCTGTGCAGAGAGGCGATAGAGAACGGGAGCAGCAGAGAAGTAAAAGGCTGGAGCGAGGTGTTCTCCTCAAAACCCTTTATTAGGATCCCAGCCCGCGAGACCTAACTGAGGATTGTTACAGAGTAACAGTCCCTGTTGGCACGGACGAGCGAAGCCGAACCAACTGACAAGTAACGGTTTTGCAAGGTGTTAAATACCCGGCCGACTAGCCAATCGCGAGCAAGCTTAGGGGTGGGGAAGGGGCGGTGTCCACATCTCGGAACCAATAAACTCAAAGCTTATAAGAGACATATTTGAATCAACCAATCACAAACATAACGGTCAAGAACAGTCTAGAAAAAGGGGTGGGGCTAGGATGATAGGCAGCTCCTTCCCCACCCACAGGGCAGTTCTCAGATCTCTGTGCCAGCCCCCGTCAGGGTGGCACCCACCGAGAAGGTGGAGCTGGCCCTGCAGAGGGTGGGAGCAGGATTTTCTCCCACCACAGTATACTTCCCATATTATGAATTTTGCATGTTTCTTTCAACATTATAAAAATATTTAATTCAAGAAGATTTTAGTGGTAAATTTCTTTTGGCCTGTGAAAAAAGTAAATCAATGTGATAAAAAATGTGTAGGACAGGAAAAACATGCTAAACATTGAAAAAAAGGAGCAAGTTGTTTAAGATAGGAAAAACATGCTAAACATTGGAAAAAAAGAGCAGTTGTTTTGTATTTTTAAGTCTGGAGACTGATACTGAAATTGTTTCTCTTACCAACTTGCCAGGGAAACTTTTCTTGTCACGCAGCTGAAGGATGTCTTGGTTTACTACACAACCCAGCGGTGATCTTATCACTTCAGATTGATGCGTTCTTGCTGTGCTAAGTGGTCCTTCAATACCACTGGCACCCCTGGTTTAGCTCAAATCCCAGGGGAACAGACCACAGGGCAGCAAATAGACCACTGAATAATTTTCAACACTCTGTATAAAAGGGCTGTGGAAAATCAGACTTTCTGCTGAAGATATTGCAAGCTTTTTATCTGCCTTCATATCCCAATTCTTATGCACTTTTTTGCCTCCTTTCCTTCAGCATAGAGAGTCTGTTCTAGATCCTCAAACTAGACACAAAATTATATTTGCTCTTATTTCTAAGAGGCCTTGAGACCATTTTGTTGACATTAGAAACTTAATTCTCATGCTGCCATTTCAAGCTATTAAGGGTGAAAGGTCTATAATTTTACAGAGTTGAAAAATTAATTCATTCCTGGCTGGAAAGAGCAGGTTGATTGATAAGCAGGGTTGGGTTTGGATCAGAATAGGAGGCAAAAAATAACGACCATCTTTGCTTTCCAAATCAAGATCAGAGTCAAGTAATACAGAAAGTTTATCATGAGATTATAGGAAAGTCCAGGAGATGGGAGAAAGGAAAAGAGAAACAAATGTCAACAATTTAACATGTAAAATATCTGTAATAGATCTGGGCACAATATCACTGGAACCAACTCAGAGATGTTTAAAAAAGCAGATTGCAGAAAAAGTGCAGCAAAGCACAACATTGGATCAAAATTATCAGGTCCGTCTGGCAGATACTGGCTGTTTCTCAATAGAAGCACTGTGTTGACACCCCAGTTTTGTGCTTTTATTCCCAAAAATTGTTGCTGAAATGGTCTGTATATAATGACACATCATTCCAGCTCTTTGCATTTGCCTACCAGCTTAATTTCAAAGTGCCCGAATTACCATTTCAAGTACTGTCTATAAAGCTCCTGAGGAATTTACAGTTAAAAGTGAGCAAAAGATCATCTGCCAAGTATAATAGAACTGAAGTGATGTGTAACAAATTCACTTGCATGGGAATTGCATTTCAGAAAGGACTTCAGATCTGGTTTTGAGTATACAGAATAATTCCACAAAGGAAAAGAACAATTTAAAAGTAATCAAAATATTGCATTTGGTTTTGACTATAATAATGTAAAGTTTCATCATGACATTAAGGTGAAAAGCTGAAAATGCCTGGAGACTCTGTCCCCTCCTGCCAAAAAATGGTCTGGCCTCAGGTAGTCCATGTCACTTCTCAGCTGCTCTACAGGAACATGATATTCCCGGGCATGATGCCTTCACTATTTAGGAAAAGCCAATTAGCACCAAAAACTGGAGCAAAATGAGTGTCTCCATTGCATATGATGCTTTTCCCTTGGGGAAGAAAATGAAAGAGAAACAATATGTGACAGTGCAGTCATGTTGCTTAATGCACGCCTGGAAGGAACCCAGCTATTGTTGTGAACAGGCTTGTTTAAAGCCTCTGAGGAACAGAATAGGGTGCTTCACTCCAAAATAAAAAAAAAAAAAAATTGAGAAAGGGATGTGTGAAATCAGGCTTTGCGTTTGGTTTTCATTTTTGTTGTTCTTGTGTGGTGGTGGGTGTCGAGTTTGTTGTGTGTATTTTTTGGTGTGAAATCGGAGTAATTTCATTAAATACTTTGCATGAAGGAAATTCTTAAATACTGATTCACATGAACAAGCAGATATAATGAGTATGGTTTTTTTTCTGTATGTGAATTAAATGGTCTCATGCTGCACAAAATTAGCACCAGTTTCCTTCTTGACAGAAGTTGGTTCCAATTAGGTTTTTCTGTGATAACTAGCAGCCTACAGTTGTTGTAGCTGCAGGATTGTGAGGGAAGCAAAACTGATTCTAAGCAAAAAATACAACTTTGTACCATAACCTAAATCTCCAAAATGGAGCCTACCTTTCTGTGAAAGTGTTCCATCCCTGGAAGTGTCCAAGGCCAAGTTGGAGAGGGCTTGGAGCATCCTGGTCTAGTGGAAGGTGTCCCTGCCCATGGCAGGGACAGGAATGAGATGATGTTTGGGTCCCTTCCAACTCAAACAATTCTGTGATTCTGTAATTCCATGATTCCATGATGATTATATATTAGAAAAAGATGTGTTTATCATTCATTTTATTCACTGATCCTCACATGGCACCTCTCTTTAGCAATGGGTATTCACATTTTCAAGTAAATAGTTTTTGTCCTGTTTTGCATGTGTAATACTGGGAGACTGTTTTTATAGCATATTATTTGTGGACATATAGTACCAAAATTTGAGCTGAGGAATGCTTTTACTTTATTTTTTCATTATTTGCCATCTACAATATTTTATCTATGTCTTGAATCCTAGCATTCCTCTCGCACTGACATAGTTTAGTGATGGAGTTGACATTGCTGTGTAACTGGTTCCACTCAGTCATGTTAAAGGGCTTTTCCTACCTAAAGGATTCTATGACTTCTACGATTCTATGCTTTGCACACAAAGTAAACATACATTGTGTTTTCAAGTGCCAGATTTGCAAATCAGGAGTGAAAGTATCTGCACCTTGATGTAAACCTCTCTCCTTTTGCAAATTCTTAACTTTGATTAGAACTGTCACTATTCCATGTTAAAACTCCCATTCCCTTCACCTGGTGGGATCAGCAGCATTCCTTTAATCCTCAATGAGCCTGCACAGATAAAATCCTACTGTACTTGTCTCAGCGATGTCTTATTGGACTGGTCTTACAAGGTCTCTGTAAAACAGGTGCTCCCTTTCTAAGGAACATCACCACTACTTAGAAGGTACTGGCTCACGGTCACTGATATTGATGGAAACAGCCATTTTATGATTCTATGAAAAGAGCAAAAGACTTTCCTTTGCAGGTGAAAAAAAAAGGTTGTAATTGAAAGTCTGGGCTTTTGGAATGGTTTGGGATGAAACGGACCTTAAAGACCATCCAGTTCCAGCCCTCCTGCCAAGAGTAGGCACACATTCCACTGGACCAGTTTGCTTCAAGCCGCATCTAATCTTGTCTTAAACACTTCCAGGGATGGGATGGGACATCCGCAGTTTCCCTAGGCAACCTGTCCCAGTGGCTAACCACTCTCACAGTAAAGAATTTCTTTCCTAACATCTGATCTAGCCCTGTCTTCTGGCAGTGGGAAGCCATTCCCCTTTATCTGTCACTCCAGGCCCTTGTCCCAAGTCCCTCTCCAGCTCTCAGAGCCCCTTTAGCCACTGGCAGGGGACTCTAATGTTTCCTCAGAGCCTTCTCTTCTCCAGTCTGAACAGCCACAACTCCCTCAGCCTGTCTCCAGCCCTCTGGGCATCTTTGTGGCTTGATGATGAAGGGCATCAGGTTGATGTCCTTCCTGTGCTGGGAACCTCAGAGCACCATGATGCTGTCCAGCTGGGGTCTTCTAGTGGAACAGGAGAATCACTTTCCTTGACCTGCTGGCCAGGCTTCTTTATATGTATGCATATATTTTACATATTATTTCATATCCCTGTACACACCACTCTTCTGAGCTGTGTGACGGTGCGTCTGTGCTGTTTCAAGGAAATACTAATCTTTGCAGGTCAGATCCAGCGGCAAAGACAAACCCGGAGGGTTCTGTCACCAATCCCTGCCCTCCACTCCCTTCAGCCACGCGGGGGAAAGGAAGAGGATTGTTCTGTTGTTCATTAAGCACGGTGGGTTTGTGAGGTTTATTGCTGGGTGTAAAAGCGGGTCTGTGTCGATGCACAGCCCCCGGGGAAGGAGTGCCGGGCCCGGCGCGGAGGATGCAGCAGATGCTCGGTGCCATCTAGTGGGATGAGGCACGGAGAGCACCGGCAAGGCTGAACAAAAAAAGTGCCTAATCTCGCAGGTTATTTCATGGACTTTTGCTCACGACAATTTATATTTCTCTGCAGGGCAGAAAGCCACGCTCCCGGGTGCATAAATACATACTCATAACACGCACGTCAGCGCAGCAAAGTTTAGTGCCGTGGCAGGGTTGGTTTTCTCACGGAGAGCATCCACTGCCTCTTATCTTGCAGCTCCAGCTCTGAAGTAAAGGGTTCTGCAGAGATGAGCAGCAAGGATTTCTACCTGCTAGGCCTTTTCTGCTTCCTGGGAACTAAGATTAAAAGGGAAAGAATGAAAGAGAATTAAATTGTTTGTGTGGCTGTGAGGAAAGGATGAGAGGATTGGGATTGTTCAGAGGGGAGAAGAGGAAAGTTCCGGAGTGACCTACTTGTAGCCTTCCAGTGCCTGAAAGGGCTGCAAGAAAGCCAGAGAGAGACTTTTGAAAGGGCTTGAAATTATAAGTGAAGGGGAAATGCCTTTAAACTGACACAGAGAGGTTAATATTAGATATTAGGAAGAAATTCTTCCCTGTGAGGGAGGCCCTGGCAGAGGTTTCCTGGAGAAGCTGTAGCTGCTGTATCCTTGGGAGTGTCCAAGGCCAGGCTGGACAGGGCTTGGAGTAGCCTGGGATAGCGGAAGGTGTCCCTGCCCATGGGCGGGAGGTGGAATAAGACGAGATGTAAAATCCCTTCCAACCCAAACCATTCTGTGATTCTATAAATCATAGCCTGAAATTTCTGGGAAAACATAACGCTATTTGGTGCCTGGCTAATAACAAATAAATAAAGGCCACTTCTCGCTATGAGTCTATGAGGCCCTGTAGCATAGCCAAATATAAAATGCAGGAGAATTGGAGTCCCTAATCTTTGTCCTGTCAGAAAAGATGACAGAATAAAGCTAGAGGAAAACAGGAACACTGTCTGACTGGAATGGTTGCTAAAGGCCTGTGGAACAGTCAACATATCTACTCAATAGTTTCCTGGCCAACACAACTCTCTAGGGATGTCCTTTTCTGAATCGTTCCTAGAATTATTACAGAAAGTCACAGGTCTATTTAACCAAAAGTAAAGAGGCAGAGTTGACACACCTTTCTAAAAATGAAGGGATTATTTACCATATTTATCTTAACCTCACCTGTAAGAAACAGAATAAGTAACATTTCCAAAAATGCCACCAGGGGCGGGGTGGGGGGGATATGGCAAAATGCATCCCAAACATTAATTTTGCACCACATTTTATTAATTTTATGCTCTGTTTTCCAACTGTCTTATTATGATATTTTTCAAAAAATTTCACCAAACTTAGATCAGCCATGCTTACACAGAATTACAACTTCATTTTGCATTTCCTTAAAAAATTAAAACAATTCTAGGAAAAAGCTTCAACAGATCCACCTTACCAAATATTTCTCTTTATTCTTCAGTCAATAATAGGAATAGTATAAATTTTCTAGTTTCAGAAAAGACTATATGCATTCCTAACTCAAATGAGTTTTTGCTCCTCTGGCTTGTTCCCAGCAACATAACTGAGCTAAAATGAATAGTCCTGATTCCTGCCATCAGAATGCTCTTGGTCACTGGCTGCCTGCCTCTGTTGGGATCCCATTTCTGAGCCAATTCAGATCAGTCCTGCAGAAAACTATTTCCAAATAGGTCTCAGATTGAGTCAGATTGTAAGATTGACCAAGATGCTCAAAATGCCACACAGAAGTGCTGGTTTTTTTGGTTTTGTTTGTTGGGTTTTTTCCCCATTAACATTTAAAAAAATCTGAACCTCCTTAACAGGCATAAGATTTCTGTGGCTTTATAAACATCTGCAAGTTACCTATGAGGTGTTCTTTTTGTACCCTAGAAATCTAAAGGGCTTGTTCTTTCCTCAGAAAGCCCTTCTCTCAAAAACCACCTGTAGCCAAGGAACTGGAATTCAGCCAAAGGCAATTAAACAAATTCAGGCAGCTGCCAAAGCAAATGGAAACATGTTGGGGCTCAGAGTCCAGAAAGATATTTAGAGGTAGAAATCTCTCCTATTTAAAAAATGAATAAAAATTGTTGCAGTCTTCTGTGGTCAAATAGCTGAAATGACAAAAAATTGGTATCATGTCTCAAACTGTGGCACAGGGCCATCCCTGACAATTCTGATGATTGACACAACCCTCTCTTTGTTCAGCAGCCTCTGCTCTGAGGGTTTCTTTGCTGTGCATCTCACTGTTGTGTTCAGGGAGTTAATTAAGGAGCCTGGGTCAATTTTAGCAAGAGCGATGAGGAGAGAGTGCGCAAATCTTCTCCAGAATAGCAGAGGGACCCCCAGGGTAGGAAGAGAGAGATCCCAGTGCCAGAATTTCTGCCTGTCATCTTCATGTATTTTCTTTGAGGACAGTTTGGTCAATAAGAGAATGAATACCACTGGGACTCCTTTTGCAGGTAAATTGTGAAATCCAGGTTTATACTTCCTCTTACACAATCTCTGACCATAAGTTTGTGCTGCTTGAAAAAAAGATGCTGGAGAGCTTCACCAGCCTGGAGGTTAGTGGGTAACATGTAATCTTAGGAAATAAAATCTTCTGTATCTGAGTGCATATTTCAATCCTTGTTTCCAACCAAATTCATTTAAAAGGTACAAAAACTACCAAAAACCCCCCAAACAAACAAACAAAAACAAACAACACCCCAAAATAAACAAACAAAAACCAACAAACAACCAGAAAAACCCCAAACAAAAACTCCCAAGCCCCACAAAAAACAAAAACCCCCCCAACCAAACAAAACCCCCCCAAAAAACAACAAAAAACCCAAACAAACAAAAAACCAAAAAAAACCCCCAAAAAACCCCCAAACCAACAACAAGCACAGAATACTGTAAACCTAAACACCACTACCTGTTGCTATATCTCACTCATTATATTAGGAATACTTTGACCATGACTATAGACTGGGGCACACAGCGGTGCTAACCCTGTGAATCTTTACTGTTTATTTATGGGGAACATCAGTAAATAGATATTTTATACTGGCAGATTTTCATGGAAACACTAGTATGGCTTATGCTGCAGATAGATCTTAAGGACTTTCAGAAATTTATTTTAATTATATAAGTTTTTTAAAATTGTTATTCTGAATTTCATAAGGAGTGTCTGCTCAGTCTTGCCTTTCAGCAGGTTTCTTTTAGTCTGGTTTTCAAAATAACTTTCAACAGTTTGGATGCTGAATGCCCCTGAATATCGCTCCACAGACATCAGGATAAGTTCCTGCATACCTGCTGTATCCTTTGAAGTTCAGTTGCAATTGGAGGGATGGAATGAATGCCTGGTCCAGGTGGGGTGCACAATTTTCTGTGGAATAATGCCATGTGTGGGAATTACCGCTATTCATCTTGGTGCTGGATGCTTTGTAATAAAGGCATTACAGTGCCTCTCTTCACAAATCTGCTGCTATGTGGGATCCCATTAACATCCTCAGGATGAAAGATCTGACTAGACTGTGCAAAGAGCTCAAGTGCAAAGAGAAGGATTTACCCCTGCTCACACCGAGGATGGCAGCAAGGACCACCACTAAGGCAGGTGCTTTTATCTCTGAACTTATAAATAAGGCAAGGTGCAGATGAAAGACCAGGACAGCCAATGTGGCAAAAGACACTGCAAAAGATGCTGTGAATAAAAGGAGAAGGGAAAAAAAACCATCCTCCCGTGCGTGTATCAGCTCAGTCTGCAGGTGGCTGCATCTCATCCAAATCTGCAGGTGTTTCCCTCAGAACTACGGCACCCACAGTCTTTCCTAAGGGCCTCTGCCTTAATCAGAGCAGGAGGAAAAATCCAAGATGAGTATCGCTACTTATTGAACTCTGCAAGAAGAAGGAAAAAAAAAAATAAAGCCAATTCATTTAAAAGAGAAGTATAAAATGGAGCATACATGAAATGTACCATCTGTCCACAAATTAGGAAGAAAAAAATTTTATTGCTGAAAGCAGGCACTTTTTGGTTTTATCCAAAACATTATTACTACAAAATAAAAACATAGAAATGCATATATCAGTTGATCAAAATGTTTGGGAAATAAACATCTGTTCTGCTGAACTCTTTGAGGCAAAAATATTTTTTATTTTTTGTTTTGAAAAGAATCTTAATTTTGCTTTGACATGAATATTCAAGTGAAATATTCTAATTATCTGTTGAAATTATGCTTTCTCAGAAATTGCATTTCTATTTTTAATTCATTTCCATAAAGTTTGAAAATGAGACAAGAAAATCTGTCCCTAGATAAAATATCTTTTTAGAATAAAACATTTAAAAAAAAAGGAGGAATTATTCAAAATTCCACTCTTACCTTAGTAACATCTCTGTTTACCTATTTCCCACACTTTGTTTTAACACACCTCCTTCCTCTTTCACAAAACCAAAACAAAACAAAACTAAACAAACACAATGACTTTTCAAAATTAACTATGAGATGTACAATAAACCCCAAAAATTTAGAGACCATATGTATGAAGCACCTGATTTCTCATGTAACTGTCCTAATGATTCCCACCATAAAGAGAATAATTTTCCTACCCATGTAGTTACAGAATCATAGAACCATTAGGTTAGAAAAGGCCTCTGATCTCTGAGTGCAGCACATTGCACTGTCCTGATTAGCACTGCTGTGTATTTCACTCAGACATCCTTATTCACACAGGAGGAGAGCCACTGAACCTCTAAATCACAGCAAATCCTTGCATTTTAAATAAGTACTGTGGGCTGAGTAAAGTGGAAATAAAATATAAACCTCTGCTAAGTCCTGCTCCAAAAAATTCAAGCTGAAAGGCTCCTAACAAAGTCCTGCTTGAGAAAAGACAGATGACAATTTGATTGCAGTGGTGGTCTTTGTATGTCCAAGATGTACACTACAATGAAAAACCTGAGAGGCTCTAGCAGCTAAATCAGAAAATGGACGGGATAAATTTCTAATGTTTTCTCCACTGTTATGTGTACATCTCAGACGTATATAGAATAATCCTGGACATAGAATATAGGTGTATAGAATAAGCCTGGACAGTCACAGAGGAGGCTTAGGACACAGAACAAACACACAAAAAGTATCTTTGAAAAACAGAAAAAGAAGAAGTCCCCCATATAAAAATATAATTTTATTTTTCGTCACTGGATTCTAACATTTACAATATAAGAGGAGAGTGAAACATCAAAGATCTTGAGAGAACTTATAGGTTCCAATTAACGAAAGCTTCCTATAGCTGCACAATATAATAAACAGGAGAAGTGTTGCTCAACTTAACCATGAAATTATCCAAATATAAACTTTCAGATTGTGTGTGATTTCAGCTCCCATTTTAATAAAAATATAGAGGAAAAATATCAATGAGAGTTTGGCAAACATCTGTCTCTGTCCTCCCACTCATACAACTTCCCAGGCACAGAAGATTCTTTTAATCCTTCAAGTTCAAAAAATCAAAACATTCAGGCTTTTGCTAGGAACATTCAATCCTGCTCTTATCAGGGCTTCTGATACAGGGAGTTTTCATAGCAATAAATGCATCCCATATGCCTCAAAACTCTCCCTAAGAGCACAAAATGCAGACTGCTGCTGCTGCTGCCTTCAATTACACCGGTGGCTTTGGGGTCTGAAGTGAGGGGAGGTCTTCTCTTTGACTTCTGCAAAGTCCATGGCTTGCTCCTGGAGGAACAATTCTTTAGACATCTATCTCCTGTAGGTGAAGAACACATCCTTTAAACATATCTTTAAAATTTCAGAAAATAGCCAGTGCTCGGTGTGCGGTTGTCCCTTTTTATGGCGGTTTAAGCTATGGGTTGAATGGAGAAAAGATCTGTGTGGCTGGGGAGAGTGGCACCAACATGAGCAAAAATAAATCTTGAACAATCTGTCTAATTTGGCAGTTTCAGCAGAGCTTTCCACTCAGGATGCATGGTGTCCTCACCACCAGGAAAAACTGAATTCTGACTTTCCAGGGCTTTGTACATCAGGTCTACTGGAACTTGCAGGCTAAATTCTCCCAGGAAGTCTCGAGAGAGACCACTGCGCTGTGTGGAAACTCTCTCTGGTGCATTCACAGAATCACAGAATGGTTAAGGTTGAAAGGACTTTAAGGCTCATCTCCTTCCACCCCCTCATTCCACATTCTGCTATCCCAGGCTGCCCCAAGCCCCATCCAACCCGGCCTTGAGCACTTCCAGGGGTGGGAAGTCTACAATATTGTCTATAACTAGTTAAGAATTGGTAGGTTTGGTGGACTTTTTTTCTCCTTTTCTGAGACCTTATTAGTATAATATATTCCTTTATTCAAATATTTTGTGATCTGCTTGAACTTTCTTCCAGGAGCAAGTACTAACAGAGATCCAAAATCTTTGCTCCGCCCTGCCCTTCCTTCTTCTGAAGGGAATCAGCTTTACAGAGCTCTTCTGCATTTGAGGAGTGACATGGAATGGCTATTGGGTTTCACCCCAGAAAAATGTGGCATGTGTTGGGAATGAAGAGGTTACTTCCATATGAAATGAAAGCATCTGGCAATTCTCCCATTTAGTGTGTGCATGCCTGTTTCTGCTTTTGTAGTAGAAGTACAATCTTTACTCTTTATCACATTTATAATAATTTCTAAAAGATCACCAGTAAAATTCCTTAGGAACTGAGACAAAGTAAGTCAGCAATTAAAAACACAAAGAAAGAGATGGAATTAAATGGGACATGGAAGGGTATTTTCACTATTTTGAACCCTTTATATGTCTGTATTTCAACCAGTTAATTGAAATAATAGTGGCATTCAAATAAGAACAGTAAGATTTTACACAGAACACCATTTCAATTTTTGTTCTTTTTTTTGGTATTTCAGGCTTTTTTTTCTTTCAGTAAGAAAAAAGAAAGGAAAATTCAGAAGACATGAAAAAGAGAAAAAAGAAAAATAACATCTTCATCAGGAAACTACATGATAAGAATGAATCAGTTATATTTAAAAAGTGTAAAAGTGCTGTATAAAACAATACTTGTATAAAGTTAACAGGTATATTTTTTAATTTCTTCATTTTTCTGCTTTGTGGTGTGGTTCTATGTGTGCAGGTACATTTCACCAGTGCTCATGGGGAACCCTGCTTGCGCAGGGAGATTGGACCCAGTGTGCCCCCTCTGAATTCTGTCGCTGAAGGGGAAACTGGAATATATTTGTCTGTGATAAAATCTGTGATGCATCAGCAACATCCAAGAATAAATAAGATGAGAAGATCTCCACATGTCTTGGCTCTGTTTTCACTGAGTAATTGTCACAGAAGAGTAACAAGGAGTTTGGAATTATCGGGGAATTTCATAGTAAAGGGAAATGTGAGAAACTTAGAAACGTGGCATATTTCTGTATAAATTCAGGGAATACTGGAGCAGGTTATCCTAGGCCTTAGTTAAGAAATAGTTGTAGATGAAAGAACAAAATCAGAATACAGGTCATAAATTAAAAAAAAAAAAAAAGTTGGTTTTCCATTCTCAGAGGAAGTGGTAAGGACTGCTGCAGTCCACAAAACAGAGGCTTGCCCTTGGAACTAAAAACTGTATCCATCACCATGAGGGCACTGTCCTAATCTTCACCCTACTAAAATGTTGAAATAATATTGGCTTAAGAAGGCCATCAAAATGGTAATAATTCTTACCCCACCAGAAGATACACACACAAAAAAAGACTAACTGCAAGCTGGTGTTGTGTTGAGAGGGAAAAAACAAAAAAATGAGACAAACAGTTCCTGGGTAGGAATCATGGCTTTGATTTAGTGACTGGACAAAGGACTAAGATAAGTTTTGAGGGGTTTTTTGGTTGGTTTGGTTTGTCTTTTTTGTTTTGTTTTGTTTTGTTTTGTTTTGTTTTAACGTGAATCAGAATCATGTGTTCACTCTCTGCATTTATGGTGCACCAGTAGCACCAACCTCTCTTTGTAATTCATGGCCTCTCATTTTAACTCATGATGTGTCTTCAATAACAAGACGCACAGAGGTCAGTCTGAACTCTCTATCCCTCTTATCTTTTGATTGCCTACAGTCCCCTGCCTTCTTTAAACCATTGCTCAGATCTGATAAATAACAGATCTCCTTACCTATAAACTTTTGACTCCAAGACTCCATCTGGGTCCGTTTAGCAGCATTGCTTCCCTGGTTGTAAGGTCTGCTAATAATTTGGGCCGGGAATGTAAGCAGATAGACAAGAGAGGTTATATTTTGTCTGTAAAGCTAACATACATAGGGTAAAACATATTGAGAACATAGAACTTTGGGGAGTAAAATGAGCCTGAGATAAAAAACAAATGTTTCATAGCTGTTGTCTCCTGTGTGCTAGCTATCAGCCCTACTTGCTAACTGTGGATTTAAAAGATGGATTAATGTTTGGACCACTTTGCCACTGAGCATTTACAGACCACTTAATCTGAAGCATCTTGGAGTTCCAGTTGAAGAGACTGCAAACTTTGGAAATAAGAGTGTTATCACAGTTCACACAACCTCAGTCTTCGCCTACTGTGTTTTATCCTGGGATTGAACCCTGGCCTCCTGAAATGTTCTCAAAGGTCAAGATATAGCAATCATTTTGTGGTGAGTCCTCTGAGGTTATGAGCGCTGCCCATGCCAGTTAATTTCAGCTGCATTCATTCACACAGTGTCAATATAAGTCCCAAAACATCCATCAGTGGAAAAGTCAGTTTTGTCAAGATCAAAAATTATCTCTGCAACAAAATTCCTTGGAGCATTCTTATGAAGGGGAGAGATTGAGATTTAAGTCACTGTTTCCAGTCAGAAAGGAACCAAACCTGTTGAGGTAGACATGAAATATATCTGTTCTCTTTGGTGAAGAGCAAAAGAAAATTCTCTAAAATTGAATCTCATTATTTCACAGAAAAAAATTTCCTTTTTTCTGGCAGACCTGCTAATAGTTTGCTTTCATGCTGGACAGCTGGCAGTCATCAGTGGCAATTAAATCACAATTAGAGCAGACGCAATTTCCGAATTCTACAAAAATCTTTATATTTTTGTTAAAATGTTCCTTAATCTCAGGAAAACAGTAAATAGAAGGAACAGCTTTCAGCTTTTTAAATGTTATCTCTCCAGAAGAGAAAAATAGTTAGCATCACCAGACAACAGCCCATCATGTCTAAACAATAATCACATAAAAATTCAGCAAGGAAAATAATTTGAAATGTGATCCTGTGATCACTGGCCTCCTCTTTCCAAGACAATTTGGAAATATACCAAATCTTTTCTATTTGTTTTCTAAACCACAGTCTATTTACAAGTCTGATGACACAAAATGTTGCGTGTTATGTTTCAGAATGGTCATATTTTATTTTTCTTAAATTTGACAGCAAATACTTTTCTTTTCTTTTCTTTTTTTTTTTTTTCCATAGGGAGTATAGTGTCTCAGGACTTGATGTAACTTCAATAAGAGTTCACAGACCCAGAGTCAGTGGGGAACAAAAACTATGAAAAACTACACAAATTATCAGGCAAGTAAGATATTTGAAATGAAGATGACGGCAAAAGAGCTTTATAAATACTGAGAGGACAATGGCCTAGCCCTGAAATACTGCAGACAAGTAAACAACAGTATTTTGAGAGTTGTTCACTTTTACCATCAAGACTGAAGACCTTGCTAGCCTGACACATACCTGTGCCTCTAATCACCGTGATGGGTGAAGACAGATTTTGACATTTCCCAAGGCCCCAGCTGTTACGTGTGCCCTTGGGGTTGCCTGTGGTTACTGAGGATGAAGATGGTTTAGGAGAAGACTGAAGAAAGTAAGTGTGTGAAATGTATTTTCTTTGGTCTGAAATGAAAGGGAAGAGTTCTGTTCTAGGTGTAAAAACACTGAGAATGAGAAAAATAGAATTTAAAATAATGTTTTTTGCCATGAAGGTCATGGTAGGATAGGAGATCAACTATAGTAAGATGTAGAAGTTGAAGAGAAATTTCCATACAGACTTAAAGGAAAATTTATGTAGAATAAGTTGAAGTTTTCTTTTTTTTCCAGGGGGAAGAGATGTCTTAGAGACAAAAGAGACAAGGAAATCAACACAATAAGCCAAAGAATGGCAAAACTCAGAGAGAATTTAACTCCCAGCATCAAAAGCAATACTGAAACAGATAAAGGGGGAATGAAGAATCTGAGGAATGACCAGAGCTCCTGGAGAGTGTGTAAGTATTGTCTGTGAAAGAATAAATACTATTGCAGTGAAAAGCCTGAAGTTTTGTTCAAACCTCAAACACTACTGGCTCTTTTCAGTAACAGCTCCGTATGAGAAATATCTTCCTAAAAAAGACAGCATTAAAATTACAAGATGAACTGATACTGAAACAAATTCAGGATTTTCTGATGCCAACCACTGGATTACGAATTGTTATTTCATTCTCTTAACCAGACCATGCTAATCAGTGCAATCTGTTAAATGTGAAGTAAAAATAATCTTTTAATTTACTAGCACCAAAATCATGAAAATATGGAGAATACTTTGATATAGCAGTGACCATAAACCTATACATGACTTATATTTGCTTTAAGAAATGAAAGCTTCTTGGCTAAAACTCTGAGACAGCAGACAGGAATGTTGTACAACAGCTGCACAACAGCTTAAAGCAGGATTGCTCTACAGCTGTGGTGGTTTCAAGAAATAAGGGGTGCAAGGCTTTTGGAAGGGGATCTGTTTTTTTATTAGAGCAGTGTACTTGAAGGGGAAAAAAGGCAATTTTAATTGTGCAAGTCCTTCTTTGTGCATGGGGAATTTGTATGATAGTTTGCTTGTTTTGTTTTAATAGTTAAATAAAGAATTTTAAAAGGTTTAAGGGTTTACCATAAAGAAATTTAAAAGGTTATGAGAAAAATCCAACATATGCCAGGTGTTCAGGGTTTCTACTCTTCAGTCCATTTTTTCACGAAACCCAAACCAAATATTTGTATTACGAGATTTTGATTTTCCCAAGAGCAGTCTTCATTTTTGCCAACAGATGGGAGTAGAGTCAAGGAAATAGTGAGCTGCTGGTGTTAGCATACTGCTCAGAGCACTGAGATGTATTTCACAGAACAGAAAAAAACCGATAAAATACTACATTCAGAATTTGAGGGAGAAATTTCCTTACCACGTTCTTAGAAGACAGGTCTCAGTCAGAGAAAATATGCAAAACAATACTTGATACCTTCAACACAGTCAGTTTTTTTACCTAAACTTCCTGAACTGTGTCCCAAGTTGACACACATTCTCCAATCATCCTATCGAGCAGTGTTAAGGAGTAAGGAAGATCAGAACTCTCCATCTTCCAGTGATGATTCATGAGCACAGAGTAGCCATCAAGGTCATCCAATCTGACTTCCTCCAACAATGACCAGAGAGGAAGTGACCTTGTGTTAAAAGCTTTTAATTACAGCAAACCAAACCATTTGTATTCTCTTCAGGTGAATACACTTTCTGGTACATCTCTTTGACTGATGACTACTGTCTAGTCCAAATGAAAGTTTGGGGAAACATAAACAAATAACTTCTATTACAGGAAGATCTGTAAGCTCTGCTGCATCTTTAAAGAAAAATGGATTTTTTGGTTAAGCACAGAGCAGAACATCACAGCTTTCAATACTCACACAGTATTTAACTGTTTTATCCTATATTTTAACTCTTGTGTCAATGTCTAGTCCCTTTTCCAGCACATGCCCTAAGAGTTGGAACCCTCATATGGCACCTGCATTTCTCCAGTCAGTACAAAGACAGGGTAGTCGGATGCATACCTAATTTACACATCCCAAGTATCTGATAGGATGGGATTGGGTCACAAGGATGTAGTCTTGACAAGTGAATTGATAAAAATTTTATCAGAATGTATCTGAGGACTAATTTAAATTATTTTCTTTTCAGAAATTGGGAAGCTTTAAAATCATTTATATAGTCCATTTGTCTTAAAACTACTATGTCTAAACATGAGCAAAAAGTAGAAATTTCAGGCCAGTGTGATCTGACACATGCTTAACTATTAAATGCCTTCATCAAATCACATACTTAAAAAAATCCCAATCAAATTTATTGACAAATTTAGCACATTCCCTCAAAATATTTTGATTTAATTGAATCAACAATTTCTGGTGGAAGTATTTAAGCATGTCCCTGTCAGAAATCATTCAAGCGTCTGTTGCATTTACATGAAAGGACTTATGTCAGCTCTGGATTGCAGTAATGCATCAGAAACTCTTACCACTGCTGATGGTTTTCCAGTGACAGATAATGAAATAAGTCATGTCCCTGCCACATCACAAAGCTGCGTAGTGGGTTGGTCACCTCTTCAAGAAAGAACCCAGGACATCAGAATTATCCCCTTCAATCCTTCAGGAAAGCACTTGGGAGGATAATGGCCACAAGCAGTGACCAGGATTTCCACTTTGCCTCCTTGCATGGGGTGATCTTGACTGAACAAAGTGTAAAATGCAGAAACATGGGTAAGCATGTCTAAGGTTAAGGTCACCATCATGGACCATTGCTCTTTTTTCACTCCTGTCATTGAGCAAGAGTGCCAGTGATTTGTCCTTACTTCTCAGAATGGATACATTGACTCTTAACTTTTGTTCCCAGAATAAAATTCTGGAACTATTAATATGAAAATCAATTTTTATTAGCAACTAGTGAAATTATATTCCTATTTTATTAGCATGTAATTTTATGAATATGTCAAAAAAACCCCCTTCTTCCAGTTAATGATTTCTTTTCTGTGTGCCCTTAATATAAAACTTCCAAATCTCATTAGCAGAACCAGCCATTGAAATGCACAATGTTAATAAAGCACAATGGAAAACTGCTGATACAGTAAGTTTGGAGTACAAATGTAGTAACTTTTATAATCACAGTGGAAAATTGAGTAGTGATGGTGTGTACTATTACCTTGACTTATATGGAAAATACCTTGTCAGATGAAAGAGTATAGGAATATACGTTTTGTTCCGTGAGTTGAGGCAATCCAGCACTTTGGTGGATCTCTTAGAGACTGAGATTGTTTAGACTTTTGCAGAAATCCACTACTCAGGTGTGGCATTTGCATTCACAGAGATGATCCTGTCAATCCTTTAAGCATATTTTGTTGGTTTTTTTCAAGTATGTTACATAGGATTTTAGATATAAAATACTTTGTTCCATAGCTTGATTTGTAATCCAAGATTTATCTGGTAATCAGGGGGATTTAACCTCTTTTCAAAAGCTGAAGTCCATGAGCAAAGCCAGTTAATCTGTTTACACAAATACATATTAGCCATATGCACAGCTCTTTGGATTGCTTCCCATACTATTCCCTGGGTACCAGGAAGGCAAACAGTTTTGGTAAGATTATGGAGAGAGGACATAAATAGAAACTGGGGTGGGAATTATCTCGTGCAGTTGGACAAATAAAAGTAGGTAAAAACAAACAAGGAAAAGTAGACCTAAACACCTGGGTGTCTGCAGGTCACTTTGCTACCAAAAAATCAGACTTCAGCCAATACTGACAACTAATTTAGTTCTTAGTGTCTCAGCATCCATTTGTCTGCCCTAATGTGGGCTGAGTGATTCTCAGATCCTGGATTCCACCATCACTGGCCAGAATCTCAGCCCAGGTTTCTCCCAGCTTATCAGCTTTTTCCCATCTAGAAAGGAACAGGCAGAGCCCATCACAAAGATTGCCGGAATAAGAATGCACAAACACCACACTCTTCCAGGTCTGAAAACAGGTTTGGTTCAAGACAGTCCTGGTTTGCTATCTGCTTATATCTTTTTCATAGACATGCCCATTTGTATGAATTCTCAGTATAAGAGAAGTTTTTACAGCACTTTATGTGAGCTAAAAGACAACAGAGCTGCTCCACATTTAAGTGACGACTCGTAACATGTACGATGTTCCTGGCCATTTGGAAATGGTAACTTTCATTGTTGTACCACAGTTTTTGCTAAGCCTTCTGCAAACTCCAGCACAGAGTTGATAAACCAACTGACTGATGAGCCCTTTGAGGTATTGCTGAATCAAGGCTAACAAATAGAGCCCAGCAAGAACCTTACTTGTCATCACTTTTTGTTTTGGGGAGGCAATGTTGTGTGTGGCAGTAGTTCAGTTGTAATTAAACAGGAACTGATATATTATTTCCTTCAGTGAAATATAGAACCACTTCTTACTAGTACTGCTAATTAGACAGTAAGGAAAGTATCATGAAAAAATAATGACCACTTTGCTAGTCCCTAGTTTCCTGGGCTGGGGAGAGGGAGCAGGAGATTGCAAATGTCACTCAGATATTTCACTCATTTTATGTGGGCATTTTGAAACCAGGGCTAGAGAAATTCCATTTGTATGTAATGGCCCGAATTTTCAAAGTTATGTCTTGGCACTTACATGGATTTCACTAGAGGCAGAGGATTCTGGATTTCAAACTTGAGAAATCTAACTGGTACTGTTTGCTTTTAAACCTGACAAAGTGACTGATGCTCTTTCCAAAAAGGAAGCTTCTGTGGTGTCCAAACAAAACCCGTGAAAAATGTTTTTATACTGCAATTACCACCATAATCGTGTTGTGTAGCAGTCTTGACTCAAAATATGAGCATACCCCATCAGCTCTCCTGTCCTGCACCATACCTTGAATAGGTTTTTTCTGTGGTTTTTTTCTGATAAATGGATTAAGAGTTTGATTCCAGGTGAAATGATGACAACATTGTCCTAACTCTGCCGGAGCAGGATTATGCCTGGTGAAGTCACGAAGGAAGTAAGTAATATTTTAAGCTGAAACCACAAAATTTTCTGGGGTTACCTGACAGGACCCTGTGTGTCATAGAATCGCAGAAGAGTTTGGGTTGGAAAGGAACTTAAAGACCAACTTGTTCCACCCTCTGCCATGGGTAGGGACACCTTCCTCTATCCCAGGTACTCCATTGTCCAACCTGACCTTGGACACTTCCAGGGATGGGGCAGCCACAGCTTCTCTGGGAAGCACATCTTTGTCTCCACCTTTGGAGATTCTCAAAACCCACCTGGACATAATCCTGTGCTACCTGTTCTAGCTGAACCTGCATTGGCAGAGGAGTTGGACTAAAAGATCACCACCCTTCCAACCCCAACCTTTCCATGATTCTGCGGTTCGATGAGATCTTCTTCAGGAGGAGCCTGTGGATCTCCATCCGGTTTGGGAACCATCTCTGGAACGAGAAGCCTGATTGCGGAAGCTAGACATGCCGAGGTTACTAAATCCACAGACAAAATTTGTATCAATTAAGAAATCAGCTGCGTGTTCTGAAACCTTGGTCTACACAGCTGCTGAAACCCCTGTTGCTGGCCTGAGATATCCCAGGTCTTTTTGTAAAATACATTTACCCACAGAGTGAAAAGAAGCCCCAGTGGAACAGAGCATGGCAGCTATATTAACATTGCAGCTGTACTGATACAGAGTGAAAGGGGCAGAAAGAGAATAACAGAGTAATTTTCTCTCCTGAAAAATCCCAGGGCAATTTAGCTTTGCAAGTACACTTCCTTACCCTACCCACTCCTGCAAAAACCACCCAGGGAATAAATTCTTTCGTGTGAAAAAGGACAGATCTTCCATGGTGACAAGTAGTTGGACCCTAGTTTTGTGCTCCAGCTGCAAAAACATTTCTAGCTATTATTAAATGCTTTACTTTTTTTTCTCCTGACTGTTTGCTTGAGTTTTCCTTCCTCTGTGCCCCTGTATTCCCTTGAGGTTCCCACATGCTATGAATCACTGTCCCTCATCAAATGAATACTTTATTATCATACTTCTTAGTCTGTTATTTTGACAACTTTTAATTCTTTTTTCTTTTCTTTTTTTCAGTGTCTTGTGTTGTTTGTTTCTATAAATTAATCTATAGCAACTGGTCTCCTTCCAAGAGAAATCAACTACTGGTGCCACAAGCACTAAGAAGAGTTATTAAAGCTTTTCGGATGTTGAGAATTTTTCATTTCATGCTTTCTGTGTTTAAATATAGGATGAAGAGGTTATTTATTATTTACGGTATGTTTTGTTTTATTATCCTTCATTACTCCCAACGATGGTAGATGAAGGCTGCAATGCTGGGAAGTCCCAGCGTCTTCCTGGAGCACCTCTCCTTTTACCATGCATTATAAATCAGATAATGAATTACTAAAGAACCAATTTGTATTTTTCTGAACAAGTTAGACACTGGCGACTCTGCTGATACTCCTAATGTTCTCTTTAAAAACCAAAATGCTGATATGGCCAGGAAAGCTTTCAAAAAACTCTGCAGCATGCAAACTACGCAAAGAGTGACCTCCAGGTCTGAGCTATGTGCAGCGTGGCTCCTGCAGAGTCAGACAGAAAATGAAACCTTTTTGGCTCATCTGCCTTCAAAACCCACAAGATTCCCATTTTAATAGTTATATTTTATTTATAGAGCAGCTGCCTACAGGGCTAACCTTGGGTATACCAGACACTTGGTGTAAGAATGTCTTCATCTTTTTTCCTTTCACTTCAGTAGGCTTTTAATCTTCCTTTGCTTGCCCCTTCAACTTGTCTCCCTTGGTTCCCACCTCTCCATCGTATGTTTTTCAGCCAAGCATCCCCACAGACCTTATCCTAGTTTTAGGAAGGAAATCCTTTTTTCAACAAAAACTATGATTTTAATGTGACAGAGGTTATTATAAATGTTGAAATGCTGATGATAGCTTTCCTTTCTCAAAGCATTGGTTTTTAAGGAACAAACTCAGGGCTCCAGATCCCAGTCTTTAAAGTGCCCTTTGGCATGCCGTGTGTTTTTGGGAAAATGTAAACTGTGGTATATATACACCGCTGGACTCATCACACTTCACTTTCAGTATCTCATTGAATTATGTGGATGCCCTAAGCTTCTTCTATTATCAGCAGTGAAAAATATGGGTATCTGCTTAGGATATTTTATTCAGTCCTAAATTCAGATTCCATTTCTGCAAATATGTCTTCAGTTCAATAATAATACACACTGTCCAGAATGGTCGAACTTCCCCGTGCGATTTCTTCAGCAGGTAGGATGAAACTTTCTTTAAGGGATCATCTCTCAGCCAGCTGGAGACAACTTCAATTCCCATTACACTGTCCAGGAAAAAAATATCCTACAACTTTTCCTTTGCATCTGGTAGCTAGCAGCAACAGAAAGCAGAGAAGAAAAAAAAAAATGTTCTGAATCCTCCACTAGGTTTAGCTATTTTTATTCCACAGTATTATTATTCATAAAACTTTCTTAAATGGGAAATTAATAAGAAAATAATACATTAGACTCTTTCTGTCACAGAGACGTGGGAAGGGCTTGGTGGAACACCTCCAGCATTTGCCTGAAATCCTCACTATTTAGTGCACTTCATTTTAATACCAATTCTCTCCAGAAATTCTTGCTGCAATTAATTCAAGCCATCTAAATTTAAAGTATACTAATTAGGCAGCCATCAAAAGGGAAAGTCTACCCTTCCAGGAAATTGGAGGCTTAAATATAGCTCTCATCATTTAACTATTTAGATTTTAAAGGGAAGAAAGGTATTTTGAGGCAGAAGCTTCCTGGGCTGTACAGATATATGAGCTCAGGCACTCACTTTCAAACAGGAGAAAGCTTTGTATTAGTCTGGGTGAATAATGTGATTTCAATCATATTTTTACCTTTTTGCAGTTAAAAATTGTATGTAGTATTGTAAAAGGTTCAGAACCAACAGAACAATCTGCCTTTTCTTGCATAGAACTCATGAACTGAAAAACATTGGATTAGACTGGATATCTCAAATTTGAAAAAAATAAGGGCGAAAGGATACCTGCAGCTTCTGACAAGGGCTCACCGGAGTTATGATGTGCTCCCAAACTATCTAATAGACATTTGCAGCACTGTGTGTGGCCCATGAACTCCAAGAAATGAATTTCACAAGACTGTGTAAGATCTCCTGTTTCATGGCCTTTGACAAAAAAAAGAAGTTAATGAAATTTAATTTAATCACAAGTTTTTTAAAAAAAAAATCCTAGTTGCATTTCTGACTATTTATTTTTATCCACACACGGCCTAAAATAAAACCTGTGAGGACTCAGACTGAAACAAATGGGGTTGCAGGCTCTCCCTTGCACTGTAACACCACCCGATGAGGCAAGATGCCAGTTGGGGAACTTGCTCTATGAACTCTTTCTAAACTGGAACTTTTACAAATTGTTTGTCCAAGAGGTAAGTGGAAAGCTATCTCCTTTCTCTTCCTTTTTGAGCAATTCATAGAAATGGACATATGAGGCACAATTTATATGAAAATTTCTCATTTTTCCCTTGTCCTGTCTCCAGCTCCCAAATACAGTCATTCCTTTAGAAACATGTGAAGAGCTCCAGGATAGCTTAATATCAGTTTCTAAGTCAAACTGGGTTCATTTGAAAACTTGAATAGGAGGATGATATATTGCCATTTCCCCCTCTCCCAATACCACAGTTATGTCACAAGGGGTTGAGTGAATATGGTCAGCAGGACACAAGGAGAACAACATTCAAAGACTTGCATTCAAATGAAGTTTGGAATTGAATTAACTGACAGATCAGATAACATGCAGTTATAAAGATACAGTTGATCTGCACCCTAATGAGGCAATATCAAGTTGGCCGAATATGTAATTTATGACCCAATCTCCTCAAGTATTTCTCCCTTCCCACCATTCCCACAAAAATATGCACCAATCCATACCAGTGTTATTGAATCTAATATGCACTGAGTTTGAAGAAGCAGGTGTGAGATCTAATTACTCTGCTCACCTGATGGAGAATACCATTGGAGGTGTCTGATTAATGTCAACCTAAAAGAGATACACGCAACTACCACTTTTAATGGTTTATTTTCTTCTACTCATCCTTTCAAGCTTTGTAATTCTTGAAAATTGCGAGTCTTTATTCTTATTATTATTATTAAAAATAACTATTTAGTACTTTTCTATTTAGGAAAATACGTAGGTGTTATTTCAACTTTCCTTAAAAATGTTCAGTGACTGATCTGAACAGTGGTTACATCGGATCTTTAGCTATCTTTAGTATATACACAGCATTAACATTATATTTTTTATCACTCTAATTGAATAACAAAACCACGTGTAGGTGCCTGCTGAACACACAGTGTGTTTGTGCATGCACAGTACAGGTAAACACCTCATATGTTTTCAATTTCAGTGGGCAACTGTGCTGATTTCAGCTGGGGTAGAGTTAATTTTCTTTCCAATGGCTGGTGCAGGGCTGTGTTTTGGGTTTGTGCTGAACACAGAGCTGATAACGCAGAGATGTTTTTGTTATTGCTGAGCAGGGCTCGCACAGAGCCAAGGCCTTTGCTGCTTTTTGCACTGCCTGGCTGGGGAGGGGCTGGAGGTGCTTGGGGGGCAGGGAAGAGACTCAGGCAGGATAGGTGATGCCAAGTGACCAAAGGGATATTCCAGGCCGTGTGACATCATGTTCAGTGGGTAAAGTTGGGGGGTGGAGGAGGAAGGGAGGGATGTTTGAAGTGATGGTGTTTGTCTTCCCAAGTCTCTGTTACATGGGATGGGTTCCAGCTCTTGGGAGGTGAGCTGCCCATGGCAAGCAGTGAATCCATTCTCTTTTTTGTTTTGCTGGTGTGCATGGTTTTTGCTGTTCTTATTAAACTGCTTTTATCCCAAACCACGAGCCTTACAGCTTTTACCCTTCCAATTCTCTCCCTGATCCCACTGGTGGGAGTGAGCAGAAGTCTGTGTGAGGCTGGGGGATGGATGGGATTAAACCACAACAGGCAAAAAACCTGGTCATTTTAAGTCTTCTTCACATCACAAAACTCATCAAAAACACATGTAGGGCTGGCACCTCTGGTCTTCTGTTTTGAAGTGCTACATGCATAAAGTGGTGTTGATATTTATGTCTCCGAAGTATTTTGAACCTCAGTAAAACAGAGGAGTCACACTATTGCACACAACTCATATGTCTTTGAAATATTTCTTGAGCGTAACCATTATGGAAAAATCAGCCAGAGCCCATTAAATACCAGCGACAGCGTAAAGTTTTTGATCTGCTTCTGTGCTTTCCTGGGATAAATCCTGATATGCACAATGAACAAATGCCTGGGAGTCCTTTGAAATATTTTAAAATTCAGGTGTTATAATTTCACCTTGTTATAACAAGTTATAATATAATATGTTATCAAGTTGTCACTGTTAAAAAGTATTTACGGATTTCCTGCTGAGTTGCCCTAAAATTTGTATACAGTAAGAACTTTTGTCAACCAGATGTTTAAAGCAAAATGGCCACCACACACCTAATTTTCAACTCGAAGGTTTTCTTTTAATCTTTTGTCTTTTCTGTAAAGGAATCTAATAATATTAAAACTATCACAAACACTGAAAGAGAAAAGCAAACTTCTTTTTCTCTTTTTTTTTTAGCAATTCTTTTATACACTAATGACATCTATAAAGAGATTGTTTTGATCGGAAACTTTTCTGTAAGCAGTTTTGTAGCCTGTATTTTTAACATCTGCCTTTTCTGTCTAATCATTATTCTGTTGAAACCAATTATTGCTTTGCTATAGAATTTACCTTTTTGCCACATCTATGACTTGAAAGAGATATTCAGTGAAGCAGTTATAATCAAACTTTCGATTGCAACAGATTGAGAGATAATATCTAAAGAAGATGAAGTGATTGTAGTAGAATATATTCAGTGACAAAGTCACGAGCCAATGGTTTAAAATCATTGACAAAATTTATATTGAAACAAGTTCTTATTCATGCACATAATCCAGTAGATGATGATGGTAAATATGAGTTAATATCTCATATGAGGAAAATCTAAGTGTATCCCATCACAGCTGTCAGAGCAGAAATTTGGAATCAAATCATGCCATTGAATTTTTACTTCTATTTCTTTTTTCAGCATTATTTTGGCATTTCCTGCATTTAGTCTCTGTTGCATCACCTGTTGTTCTTTTAAGTGATACAACTGCTTTACTCCTCAGTGAAGGAACCCATATGCTCTATAATCTGCTTCTCCCTGCTAGGGTTCTATCTCAGTTCTTATCTTACAGATTCAAGAGTCTTATACCCAGGTCTCTTTTAGGCAGGTTGATGTCAGTGCAAACTTTGGGAGCGTATGAGCTGGATCAGGGAGTTAGAGGTCTGATTCTCGCCATGACCATCTTGACTGACAAGTTTAAAATGCTAAAAAACCACCAAAGGAAACAAAATCAACAAAAGAAGACTTGTTTTCAAGTGTTTATGTAACTTAAAAGAAAGAAACAAATAACAATATTGCCATCTGCTTCATACATTTTAAAGAAATTACTTTTAGCAAAGGGAAAAATTATCAAGGAAAAGATAGAAGAATATATGCTTTGAGGATTAAAGTTCATTCCCTGATACCTGTAGAATAAATTTTGTGTGAAATGATTGATCCTTAGTTTAATATTCCAAATGGTTCAAGCACAGTATTAATCTTACCACAGATACTCCACTAGTGTCAATATAAAACAGATACAAGAATGTTTAGATAAGACTTTGAAATTGGAATGTATAAACTGTTTAATGGACTTGCTTACTTCCCTGTTACGTTCCGTCAAAATGTTTAAGTCATGTAAACTTTTCTTAAGAAATGAAATGCAAACGCTTATTTGTTATCAAAATAGATAATAAAATTTCTTTTTATTTAAAAATATGAAGAAATAATGCTACCATGAAGATTTCTGTTTAAAAAAAAAAAAAAAAAATTGAACATTGGTACATTCAGAAAAAAAAAAAAATGTTTATAATCTGATTCTGGTAGCCAAACTATTATTGCTTAATGAAATTATTACAGATTGTATTTATGGCAAGTATTTACCGAATATTTTTAAAACAACCCAGAAAATTAATATTTTGAGGGATTAATGCTATCCATTTGAATAACAAAATAAAAGCCAGCTGAGTGAAAAAAGGACAGAAGGAAATTCAAAGGATACAATTTTAAGCTGTTATATATTTTTTTTTCAATTTTGGTAAATGTTTAGATAAAGAAATAAATTATGATTAATTTCAACATATAAATTATCTTCAAGTGTTTCTCCAACCATATTGTTTCTCTCAGCCAACATATCCGTTGAAATGACTATTGACAAACATGTTTTGTTTTCAAACAGTTGATGAGCTACTGAAAGAATAATCCTTCAAAAATAATACTTTCTTGAAAAAAAAGGCTGCACAGTAGTCCACTGAAAAAAGGGAGGACAACAATTAAAGAAATAATGTTAGAATTTTAATTATTTGCATATTTTAAGCCAGATGAAGAACATCTATGTTTTCCTTATGGAATATTATAGCTCAACCTTTGTCTTCGGATTGATAAAGTCAACAGCTGTTGCACTCACAGCTCAAATAATCACTCTGGGCACAGAAGACCGAGTGGTCATCTCCCCTTTTCTTTACTAAATATGCACATAGCCTCTTAACTGGAATATTTTGTTACCTGTAAACCATAAAAAATTCCTTGAGGGCACTTTTTCTGTCAATTAAACTCAGCTACTAAAATAAAATTCCATTATTTTTTTCTGCCAGAAGATAAACCCAGCCACAGAAGCTTTCTAATTCACAGCAAAACTGTGTTTTAGCCTGCTTCTGATGGAAGATTTGCAGCAACCTCTGTTGCTGAAGTCCCAGTGGGGTACATGTCGCCAGGACAGTGTTAGAGAGAAATGTGAACGAAGCGTGATGTGCCTTCTAATTCTGCTGTCTCTGAAAATGAATACAAAGGCATTATTGAAGCATTTCATCTACCACGTGCATATATTTGTGAAGGACAAAAGTATTAATGGAGAAAAAAGGACATGGATGTTTCAGGAGCAAATGACACAGAACAAGAAGGAATTGCAGAAATACACAAGGAGCATCCAGCATGTCTGCTAAGATTTTCTTGTAGCAAAACCCAGATTATTTTAAATAGCATTTAAAAGAAAACAAACCAACCAAACATTAAAAAAAAAAAAAAAACTATTTCACAATTTCTGCTTACATTTGTTACTTTGATGATATCTAATACTTGCCTAATAATTGCTTACACAAGACATGGAACTGGTTAATAGTGATCACCAGAAACTACAGCTTCCTAAACCTTCTTTCAATGGAAGGTGGTCTTGAGAACAGCAGCAGGTGTTTTGACCTCATAATCTGTGCAATTTTCCCTGAAAAGAACAAAATGTGAGACTACTTCAAGGACAGCAGTAGGAAGCTGGTTCTTCCAGCACAGGTTGATGTCCCTGAAAGTGAGGTTCTCCAAGACTACAGAAATTAAATATACATAATGTATATACATATATATACACATACTTAGGAAAAGTATATCAATTATTAACTATTTATGTTTGTCTCACCTGTATAATTATTCATATGATATATTGGATAGGCCAGATTTTATTTTCTGTCTTATTAGAATCTGTCCCTAATCAAACTTATGTTCAGAAATGCCCTTTTTCATTTGATTTTTAATGACTGACCCAAGGGTGGACACAGAAATTTCTGTTACTGTAAATGGAGAGAGAGCATCTTTTGAAACTTTTGTCTAGTTCAGTCGTTATTGCTCTAAAGCTGTTACCATTCCCAAAGTTGAAGTGTGGTAGCCTAACACATGAATGTTCTTGGTCTCCTTCAGTGCAGTGTCAGATAGAACAGTTTAAATTTGTCGCCTTTCTGATTTAAAGGTTTGTTAAGCTGACTGACCACACCAAAATTGACTAGAAGCAATAATTTGATCTGTTACTGTGACTCAGCTGGGAAGACAGTAATGATCTAATGGTGGTCAACAGCAGTCTTAAATCTCAACAGCTGTTTTTGCAGGGATCATGTATTTATGTCTCAATTTCCTGGTGTTGAATGCATTCTTAATGTGTCTCAAGATAGGTTTATCTATCTCCTTAGTATATGTTATTAAAAATATCACATTGATTAATATTTATGCATGTCTTTATACATAACGTTTTATAAAGACTCATAACATGGCCAGAATGACAGCCTCCCATTTACAGATTACTGGGATATATTCCCTTTCTTCACAGTTTATGGGAAATAAACAACTTAAAATATTAGTAACTATTCAGTAATTCTTCTATCAAAGGGCAGGGCGCTTCATTTTAAATTCCCCACTATGAGCCAAATTCAACTTTATCACTGTAAAACTTGCAATATATCCATTATCTTCAGATTAAAGCTAAAAGCTTTTGATATGACAAGCAGGCAATTCATCCTGTTTATCATCTGACAGCTAATTCTCCTCCTCGTGCTGCAATAGTGGAGTACAAGTGTTCATTTTGTCACACTAGCTTTACCCTGCCTGAATTTCTTCCCTTAATGCATGTTTGTATTAATCTCCAGATTGTCTTCAAAGTGAGAAGGTGGATGTCCCTGACAAAATTTTAGCACTTCTAAATAATTGATATAATCTCACTGGAGCTCAGAGAGAATTCTTAACCAATCCATCAATCTATTTTAAAGAGTGAGCACAGACTTGGGGAAGTGGGGGAAACAGAGATGAAAGGTAATTACTTTTAGCAATAAAATGTCTAGCTAGAATTTCCATCCTTTAAATTCACAAATTTTCATTTGTCTCTAAATGCCTCTGTAGATGAACAGAACAGTTTTATGAGTGTTACATTTACTGTTTATTTCTACCTCCTCCCCTCCAAATCTGCCCAGACAACATGCAGAAATGGCAAATGGCAGATGTACGTTGGCCTTTGCAGCTCTAAATTCGTTAGCTGAATGGTAATTTTGCTTGTGGATTACAGCACTTTTCTATTAAAGTTAAAATGTGTCCACGGATCTTCAACTAAAACTTGGGTTAAATAGTGGAAAAACTGAAATTTATTGATTCATTAGTTTATTTTGGGGGTTTATTAATGGAAAAATGGAAAAGGAGTCCTTAAAGATACAGATATGGGGTTTTTTTTACTGAAATGAGTTTCAGGTGCTAAGGGAGTCTTATCACTTTTATTGTTTAGTTAATTACCTGTGGCTCAGACACAGAATAATATTTTTTCCACTGGTTTGCTTACCAGCTGAAACCAGGTTAAATTCACAGATTTAGATACAACGCTAACTGGAGAACTATTGTCACAGTCAAATGTCAGGGAAAGTTTCCAGTGTGGGGGACGAAAGTGTTTGTTCTTGAAGGTGGCTCAAACCTGATTGACACTGATGCACCCAGTGTCGTGTTTGAGTTCACTCCTGGGCTTTCTCTGAAATGCTACAAGTTCAACATTTACAGAGTAGTGAAAGAGTCCCAGCTTGTATCTGAGTTTAAAAAAAAAAAAAAAAACCAAAAAGAAAAAACAAAACAGAGCAAAAAACAAAAACTAGAAAATCCAACTCAAACCAAAATAAAAAAACTACACTAAAAAAGCCCAAAAAAAACCCCACTAAAAAGAAAACAAAAAAAAACCCCAAAACAAACAAAACTAAAAAAACCCCAAAAAACCCCCAAACAAACAAATGAAAAAAACCACCAAAAAACCAAAACCCACTCCAACAAAACAAAACAAAACCAAAACAAAACCAAACAAAAAGCCCCAATCAACCAACCAAAAAAGATGCAGAAAAAAAACCCACTGTCAAGATGTAGGACTGAGATCCTGGGGATGCCCTCCACATTGTTGTTATGGATCACTTCATCTGATATTGATCCAGATGGAGGCATTATAAATTTGAAAAGAAAGAAAAGTAGGATGTTTTCCCCAACATATACCATTTGCAGAAAATGGTATGAGAAAATGACCAAGAATGTGGTATGCCCCAAAAACATGAGTAATGATCTCCCCAACTTTTCTGTGAAAAGTAAGAGACACAAAACTTTTAAGTCTGGGTGCAGCTCCTCCAAACAGAGCAGGGCCCAGAGACCAGCCTTTCAAATAACACCTTTTTTTTTTTTAATATGTAAAATATTCTTATAATATGAAACCCAGATGACTTATGAAAGAAAGTCTAATTAAGACAAGAACTAATTAAGGACATGCTAGAGAAGAGCATTGATGAGGCACTGGAACAGGTTGTCTGGAGAAGCTTGTGTCTTCCCAATCCCTGGAAGGGTTCAAGATTGGATGGAGCTTGGAGAAACCTGTGGAAGTTGAAAAAAATGACAGGAGGCTGGAGTGAGATGGTCTCCAAGGTCCCTTCCAATGCAAACTGTTCCATAATTCTATAATTCTCTGAATTGGACCTCCTGAATCTACTTTATTCATATTTTATGAGATATGTTGAATAAGGATCAGCTCTTAAATCAGAGGCTGTGAGACAACCATCACTACAGGAGGATTAAAATGGAGTGTAGCATCACGTTCTTAACTTCTAAGTGTCCTTGCATGGATGGTAATTCTGAGGCTGAGGTACAACAGGAATCCTTCAAAATAAACAAGTAACCCTATTGTTTTCAAGTAGTAAGGGATGTGAGAAAACATACACTATTGAGCTATTAAGTCCATACCTTTTTTCACATCAGGACTTTCTGCAAGCAATAGCAAAACCTAAGCAAGTCCCAGGATCAATTCTACCCTGCTCTGATGCATGAGGAGGCATCGGAGGGGTTGTGGTCAATGTCTCTGATATGCTTACCCAGCCCGAGGCTTCGCAGGGTGAGAGTAAATGGCCTCAAGTTGCACCAGGAAAGGTTTAGGTCAGATATTAGGAAAATATTCTTCGCCAAAAGGGTTTTCAAACCCTGGTACGGGCTGCCCAGAGCAATGGTGGCGTCACCATCTCTGGCACATGTGTGGCACTTTGGGATATGGTTTAGTGGACAACACTCAGTGGTGCTGAGTTAATGGACGGACTCGATGACCTTAGAGGTGTTTTTCCAACCTTCACAATTGTTATTCTGATTCTGCTGGAGTAAGCTGCTCTGGCTTCAGGCATTCTTGAGGTGTCTGCAACAGAGTTCCAGCAATTCAAGAATTGGTGTACTTCAGATAAAATCCTTTGAGTCATTTCCATCTTAAAGGACATCTTCTCCTTATTTTCCTCTCCTCTAAATCCTGTTGATGAGAAAAGATAGTCAGACCCTATTTGAAGGTTTTATTTTTAATGCCCTGTTTTTTCATCTGAGTGTAACAATGGAGGATGATTGAAGAGCTGAGACCCAAAGACTCTTCAATTTTACAAATTGGTTTAATTTGATGAAGAAGGAATGCTACATTTTGTTAAATTATATTATGATAAAGAGAAGCTGGTAGCTTCTCAGCATGAATCTGAAAGCAAATTATTTCCGCAAAAAAAGGACGATATATTTAACCAGACAAGTAATTATGTTGTGGTGCTACTATCTCCCCTGCTTCAGATTAGAAAAAGAATTCAATTATCACTCCATTAGATCAAAAAATAATTTTAGTGATACATTCAAATTGAATTCATTTATTCCTAAGCATGCTCTGGATTAACCTTCATGCATTTGGCTGATTAGAAACTTCAGTCAATACTGTTATTCAAAAAAACTACATTAACTTGCTACAATTTTTATTTTATGTTAACATATTCTGTTATTGATTTTTCTGATGCATTATACCATAAATCATATTTAATTTTCTAGGTCAGGTAAGTGGGTTTCTCACATGGTTTAATAAAATTTAGGTTTTTTCTGTTATCTTGCCTCCTTACCACTTTCCAGGTAAAAATTACATTTCCATTACCATCTTGAGATGTTGTAAAGGTGTAAGTTCAGAGGTAAAGTCTTCCCAAATCAAAAGCAAATCTTATCCTTGTTTTATAAAGCTATGATTTTCCTGGCTTTTGAGTTTTATGTTTTGGTTAATATTTTACGTGGTTTCCTGTCTGTTTCCTTCTCTGTCACAACCAGATACAGCAGACTGAGGTCCCATGTAATGATAAAACTGCAGCAAAGGAGAAATAAGAGTAAGGTGATGTTACAAGTTTGGTTCCATATACACTATTTGTAGGTGTAAGAGGTTGGCTGGGGCAGGTTTCCCAGGTTTCCAGGGAGATATTTGAATGCTTTCTTAGCAGATCAGTCGTGACACATTTTTCCATAAAATCATTGTGTCTAGCATTTTAACGCATGCAATATCCCTGATACTCCAAAAGCTTTAAGTTAAACGTTGCATCAACAGCCCAAGGAGCTTGTCCAAACCTTTCAGAATCCTTAAAGCTAAAGCTTTATGAACTTTTTAAAAAAAAAAAAAAAAAAATTAAGTATCATAGATGATATAGTCCTCCCAACTAGGATGAGGAGGCAGAAGGAATATTTTGTAAGCATCTGAGACAGAAGTCTGATGATCACTGGCCCTTGATTCTCAGGGGGCACATCCACTTAGGAGATGTCTGCTGGAAATGCAACACAGCAGAGAGAAAAGATCCCAGGGGGTTCCTGGGGCTTGTGGCACAGACCTTTCTGGTGAGTGAGACGGGAGGATCCTACTGGAGCTGCTGATGGTGAACAGAGAAGGGCTGGTGGGAAATGTGACGGCTGTAGGCTGTCCTGGGCTCACTGACCACGTTATGGAAGAGTATTTCATTCTCAGAGATGTGAGGAGGTCAGCAGAGCTGCCACCTTGGACTTCTGGAGGGCAGAGTTTGGCTGGTTTAGGAGACTAGATGACAGATTCCCCCGGGAAGGCAGTCCTGGTGGCAAATGAAGTCCAGGAAGGTTGGATATACCTCAGGAAGGAAAACTCAGAGACACAAGCCCCCTTGCACCGAAAGGTTAGCAAGAGGGGAAGGAGATTTGTCTGTCTGAACAGAGACTGTTGGCTGGAACTTGGGGGAAGAAAGAGAGTGTATCTCCTCTGGAAGTCCACGTGGAAATTAGGAGAAAAACCAAAAGGGTTTTCAAGGACTGGAACACTCTGCCCAGGGCAGCGGTGGAGTTACCATCCTTGGAAGTGTGCAATATTTGTAGATAAAACACCTAAAGACATTGCACAGGGTTAGGCTTGGCAGTGCTGAGCTAACAGCTGGACTCGATAATCTTAAAGTCCTTTTCCAAGTTAAATGATTCCATGATTCTATGATAATATTCTCACCTCAGTAGCTGAGTTTAATGTGTTTTATCATCCTTATATGAGAGAGCATAAAATCTTGTGCATTTTTAATTACAGAATAAATGTGGGTACTAAACATTTCAAAGAGGAGTAAAAATTTTATTTTCTGTATTTTTTAAGGGTTACATATGGTCGCATGTCCCAAAATTACTAAAATATTTTTTTAGTTACTTCACTACCAGGCAGTGAAACTTTTCCTGTGGTGTTCTAAATTACCTCACCCATTTTCTGTAATTAAAAAATCAAGATAACTTGGAAGTTATTACTCTTTTCTGTTTTGTTCCTTGTTCCCATTTGTTACCTTTCATTTCCATTTATTTCATTCTTTACCACAGAACTTAAGAGCGTGATAGAGTTTTAGCAAAATAATCAACATCTTTGATAGCTGAATTTTGATTCTGACTACCTCTAACATTGAAAACTCTTAGTTAATTTATGCTAATTTATTTCCACATCTAATTAAAGTCCTCATCTATTGTATTCATAATTTCTCTCTGATTTGGACTAATGGACTACTAGAAAGAAATTGCATGATGTACTATTCAGCATTTATTTTCCCTATTTAAAGCCCTTAGACAAAAACCCCACACTTAATGATGATTTCTATCTGATACAGAAAACAGTTTTTTTTTACAGCAGTGCCTTACAGCATAAGAGAAACCCTCCGCCTTTGCCTGTTATACTGAATACACTGTAACACAATTTTATGTGTACTTTAAGAAAAATCTCCTCTAGTTTTCTAGCTCCATTTCATGGCCTGAAAGCTATCTTTACTAAAAGATAAGTAGCGAGTTCAATCAGTTCACTGAAGCAGTGGGTGTCTCTGAGGTGTCATGCGCAAATTCTCTATCAGCTTTATCCCTTCTGTTCTTGTTACAGCCCAAATGCAACATCCCACTCAGGCAAACCATACCAACATGTCAAAAATGCTGATTTTATCAATGTAGTCTCTTCAATAAACTTTCTACCTCAACCTTCTTAAAAAAAACCAAAACCCTAGTTTCTCCAGTTTGAGTGTTACACTCATTTATTCTTATTCTATAATTCTCCTGAATTTCATTTCACTGTATTAGTACCTTGTTTTCCTGCCCTTGCTTTGACAATTTTCTTGTATCTTCATATAGGGAGACGAATTTGCCTGTGCGGAGACAAGCTTTGTTTGCCCCAGTAGTTGCTGTGTTCAAAATTTTTGCCATAACTTTGCCATAGTTCAACAGCAAAATTTTACATCTTACCGAGACCTTGCACACAACACTAAATGGTCCTTAGAAGAAGGCTAGCAGGACTTTTTCAATCTCTCCCAAAGTCCATTAAGCCTATTGTAATGGGTGGATATCCACAACAGAATGATATTAATTACAGTGTCTATCATCACCCATGGATTTATCAACTTCCATTTCTTAAAAAAGAAAAAACATTATTCAGTTTCATCTGGCACAGGTTGACCAGAGAAGCTGTGGTGGCCCCATTCCTGGGAGTGCTCAAGGACAGCTTGGACGGGCTTGGAAGAACCTGGTCTGGTGAAAGGTGTCCCTGCCCACAGCAGGGAGGTGAAATGATCTGAGCTTTAAGATCCCTTCCAAACCAAACCATTTTGTGACTGATTCTATAACACTTAAAATTTGCAAGGCACTAAAACTTGTCTCCTAGCCATATAATTTCTCCTCTGCATCAACACTAGATTTTTGCTTTGGGTCTCCTGAATTTCGGGCTTACCACTCTGAAGAAAACATTCTAAAAGTGCAGAGATCACAGCAATTTTTCCTTTAGTGTTTGTATTGGCTTCCAGCGGCTAAGTCTAACATGAAACAGTAGGAAACAGCCTCTTAAACTTCCTCTTTGTAATTCCTGTTCACCTATGTCATGTGCTGGCTTAACAGGGAGTTTATTTGAAACCAACTTTTGGTGCTCAATTTTACCTTATCTACCTCCAGTGTTTGAGCACTTTTATTTTTGTGTTAACATGTTGTCCCATATCAAAATTACCCCTTAATGGCTGATGTACGGATGAGTGACTCGCAGCTTTATTTCATCTGCTTCTATCAGGCTGTGGGCACAGGTGATCCCTACATCTGAGGGAAAAAAAGCCCGGAAAACAAACCCAAAGCACATACGTACATCATATCAGTTAGAAAAGCCTTCTCAAGCCACTAGGGATGCATAGAGTCATAGAAGAGTTTGGGTTTGAAGGGATCTTAAAGATGGTCTCATTCCACCCCCCTGCCATGGGTAGGGACACCTTCCACTATCTCAGGTTGCTCCAAGTCCCATCCAACCTGGCTTGGAACTCTTCCAGGTATGAAGCAGCCACAGCTTCTCTGGGCACCCTGGGCCAGGGCATCTCCACCCTCACAGAGAATTTCTTCCTAATATCTAATTTAATCTACCCTCCTTCACATTAAGGACATTCCCTCTTGTCCGGTCACTCCATGCTCTTGTGAAAAGTTCTTCTCCAGCCTCCTTGTAGGCTCCTGTAAGGGAAGGTGCTATAAAATCCCCCTGGGCTGTCACACAAGAAAAGAACAGCAACAGAAAGATGTGCAGTGGAGGAGGAAGTACAAAGGGAAGGGAAAGAAGGGAGTGTGACGGTGTCTTGGGGACAAGGGAGGAGTTTCTGCTACTGCTGCCAGTGTGCTACAGCTCCTCCACGAGCTCGAGCTTGCTGGTAGTCGCTTGGAAAGGGCTGCCATTTGGAAGCTACGAGCAGCGTATGTTTCTTGATATGAGCCTGTGGAGAAACATACCGAAAGCTGATCAGTTTTAATGTACACACAGAACAGAGGGAGAGGCAGCACCAGAACCATGCACGTGGGGAGAGGCACTCTGCTGAATCCCATTACAGACCCAACAAAGAGCTCTAGCTTGGTTTGCTTCTCACAGTTTGGGGTGTTTGACTTCGTGTCCTTGGAAAGTAAGGAAGCAGTGGAACCCCCACACTGTCCAAGCAGACTGGTGGGCTCTTTCTGTTCGAGTTTTGCTCCACAGACAGCTGAAACCTCTTCTGAACTTCACAAAATATTTTGGAAATTTATATGCAAGAGCAGATATTAAATAAAATGAGAATGAGCGCCTGCGTGTAATAGACAGACAGTCCTTCCTAGTTTTGTGAGTTATTCCATGTCTTAAGTATTTTCCCTTACATAAGTCAGGTTTTGACGTTTTTTCCTAATAGTTTATTTCATAATTTCCCATTTTATGAAGTGGTGATCTTTCATTTTTTTGGGTTCTGGTTTATCCTTTTAAAGACAAGCAGCAGGTCTTGGGTATTCTGTTTGTTTCTTTATTTCGGGTTAGGTTGGGTTGGTTTTGATTTTTTTAAAAATTTCATTTGTTTGTTTCTGGTTTGGATTTTGGTTGGTTTTCTGGGGGGTTTTTTGGGGTTTTTTTGTTTTTTGTTTTTTGGGGTTTTGGGGGGTTCTTTTTAGTTCAAGGAGTACAAACATGCCATTATTTTAGTATTCTTGTAGAATGTGTTGACTACACAACATTGGCATCAATATACTGCAGGAGATGGAGAAAACTACACAGGCATTGCCACTATCCTTAGTAATTAAGTGTCTTAATGTTTGCATTTCAGTGTTCTTATTGGGGTGTTTTGTTTTTTTTCTTTTCCAAAGAGGGAACACTCTCAGATCGCTTTCTTTAGACAGGTACCGGAATTCAAAACACTGCAATTTATTTGAAAGAAGGAAGAAAATTGTAACCACTGAGTTCAGCTCACACACAAAAAAGGGGAAAATTTTGCATTCATTGAGCTAACCACTCTTCACTGCACTGTTTCATTTTAATCTAATGCCATTCCACCTCCTCTTTCTTTTGTCCTGGCAGAGTCAATTATAACCACAGATTGCTACATGAAATTGCAGCACTAGGGAAACTGTTAGCACCTAGCTGCTCTGGCACAAGATCACACTAAACAGCTTATTAAGATTCAGCCATCAGCTCTGATGAGTTACATGCAGCAAAGGGCTGGGATTTACTTCCAACTCATTTAATTACAGAAATCAATGAATTCACAGAGCAAAGCCATGAACAGGAAGATCAACTCGACTTGGCCACCATTTCATTTGAGATCTCAAGATGTTACAAGTGAGACAGCACCAAGAATCTGTTCGATTTTGGAGGTTTGAACAAATGAAACAATGGTAATACAATTACACACATCTTTACCGTGATATCAAAGTATTTTCAGTATTTCACAAATAAGATAAATAAAATTGAACAAATTTTATTTATCTTACAAATAAGGGACCATGTTATAAATAAGGGAACAAAGGTATTTATCGTATAAAAAAGGGGATTCTCTCATAAATAAGGGCACTAGGATGCTCTGGCAGAAAACTATTGAAGAGTTCTACACAACTGAAAATCCAATTTGTTATGCTGAAGAGGGTTTTTTTTCATTTGAATAGCTGCCTAAACACTGTCTTTCTCTAAACTCACTCCTCTAAAGCAGATAAAGAGAATGGTCAATCAAAGCATCTCATCTCATCTGACATGGTAACACCAAGAATATGATCCAGCCGGTTTTGGTGATGGCCACAGCAGCAGCTAAGTTATTTAAATTTCATCAAATGTACAGAGCTGAGGTAACCACAAGATATTTCCCTCACAGCACACAAAGCTGAAAGAGAGTGAAAGGCTGAATAAATGTTATAAAACACAGAGCAGTTTTTGTGGGATCTTGCAGTGCATCACTCCATTTCCTGACTATCCCCTGTGAAAGAATGGCTTTTGTCCCATGGTTTCACAATTTACTCATTAAACTTTAATATGTCATATGCCTTACTTTCCTGGTATGCCATTACGATGTGATGTTAACTACAAAACCAAATACTAAACAGAGCTTTGGAGAGAACAAGCCCTCAGGAAACAAAAAAACAAAAACAAAAACAAAAACAAAACAAAACCAAAAATAAAACAACCACAAAAAAAGACAACCAAAAGAAAAAAGAAAAAAAAAAAAAAAAAAAAAAAAAAAAAAAAAAAAAAAAAAAAAAAACAAAAAAAAAAAAAAAAAAAAAAAAAAAAAAAAAAAAAAAAAACAAAAAACCACCAACCAAAAAAAAAAAAAAAAAACCAAAAAACAAACAACAACAACAACAACAAAAAACAAACCAAAAAACCCCAAAAATCCATGAGCAGGTATAACAGAACATGAAGGGGGAATAAGGACAAATCATAGAATAAAAGTAACCACAATTAAAAAATGCAAACAGAAGTCCAAGATATGCTAATCAAAAAATGTCCTATTATGCAAATGTAACAGTAATTGCTGAGCATATGTATTTGAATCTCAAAAGGAGAGAAAAAAATATGTAAGAGCTACTGATGCCATATTGTACATTTGAGTAATTTAAGATACTGATTTATCTTTTGGAGGTTCCTTCTCCTTCTTTCTCCTACAAAGGGCACCATTCCTGCGTACAAATGAAAAGCTCCAAAGCACTTTGTCCAAGGTTAATAGTTTTGTGCTAAAATTTTTTGTACAGGTTTAGCAAGTCAAATAGTTGCTGAGCTCTGTGGTGTGGAATTAAAGCATCAGGGCAGAAGTGGAAAGAAAATGATTTGACTGAAATGAAGAAATTGAAAAGACAGTGATTAAAAGAAGGATTATGATAGAAAGCTAATTTAATTAACTGGATAAGGAACTACAATAAGACAAAGACTCAGGTTTTTAAAAAGGTATACATTCCTTAAGGTAACAGTGTTTTAATCAATTCAGCATTATAATGAGGAGGGGAAAAAAAGTTCAAAAGTTAAAAAAAGTTTTTGGGGTTTTTTTTCAGTGTGAGGTTTGTTTTGGGTTCTGGTTTTCTTTTTTTGCATTTTGGTGGGGGATTTCTTGCAGTTTTTTGAGCAAGGTTTGGTTTGTTTTTTTCTTTTTATGAGTGAAAGTCCTTGAAGATGGATTAACTCCATGAAGGCAATACCTACAGCCCATGGAATTGCCTCTGGAGAGTTTGAACAGTATTTAATCTATGAAAATGTATTTCTTTCTTCTTCTAGTGCAATGTTGCCACGTGGGTGAGTCAGCAAGGTCTCTGGAGGCAATGGGGAAGAAAATGTCATTTTGCTCATAATGTGAAACTGGGTTTAATGAACTCACTCTGAAGAATTCTTGGCTTAAAAAAGGGTTAACTCTAAGATCAGGTTTCCTACACCAAATTCCAGCACAACCCAAATACTGAAACAGGAATGGTATGTTTTCCTTTTGCCTGCAGCACAGCACAAAACATGTAGGACCATCAAAAGTTTAGTTTTGGGGCAAAATGTCATGTAACTTGCAGCGGATGAATCACACTAGAAAAATACAGATCTTGAACATCATAATGAGAAATAAAAAGCAGTGATGATTTCTAACAGAAAATCAATTTCTGATTCAAAAGTCTTTTACAGAGAGAAGAGAGAAAGAAATTCTTCCTTTACCATCAAGGATTATAATGGAGATACCTGAAAGATTAATATTGCTCTGCAACACCTCCAGAATAAGACAGACATATATATGCCTGTTTGTAAAGGAGATGAGAGAAACCTTAGATAAATGAAGACATCCTTATAGGCTTGGTAGATATGACATGGGGACCAAAAAATCCCCTACACTTTTCGGGTGGTGGATAGAAACATTGTGGAATAGCCTGAAATGCCCACCTGCAGCTAAAACCTTTGTGTATATATATATATTTGAGCAGTGAATCAGACCCTGAAGTGACCCCTGCCTCACACATTGACACCTCTATCCAGGCTATTTAATCTCAAGCAAAATTCCACACCTCAAGCATTTAATAGGAATGCATATTGAGAGACCACATATGAAATGGGGTTTATTTTTCTGAGAATTTACACAGGGGCTGAAGTCTGAAATGCAACCCTGAAAGCTGGCCCTGTTCTGGTAACGAGAGTGAACAAAACGCTGGCTACCATAGTTTTCAGGGAGTAAAGTAAAACCAAGCTTCTCCCCGTGTGTTCTGCAATTAATTTTTGGTAATTGATTAAAGGAGAAAAATAAAGCCAGACAATAGTGTTTAGCAAGTGTATTCTGTGTAAGAGGAACCCTGTATAATCACACTGACAACATAAAATAAGAAATCATATAGAAAACTTCTCTTGAAATTATTTCAAAAATTTCATTTAAGGGATGATGGGAGAAAGATTTTCTGGAATCTGGCAGAAAAAAAAAAAATACCCAAAGACTGGATTCAGCAGGTATGTCTATCAAGTTATTCTCTCCACCTAATCCTTTAAAGTGATTACTCTCAGGTTACCTGGTTATCGCTCATCCAGCTGTCATGTCCACAATCAAGGGTGAGGAGACCTCTCATGCAGGATTTCAAAGTCTTTGGCTTTTTTATTTAAGAAAGTAGAATGCTGCTAAACTATTTCTCCTCAGTTCACACCCTGCTTACCTATCCCAGTATCCAGATGGATCCCATCACTTTTATTTAGCGGAGGCAATATTACAGAAGTCCACTTTTGCAGGCATAATTTTGTTTCTGATGCAGCTATGCTTTTCTGATGCAACTATTGCTTTTCCTTGTCCAGAAACAGCACCTCTGTGGCCATTCATTCATATGTTCTCCACTCAGTTACCAATTCATTGTATGATCTTTTTGATCACACAATGAAAAAGCAATTGCATATGGACACTTACAAATTTTATGGCCAGGGTTTTCTTGATTTTACCTGGATGAGACAAACACCATACAAAAGATGGAAAGAGATTGAATGAGGTGAGGTAACACAGAGCGGTGGTGGAGTGGATAGGCCTCTGCATATTCCAAAAGTGTCTCTGTGGCTTAAGAGATCACTCTGGCCAGTACAGCTTTGGGTCTGTGCAGGCAGAGCCTTCTTTCACCCGTGCCCGTGGAAGGCACAAACACACACTCACCCAAGAGCTTTGGATAGCTCGTGCCTTACCAGAGACAAAGAACTCAGAGAGCCCAGTCGCGTGGAGTTCCGATGACAGCTTACTCCCAAACAGCAAAAGAGATCAAATGAGTCTGAGTTACCACAGAGATCCAGGGGCAATAGGGGTGGGGAGATAAATCAACAACCAGTGGGGACAAGGGAGGGGAGGAGTGAGGGACCAGGTCAAGGTCAATCAGCGCAGGAGGATTAGCATATCTAGGGAAAGACCACCCAACCAACGCTCAGAGGGCATTTCACACCTCAGAGCTGTCCCGCCACTGTGCCTTTGCTGTTTTGGGACCTCTCAGCTTCTCCGAGATGGTTTCGACCACCGCAACAATGAGGAACCTTGGCAATGTGCTGTAAACCCCTGAGATGCCATTATTTGCAAATATGTATTGACAATCTCCACTGAGGCTGCCATAATATAAAATTCAACCCTTTAGCATAGCTCCTCTTACTTACTGCTGTTCAGCAGTGCTAAAACTCCTTTCTCTAAACTTGCTTTCCCCCTTCAAGGCTGGCATTGTCCAGTTCTTTCATTCCCTTCCAAATTACACCTTAAAATGGGATGGATTTTTTCCCAGAGGACCACGACAGGTAGGAAATGCAGAGTAATATTTGTGCTCTACACAGTGCAACTACAAGATTTTGTGGATCTGTTCTCCATTCTGGGATGCAGCTCTACAGGATTGTGGAAAACTGAAAGAAGGTATTTTGGTCCCTTATTTAAGCTTCCTGAGTAGGGGCATTTAAAATTCATGGACTTTGACTTCTCAGAAAAGGATATCAATCCAAAAATATTTCGATCAGCACATTGTGTTCTGTTGGTGAGATCATAAACATTGGAGTATCTGCTGACCATCTAGCACAGAAAGCAAAGCCATTTCACCTTTCTACTAATTAAACCCTAGCTGAATGCAATTTGAATAGTTTTGAAAAAGAAGACTGAGGAGGGAAAATTGGGCTCTAAAAGAGGCATTGCAGAGCAGACAGGTCAGCAAGTAGAACACTATAAGAAAAGGCCTTTTGCTCATGGAACCCCTTTGAAACATTTTTAGGAGTGAAATGCCATCATAATTTTTAAAAAATGAGAAAGAAGCCCCACAGAACTTGCAGGGAAATGATCATACAACATCAAAAAGTAAATGTTCCACATGTGGGCTTTTAAAAAATGTGATAAAAATTTTCATGTGGAAGAAAAATAGAAAAAGCTGTGATATTTCTTGGTAGAAAAATGTGTGTGGGAATTGGAATCTAATTCCCACCGGTGACAATGATCAGACAAATACATTCTCAGTACTCAGGTGCCTCCATACATCAGATTTAGCCCTTGTTCACCATGTTAGCTTCCCACAGCAGCATAGATAGCAGGGCTAGAGGGCAACTCTGAGCCAGATGATCTTTGACTACCACAACTGTACCTAAACTTCTTTTAGTTTTTTTGGGTTTTTTACAGATATATATCTAAGAGATTTTCAAAAACCTCCAGCAATGGGGCATCTACAACCTCCCTGTGTTTCCTTAAAAATCCTTATGCTTAGAATTTTTCCCTAATTGCCAGCCTAAATCTCCTTTACTGCAATTTAAGGCCGTTGCTGCTTGCCCTAGCCCCAGTGGACACGAGAAACACTTTATTAATTTCCTTTTTGTAGCCATTTTTTACACATTCGGAGGTACTTATGTCTCTCCTCACTCATCCCTCCTCTAGACTAAACAAATTCCATCACGCTGAATATTCAAGGCCTCAGTGGCTATTTACAAAGTGCTCATATATCAGGGCACAGCAGACCTGAACGCCTGTCTAAACTCCTTGGTAAGTGATGGCTCTGCTCCTCTGTCCCAGGGGAACTGTTTAGGTTGAGGAAAAAAGAAATGTGAATGAACTTGAGGTACTTTATGAGCGAGTTCAGATTCATGCTGTGTGTTCATCCCCAAGATGTAAATGAATATTGTGGAACTAGCTGGCCTCCCCCAGAGGATGAAAAGAACAAAGTAGAGCCAAAGTGAGGTGGTAGCTTTCCAGGAAGGGGTGGGAAGGTTGTCTGGACTCAAAAAGGAGTTTTGTTGCTCCTACTGAGCCTGATTTAGAAGTAAGGAGCTGAACAGCACCTTTGTATGTCCTGAAACCTCTTCCTTCCATCTAGAAAACGTGAGGGTTCATCTACGAAAGCTCTGTTGAGATTATAAAAGTCTGTTATCTGAAGGTCATAATGTGTCCCTGAAATTGATGGACTAGCAGAAAACTAAGAGCAGGGGTCTAGGTTTAGGAGTTTAGGGCAGAAACTGAAGCACAGGAAGTTCCACCTGAATATGAAGAAGAACTTTACTGTTTGTGTGACTGAGGACTGAACAGATTGTCCAGAGAGCGTGTGGAGTCTCCCTTGCTGGGGATATTCCAGAACTCCCTGGACACAATCCTGTGCCCTGAGCTCTGGGATGAGGCTGAACGTGACCCACTGTGGTCCCTTCCAATCTCACTTGTTCTGTGGTTCTCTGATTCTCTGAGCTGCTGGGTTGTGTCAACACCAGATCAAACACCAGTTCCACAAACTGGAGAAGGATTTACTACTCACCTCTCTTTTCTTCATGCCAAGTGTCAAGTCCTTTGTTTTACTCTTCCTTTTATAATGTGTTGGTTAATGAAGACACGTAGCACTGGACATAGATGTAGAAAAGAAAATCCACACACAATCTCTCGCTCCTGTGAAGAATGAACCACGCTTGACAGATGCTAATTATATCACTCAGCATTGTATGACAAGGTGCTCAGATGCTGTAGAGATGGGAATGGATATATAAATACAGTAGGTCTTAGATCCCATTATGCAATTTCTATTTGAATAAAACCTAGACTGACTGTCAATGATGCTGTGGTAACTGAGTGGTGTGAAATGGGGGAAAGATACGGTGCTTCCTTCCCACGTCTAATCTTTGCAAGAATTCTTCCAGATAGAAAATTCTGATAGATTTACAGAGAATTTGTCTTAATTCTGCATTGCCTTTCTCCTGTTTCTAAACTCAGCACCTGAATATTTTCCAGAAATATGAAGCAGTGTGACTAAGCATCTGTCAGGTGTTTGCTCTCTTATCTTCCCAAGGGCAGAAGTAGGAGTGTGTGTGTAAGCGGAAGCAGATGGCAGAGTAAGCATATTCTGTATACATGGATATGGTGAATGCACTAATATTGTTTAAATATCAAATCCTCAATAGCTTTGCTTTAAATAGCAGTGATTCAAGCTAGGAAGACGAAAGTCATGGAAGTGTTTTGAGGGAGAAAGCTGTGTAGGAGAGGACATGAGGGAGAGAGATGTGCAGAAGAGGATTATTTAGCAGTGTTGCAACCCAAAGGCACCACTGGATTAATTCTCTAATCTGCAAACAGAGAATCAATTAGGTAATATTAGCAGGCAAAAAATAAAACTGCAGTGTAGTTCAACTGCTTTTGTAGGACTAACAGGCATAAGCTGCCAGCTGAGATGTGAAAGAAATGTGCCCAGAGTGATGGTGAGAGGAGCAGAAGGGAGCCCAGAGTGGGGGAATGACAGCTCAGACCTGAGAGAGAGAGAGTGGGAGCAGAGAGGAAGGCACTGCTGACTGGCCTTGAGATACGGACACTTTATACTTCTTTTTATCATGCTTTAGGGCACTTCTTTGGGAGCAAAAGTCCATCAGATTGGCTGCCCTTAACACTGAAAAGCAGAAATTTCTGAAGAACAGGGGCAGCTTTGGAGGCCAGTGGGATAAGCATGAGTGACTCTGAGGGCACTAGGTGGACGAGTGGCAGGAACCTCATTGCCCTGATGGTTGGCAGATAGAGAACAGAGCCCTGGGTTGTGACAGCTCCAGCTGAGGCTTTTCACAGAGACAGAAAGCAGGCAGCATCCCCAAAGCTGCCTTATCAGGGTGAGGGTAACTTTAAATGGCTACTGTAATTTGTGAAAGCAGTAAGTAGGTCATTGTATCTTATCCAATTTCCTCCCTCATTTTGTTTTCTTCTCTCCCTTCAGGAAAGCACACTTCCTTACACACTTGATTGCTTGTTTGCAAATGGGAAACGCTTTTTACGGAGCCCCCAGATGGTATAACATGCTCAGCGTTATTGTCCAAACATGAGCAGTTTGCATGGAGGCTCAAGGCAGTGTTTATTAATGAGTCTTAAAAACAATGAAACCTCACCAATCAAAGTCTGGGAAGAAGTTATAAATGCATCATACATTTCTTTTACATTGTGAGTTCTGCTGTCATTATACAAGATCCAACTTTCCTTTTAATGTTGCAAATATCATGTGCTGGTTGACGGGCTATGGGAGAGACATCAAAACCCAGGACAGGGTATCAAGCTACTATAAAAATTTGATTTTCCACTCCTTTTTGTGTTGGTTTTTTTTTAGAGGGAGATAGTGATTTCTTTTTTTTTTTTAAATTTTTTTTTTTTAGATCACAAAATATAGTCCAGGTCTGGATTATTTTTATACTAGAGCTAAATATCACCCTTCTGTTTGCTAGCCCTTTTGCAAAGTCTAGGGGAAGGTAACACAGAAGCCTATGAGGCAGCAGGGGAGAAGAGTAAGAAATAGCAGACCCGTATTAACTACCGCAGAGAGTGGGAAAAATAACATTTTTAAAAGATTCAATTAGGATAGAGGAAAGCTCATTCACATGGGGAATATAAATACTCAGCAAGCATACAAACAAGGAGAGCACAGAAATGACAAAGGTTCTAGAACTAAGGAAGGAAAGCAACAAAAACTCAATTCGCATTTGTTGCATGGATAAAGATAAAAATTCTCTTTCTGTCATGTATAATTTTTTTCTAGGGCATTGTGGGGTACTGTATTTTAAAAAATAATTTCCCCGCTTTGCAAATAAAGCAAAACTCATAAGCCTATGTAATAAGTCAAATACATAACACTAGGAGTTTATTTTTTTTCCTGCATATTATTTTCCATAGCCAAATTATCTATGTCTGTTATATCAAAGGGGTCAACATGTTAAAGGGATGAGTCATATTCATACTTTTAGGCTGCTCCATGAGAAATTGCACACTAACAACACCCAAAAAAGTTCAGTTCTATCTTGTCCTGTACTAAAGATTAAAGGTTCAAGAGTTCATGCAAGACAGATCATATCCTCAACTTTTTTAGACTAGGGTTTAAATCTCTTTCCCTATATGCAAAACCACAACAAGAACCAGCACTAGTGAAACATGTCAAACTGCAGACAAATTAAACTCGCGTGTCCTCACTTGAAAATGTCAGTGCAGGCAAAACACTGGCAAGTTGAAGAAAAATTTCAGTTTCACTGCACCCTCTCAAAGGCAACTTTGCCGTCGGAGCCCGTTTGGGATTCTTTTTAGGAAAGACAGAAATGAATCTGAATGATCTTAAAGTGACATCATATAAGCCATGGTTCAGTGAGGTATTGAAGCAAGTGTCTAATTTCTGTGGGACTGTCCAAATGCCTAAAGAGGATCTGCATTTCAAATCACAGCATCTGCTCCTCACATCAGAGGTAAACCTGTATCCATGTGTCTTGAAGAACCAGAGCCAAGCCTTTTGCTCAGCCCTGAAGTCCCTCTGGCTCCTAAATTCCCTTCCTACAGGTTTGCTCCACAAGGTGGCAAAATGTAATAAAGCACACGCATAAGTTTCTGCCCTGCAGTTCACCTTAAATAAAAAAAAAAAAGAAAAAAATCCAAACTAGATTTGATTCCCCTATCAATGGAGGCTTAAAACAGGAGAATCAGGGACTGCTCTGAATACTTTTTATGTGCTTGCTGTTGCCAGGGAAACCATTCCCCTGGCATTCCAGCGCTGAGCATATCTTGCACTTCTAGCATTCCAGTTCTCAGAAAATTAAGACTGTATCATGCTATCATGGTGTGGAGAAACTCTTAAGAAATCAGGACAAATGCTGCTTAAATTAATAGTCCTGACTTCTAAAAATAAAACATTTATTGGGATCAGATTTTAAATGTTCTGTATATTTTCTTTTTTTTTTTTAAGGACTCAGCCTCATACTGAAATAGATTAAGGTGCAAGGACAGACCCTGGTTCATGCTGAATATGCAGAAGAGACTGCTGGTATTTAGCAGTTATTTTCTCCACTGTAACACAAAATTAGCTGTGGAGTGTGTGGCGGACAAAGAAGACTGTGAATAGCTGTGATTTCTTGTGTCATGTCATAATAAATGTGATGATCACAGACAGTTTTTATGTATGGGTAAATACACTAGGACAAATTTATCTCTGATAAATCTATTGATTTTGCTAAATCATCCAGGGACAAATTTGCCATGGTGTTTCATGCCCAGACCTTTGATCCTCTAGAAGTTATTTATGAAGAAAAGAGCTAATAAAGTTTTCTGGGGGGACCCAGACATATAATCAGATTTCAAATTAAAATATCATATTCTGTGTCCACACAAGGCTGGAACTCATTTAAGTATTGTCCAAAGTATCTGTGGTAACATCAGTGTAAATAAACATTCCCTTAATTTGAAGAAAAATAAAATTTGGAACCCATCACTGAATGTTTCAGGTACAAATATCTTTGTCCAACACTCCTTTCTTTCCTTAGCCATCATCTACTCAATGGTCAATAGGGAACACATTGTCCCTGTGTCCAAACCCTCACCTCCAAGGATAAATTCAATAGGGACATCAAAAGGCACTAGCAAGAATATAAACAATGTGGCCAAGGCAGTGAATGAATATGAATCTGCCTTCTACAGGTTTAAATCATATTCTGGGAACTGCTTGGATTTGCCAAGTACCACCAATAAGAAAAATGCTGCTCTTTCCTTTGTGTCTGCTGGTCACCACCTGCTGCCAAGGGATAAGGTCTCTGCTGGAGCATAATTGTCACTGTCTAGGCTGGATCTTGGAGTTTCAAGGAGGCACCTTCAAGGGAACCTTGTCATCTGTTTACACAGAGCACAAACATACTCTTTAAAATAGGATGAGAACGAGTAAAATGAGGGGGGAACAGGTGAAGGTATAAGGCAATTAGGACACTTAGGGTCTTAGTTTGAGGAGAAAATTATTAATTCTTGGGTATTTCAACTGGGACTACAACATGTGTCCAGACAGCTTTGTAATAACATAAAATTATTTTTGGAAAAAACCTTTTTTCTGGATCTACACACATATTGTTCAGTTCCAAATTTAAAAATAGCTAGGATTTACTATGGTCAGTTGTCATTCAGGGCAAAGAATCTCTAGTTACATCCATGAAAAATTCAACCTTTTTTTTTTTAACATCTGTTTCAGAATGGATGTTGTTCATAGGACTATTGTAAATGTTACTTTGGCTACTTTCCAAAACACAGAATGATACCCCTATTTGTTTGACTGTCCCAATCTATTTTTGGAACTAAATTTGGTCAAGGCCGGTGATAACCGGCTAGGTTTATAAAGGGATACCTATGTAGTTATCATTCTCTAATAGCAATTGGATGCCAAAAATAAATAGAATAATCTGCAGCTTTTCCTTTTCTTATTACTGTTTTCCAGTCATATCTCAGAGTATTTGAGAAGCTGATCTCAGGCTCCCTGAGTATTGCTTGTAGATAATGTACACAAATAAAGACTGACCCTGTGTTAGAGCTTTTAGAAGAATAGATAAAGAATGTGAGAAAGTGAGACTTATTGAAGAGCTGGGGAATAGAAACACAGAGAAATCCCACGAAGACAGACATACAGGCTTCATTTGAGGCAAATGAATAATAGAATCACTAACTTTGTCCAAATAATAGCAGGGGGCATGGGGAGGTATCTCCAACTGAGTGTGGTTCTGAGGAGAACAGTTTTTTAGTGAGGTGAGCATAATTAGGAGTGAATAAATGAATAATTGAACTGAATGTCTAGAAAGAGCCCTTAACAATGCTTGCTCTGTGGGCACACAGAATATTTTCCTCAGGGGATTGACAGAAGATCTGGTCCTTGAAACATTCTAAACTAGAGTGGATCAAGAATTGAAAAGTTTACAGTCTGTCCCAGAAAGAAGTGCTCTGTAAGTGCCTTTAATGTAGGTCTTACCTTCTTCCCATTCTGTAATACTGTGATTTATGACAAGTAAGCATTCAGACCTCTATTAGAATTAGAATTATTACTTAAGGGTCTGGTTTCTCATCAGTATACGGGGATTTATAGACCTGATTTCAAATAAAGTTAATGTGTTTTGCCTCTGTAAATCCTTTCTGGGTGATGTGAGGCTAGACCACCTAGAATAAATTAAAAAAAAAAAAAAAGTGAGATTATTCACCTAAGAGATCCAAAGAACTCCTCTGGCACACATAGCAATTTAAAAGCTGCATCTGATTTACCTGATAAAGGATAACAGCTCCTCTGGTGCTGTTAAGGCCTGCAGGAGAAATAATTATACAGGTACTCATATTTACTTAAGGAAAAGTGCATACTATTTAACTAATCCTTTGTTGTACAGCTACAAGAACTGCTGATGAGTGCCCAAGGCTGAGTTTAGTTCTGTGATATGTATGGGCAGAACCCGTTAAACAAAGAGAAGTGATGCATGTGCATCCAAATTCAGAAGTGTTTAAACGTACCTGGAAAAATTTCAAGTTTTTGAGTGATATAAAAACCCAGATCTTTATGGCCTGAGGATAATATTTCTAGTTGAATGGAGTTTTCAGAATTGCTGCTTGAGGTTTAATTGGCCACAGCAATCCTAAGACATATTTTAAATTTCATGGTTTCTATGATTTTGGACCCTCACTGTTGTGAGCCACGTTGAGTGTGTCCTTCTGGTTCACATATTTTTTAATTCAAACTTGCTAAAGTTCAGGGCTGTAACTCAGGACCGTGAGTTTGTGCCTGAACCATGCAATAGTTGCATAAGACAACATTCTTATAAATTCTTATTCTCACTGAAGGCAGGGAACATGGCTGATGGGAAGAGTCCCTGCTGGAGGCTCACCTCCCCCAGGGCCAGGAATGACTGCTGCACCCCATAGCCTAACTTACCAAACCCATTACAACCAAAGAGCAAGGGTTCCAGGCTGTAAATCACGTTCTTTCTTTTTAACTCTAGGGGTTTGTGCTTTCTCAACATCCCTTTTGATAAGTATCTCTTTTAGGGATCATGTAGAGAGGCACAGCTGATAAGTATAGAGAATTAACTCAATTTAAAATAAAGAATGTAAAGTTAACAAGATAGATGTTTGAACACTCTCATTTTGAAAAAAGTTCACACTCCAAAAAGTTAGGCTGTTTGAACTGCTGTCACTTTACTTCTTCGTGTAGAGTTCTGATCAGCTTCACTTAGAAATACTTCAATTTATCTTTCCTTATTATTTATCTTTACCTTTCCATGTGGTGAGCAGACAAATTCTCAGGGCATTCTTGTTCGAAGTAGCAATAGAGATATTCCTTCCCTGAGACTGATAATACATTATTCCTCATACCAGGTTCACGTCACAGTGATTGTTATGGTATAATGAAAAGAACCAAAGGCAACTGTGTTACTAAGATATTATTCAGAGGCTCAGGAGCAGGAAATTTGTATAATCTAGAACAATTTTTCCTTTATTTTTTTTCTTTGTATTATTATTTAAGCATATTTCACCTCCTCTCACTCCACATCTGTCTTACTCTTTCACACTAAGGATGGGACTCCATAATTTGTACCAATGTCCATGACTTTTTACACTATTGTGACAGAAATAAAATGTAATATGAGTGCCAGACAGCTTCCACAGCCCTATTTCCCACAGGGGAAATAAAGAGGAGGAAGTTCTGTGGGTGTCTTTGTGCCTCAAGTGCCTACTGAGGTCATCAGGACCAGGATCTGGCAGGTGAGTCTCTTTTCTTTTTGACTGTTTAGTAAAAAAATCCAAGATTCACACATGGTGGCAGTGTTTGGCAGAAAATCTGGAGAGAACCCAGAAGCAGCATCCAGGACCCAAATGCGGATCTGGGCTCATGTTTATTAGGATGAAAGACTCGGTTTGAATTTGTGAATGATATCTGTGTGTGCTAATCAAAGCTTTGTCAAAGTCTGCAGAAGTAATTTAAGCGACCATTAAAATAAAAAGAGAGAGGAGCTTTCCAGCCAGCCCCCAGCACCGTAATAGATTCATGCTCCGTGCAACTTTCCCACCTGGATTGTCAGAGAGCATGAACAAGCAGACATGGGGGGTTTTTTGAGCTTCCACTGCCACTGCTGGAGCTGCTGCTGCTGCTGCCAAGCAGGACCTACGATCCCTCTCTCTTGTTGCTATCTGTGTTTGCCATGTTTATCTAACACAGAGCAGAGGCACCGGTGCATTGCGGAGAGCAAGGCTCTTGTAAAGGAGATTGTAGATAACCAGATGTCATTGGCTGTCAAGCAGCTGCGCCTATGTGTGTGCATTTGTGTGTGTGCTGTGCAAAGAATGGCTAGATGATGTACGGAGCAGGTTTTTATTTTCTCTTCTTCGGGTTGTGATTCCCTTATCACGCATGTTTTACCTAAGCCGGGCTCAATGTGGAGGCTTCACATAATTACACAAGATAAGAAGATTTGGATATCCTCCATGTTAGAAACAAACTCGGGGCTCTGAAAACTGATCTTGGAAAAAATACCTTTGCAATGTCAAGATCTGTCTCTCGATGGTGCACACAGTTTGAACCCAGTGCTTTGGCATTGCTTTATTTCCACCACTAGCGCTGGAGACTGTTGGTATCTATTAACATGTTATCTGCTTAGGAACCATCTGCTTATCAGGGCAGAGCTGTGAACTCTGGCACTGGGGTGACCTTTGCCCACTTTCAGCAGTCTTGGCCTGTTTGATGCAATAAATTATTTGTTACTTTACTCAGAGGAAGAAGCCTGTAATGATCACAGGGCTACTTTTATCCCCATTTCAGCTCTCTATTTATAAGCTTTCAGGCTTTCAGCCTGCCAGTAACACTGCTTATAAACTCATATGTATGGGAAATATTTCAAATTGAGATGAAGTAATTTCACTATACCCTAAAATATCATAAAACTAGCACAGAGGTTTCTAGTCCCAGAAGATGGATAGATGTGATATGTTTTTGGAAAGTTATCACTCTAGTTTTCTCACCTCATAAGTGTTTCTGAGGCAAAACTGAAATACTGGAACTGTTCATGTTGATAAACTGGAAGAATGTAAGTTGAATCAATCAATATATTTTGTTTCAGTAATTTAAGATGGATTGATTGAGATCTGGGCCTTTCTAATTTTCAATTATTTAAGGTAGTAAAATAAAATTTTAAAATTGAAAAGTCATTCTGCCATATCAAGAACACTGTATAGACATTTGGTACACTATACAGCATGTAAATTCTGTAAGTCTCTAAAGGTAGATGTATAAAACCTCAAAAACTCGGTTTTTACTCTGTGTTTATTTCCTGTGATACACAAAAAATGGATTTAAAAAAAAAAAAAAAAAAGCAAAAAAAACCCCCTCTGACTTCAGTCCTATAGCAGAAGTATTTGCATTTCCAGGCTGGAAAACTGACCACTGACACAGCAGGGATCCAGAATAGGAAAATTATTCCTGGACATGGTTGATTAAACTCCCCTGCATCATGAATGAAGAAAAACTGCCTATAAATTCAAAGAAATTCCCACATGATGGTGTCATGATTGAGAATGTCCAAGGGCTTTTCATTTCTTTACCCGAGTAAGAGAGAGATGGGAGCTGGAAATGGATTTTCAATGTCCCCTTCCAGCTCAAACCATTCTGTGATCAATCCATGGTGGTACTACAGGCACAGGAGAACTCAGCTGGCAAATACAGCGCGTCTAAAATGAGAAGAGAAAAACAAAAATGTTTGGAGAAACACCAGCACAATATCATCTACGACCTGTGAAAATAATTTTTGTGTGTTTAGTGGCTAGCTGGGAAATTCAAAGGACAGATAACTCTGCATGCTGAAAGCACATCCTTTAAACAGACATATAAATGCCCACAGGATCAGACATCTGAGCATTCTTGTGGTTTAAGAATTCACTGTGTGTCAAGCAATCTGGAGTAAATGTCTGATTGCTTAATCTTAGTTTATGCAAAATATGAAGTAATTTTGCATAGCTTAATGCATCACCAAAGATGATTAAGACAAATGGCACTGCCTTGTACTTGCCAAGCACATGCAGAGACAGCTACTGAAAAACATTTGCTGTGGGTACCCAATTAAGTAATGATTAGATAGCTCAGCCCCAGTAACCTTTGAGAATCTCTAAGAAATGTAGCTGTGAAGATGTTTGGGAATTTAGAGATGAAGATAAGGTCTTTCAAAGCACTTTCTCCAAGGGCAGAATCACCATCCAAATTTCCTTGTCCGAGCGACAGGTAGGTAGCTGGTGAGACAATTCATGGACACAAACCAACATTTCTGAGGACCAGGCAGTGTCACCACATTAGGTTTCTTCTGGGAAGACTCTTTGGGGCTACATAGGGCACAACAAACCAATGATAACTGTCTTTGTTCTTGTGGAACCTGACAGACAGTGTAATTGAGAGGAAAACAGCATGGGACTTGAATAACTGTACCTTAATAGACTCAAACTGCATACATTTCCATAAAATAAAATGTTAGTCCTAAATCTTCAACTCTCAGAAAATCCAGAAAGAAGAAAAAAAAAGCATCTCAAGATAATTCAGGGAGAATACATTGTGTGGATTCTCAAAAAGTTTTATTAAGAGGCTTTTTGAGAACTGTTCAGAAAAATAACTGTGCTAAGTGACAGCGCAGGATTGTAGATTAAAATTCAGTAAATATTAATTAGAATAAATGCAATTATACATACATCTGAGAACAGAGAGGGAAATGAGGGAGACAAAGTCAATTAAATGTAAATTTAAATTTAATTGAAATTCTAGATAGTAGAGATATTTTTGTGAGCTACTGAGGAATCCCTGAGTACTTTCAATTCCTGATTGACATCTCTTGCACAACAAATGCAAACTAATGGATGTTTTTGTGTGAAAAAGGGGTTTAGTATGCTCTGTACCTTTTGCTGGTATAGCAGTGTCCTTTTCTGAAGCCACAATTCTCCCACAGAAGAACAACAGCAAATATGTAGGGTATTAAAGATAAGGTTTCTACAGAAGAAAAAGTACATATAAATATTTTCATGGATATTTTCACGCATTATGACTGAAATCCAGTCAAATATTTACTTGAATTGATTTGATATACAATCATTCCAGTTAGAAAAGTGACATATTCAAGCTTGAAAAAACTCTATGCATTATTTTCATTCTTTTCAATGACAAAAAATAGTAATTTCTTTTTATAGCAAAGAATGCAGTGGGTGGACAACATACTAGATGGAGGGGGAAAATAAACCTTTCCCATTAAAAAAATCCAAGAATTCTATATAAAAACTTGGCTTAAAAAGACTTAACTCTCAAAATAAGCCAAGATTGGTATTTTTAAAATTACATTAAAACACTAGAGGATGAAAGATACTCATTGTTATATGCAGCAGTCATGTTTTTTCCACATCTGTATAAAAAAATTCACTTGGTTGGTACTTGTGTTTGAAAATATTTGTTATTTAGCAAAAGCCTAATATTGGTATCACAGTTTTCTCACATATTGTAATACTATTAAGTACTGTGGAGGACAGTGGAACTTTTCAGTGAATTTCAACATATTGTGGAGGTAGGACTGCCTCATGACAGATGGAATTCAACTGGGATACAGGCAAGGTTATCCTTGTAGACAGAAGTACTCTAAACTTCTCATATGTTTCTCAAGCTGCAGGATTCTCTGAGGATCTAAAACATTTGGAAACTCATGGAATGTTTGACTAAGATATCTGTTCATTATTTGGCAGCCACGGGAAAAGCAAATATGATTTTCCGTTGCATAATAGCAAAAA